>JAWNLV010000185.1:160000-760000 GCA_035042125.1 Drosophila longiperda
TCCCAGATATCGTGTATATATATATATATATATATATAGCGATCATGATATTCAATCGGATTTTGAAATGTTTGCATTTATTTTCTCTAAGCCTTAAAAACTGCTTTCATTTTATTATCAAACTTATCTTTTTTTATAATTGTGATTCACTGGATTTCAGTTGACAAAGTTATCGATTAAACGATAACTTAGCAATATACCCTCATATATATATATATATATATATATAGTCTAGGGTATAGCCCTGCAATTATTGATACTGCTTAAAACAATGTCTTTTGTTCTATCGATTGCTGCGCACTTTTTTTTTTTATATTTTTGGGTGCGAAATTAAAATTACTTTCTCCATCAATAATGAGAAATGAACTGAAATTTGCTTGCAGCAGATAAAGAAACGTTCATAAACATAAAAAAAATATAAACAATATTCAACTCAATTGTTGAACCAAAAGATTGTTTATAAATATTTTCCACTTGTTATTGAAATTTATATACATTTTTTTTTTTCTGCATTTTCTAATCTTAACTGAATGCATGCCACATCCCCCCTCGCCCCAGCTAAGGATGGGTTAGCAAGGTGAGGGGCGGCGGCTTTAACTGCCGATAAAGCTTTAGCTTTGTGCATTACTCATACGACCTGCTGTTCCATTGAGACTGGCTTAAAGATCAACCTAAATGCAATTAATGCCGGAATAGACCAGATGATTTCCATTCTCCATCATAAAATTGGCTGCAAAATAAAGTTTAATAAAATTGCACAATTTAACAGAGTAAAAATTGCAATTATCTGTAAAATCAATTGAAAATAACAACAAAAAAAAAAGTATCCGATTTGAATCTCCGTTGAGAGTGGAGCATTTCCAATTGTGTATTAAATGTCGAATTGATGATGTGTGATATATGACACGCAATGAAATGGCAACACACACACACACACACACACACACACACACACACACACACACACACACACACATATACACACACATACACACACCTAGAAAAATGATTATGTAAATGTGGTTTTGGCTTTGTTTAATGGCCACATAAACTGTAATTGCAACTGTAAAGGAAAAACAACAACAACATGTTTGCAATTTGACAAGGAGTGGGGAATTGGGTTGGGGGTTTGCGGTGTGAGGAGTGTGGTGTGGATTGTGGGGTGTGTGTTGTAAGATGGCAGTTGGCAGTTCAAACGTACATTGAAAAAATTGCTGAGGAAGGCAGGCAAATTAATTGCAGCTAATTACAAACAACAGCTAGCAGAAGAGGGAAGGGTGAGGGGGGGGAGGGGGGAGGGGTGTTGGGCTAAGCCACACAGTGAGACCACACGTGCTGTGGCACACTCCAGTCAGCAGCAACTCCAAATCCCCAGCAGTCAAATACCCGGAAGATGATGCAGCTAAAAACTCAGAGCTGCTGTCAACTCGATGGGAGCCAAGGGGCACAGGGGGGGACTGAGAGTGGCAAGGGGAAAGTGGAATGGGAGGAGGGTTAGTGGGTTGGAGTGAAGTGGGATGGGTTGGGATGCTTAGCTAGAGAAATGACATTGCGTTGATTAAACCAAGTTGCAATATTGCAAATTTCAACATATCCACAGTGCCACATTGCCACATTGCCACATTGCAACATTGCAACAATAAATGCAGTTTCATTGAAGTTAATCAGCCATCCCACAGACCAGGGACCAGGGATCAGAGTCGACCAGAGTCGAAGACGGCGCCGATCTTGTCGACAATTTTGCATAAGCAACAAGAAACAAGAAACAAACAACAAATAACAAGCAACACAACACAACACAAGCATTTACAAGCACATCTGCTGAAAACAAATTAACAAATTGACTGAAGCATTGCGTGGAGTACTCTGGCCTTATACACTGTCCAAAAAAATTAAGTGTTTTTCGAGAGGGAATTTTATATTAAAAAAAAACGAATTATGAATTATGTTTTATATTTTAGATTGTTGAATTTTATATCGAATCCAAAACGAAATTGTTCGATATAGAAGCAAATCCTTGACTTTTCGCTCAGTGTATGGGTAGGTGGTGGTGTGTGTGGAGGGGGGAGGGGGGGGTGGTTGGTTTGGTGATCTTCTCTTTTAATTTTTCCGCTGCTCTGCGGTTTCATATAATTTTTATTGGAATTTATTGTGCATGCATATTTGTTGCTGCTGCTGCTGCTGCTGTTGCAGTTGCGGTTTGTTGTTGCTGTTGTTGTTGTTGCTGTTGTTGCTGTTGCATTAAGAGGAAGAGATGAAGCAGCTCCGATAATGTCATTTGCCAGTACAGAGCAAAGCTGCTCGTCTGCTCTTTTTTTTTTATATTTTTTTATCTGCCATTTGAATTCAAATTGAAATTGAAAAATTGAAATTGAAATTGAAATGACTTTGTTGCAATGTCGTCCAATCAAATTCACATTTCGCATTGGCGCCGCCATTGAACGCATCTCAAGCATAAACCATCTGTGGGGCAGCCAGCCAAGTGGGCAAGTTCAAAACAGCATCAGAATGCCATGATTAAGATGTGATTAAAAGGGTAACAGAAATTTATGGATCTCTCCTCAATTTATGGATTGGTTGCTTCTTGAAAATGATATGTTTTTGCGCTAACTTGCTGGCTGACCTGTTGGCCAATATGTCTGTTGGCTAAGACTAAGACAATACCATCTGTATAGTCTCTTGCCAATTGTTCCCCTTTCAACCCTTTCAACCCTTTCTCCACATTTTCCCATTCTTGCATTGACCCTAAAAACTGTTTATTGACACAAATCGTCAATAATCAATTCTCTATAAATAAATTCAGTCTAAGCAAATTGTTGATGTCGATGGCCTTGCTGCGAAGCGACCCCCTCCACCCACCCCTCACCATCTGTGCCCGTGCCCTACCCTTCTCTGTTAGCTTCTAGGCCTGTGCAAAAATAGTTTTTCCGCTTTTCCGAGCGCAAAAGAATAACGAAAACGAATCCAGCATTGATTGGCAGCGTGGGAGCGGGGTGAAGGGTGCGGATGGGGTATAAAGATTCGCTGTTATGCCTAATGTCAATTGTTATGGACAACAGGGGTGGAGAGGGAGGGGGAGAGGGAGTGGAAGAGGGAGTCGTAGGGTTGGGTGCACAATTTCTGTTGGGCAATTGGCTTTGGGCGTAATTTATGCATTGTGGCCATGCAAATATTTGCGCATTAGTTGAATGGGAATGGATGGGTACAGGTGGAGGAGGGTTTCGGGAGAGCTGGCAATCGAACGATGGATGGTCTGCAACGATCTATCGATGCCAGCGAGCCATCGATCAATTGCAAAAAGTCGATGAATCGAACCGAACCTAAATAAATGTCAAATAAATAAAATGAACTGGCAATAAAAATAAGGAAGGCAGTGTAGATGGAAGGGTGTGTGGGGGAGGTAGGTGTCTTCCGGGTGGTTAATGGTTGGTTGGGGGTTGGGGGTTGTTGGTTGCATCCACTTCAAATGGAGGTGTGAATGTGAGCACTTTATTGAAAACAATAAATCTTCATCACTTGCAAAGCGAACGAAATGCGGCGCATTGCAAAATGAATTGCAAGTGAAAAACGATAAAAGACAAACGGTCAACGGCAAGTGGCAAAGTGGCAAGTGGCGACCAGGGTTGCCATCACACTTTTTTGTGCGACAGAAAGAGACAGACTGCTGCACAATTAATAATTTATTGAATACAAATGCATTTACAATTTTGCAAACGTTTGCAATTTATGCCATCCTGTTACACAAACAATCCCAATTCCAACTTTTGATCATCATCACCTCACACACACATATATATATATATATATATATATAGATATATATATTTGTGTCTGTTTCTCTGCAACGGAAGCACACATTTTGTTCGATCAATTTAAATGTGCATAAACAAAAGTTGTAAGCAAATAAATCATTGATTACTAAAATTGTGTTGGACTACAAAATACCCTAGGCATATTTTGTTTAAAGTTTCAAAACGGAAAAATCGAAATTTATATTATATCACAGATTATGAAGTATCGATTGTCATTTAGTCTGCTTGAATTTGTGAACATTTGCCACACAAAAAATATATGAAAGACGATGCCAGCAATGAAATCAATAAGTGGCTGCCCCACCTGCCTCCAATTGCGTAATTGCAGCAACTCGACTCGACAAAAAAAAATGCGAATTATGCAATGCAAAAGAGATTTGCAGTGGCACTTGCCAAACTATGCCATTTGGCAAAAAGTGTTTTGCATCGCAGCAATTTGAATTGTTTATCAATCGAGGAAATTTGCATTTGCATTCGATTCGCGGCAAGCTCATAAATTTTATTCTCATCCAATTAGCCAAGTGCTGACTTTCAAGCCATATTGATTTCACTTGTAGTTTAATTTATTTTTTTATTATCTTATATATATCTCAGACACATTTGCGCTCATAATTCATGCTCCAAATTCCCAATGATGAATAACACAAATCAAAAGGAATAAAATCTAATTCATCATTTTGAATTGTTTGAATAATTACTTTTTTATATAGGAATTATAAATGTATTTTGCATATAAAATAAATCCGACGCATTTCAAATTTGAGAACATGGCAAAGAATGTGTAAAAATTGATGTATTTCTTTGATGATTTTTGCATCATTCGAAAAATTTCAAGATATTAGCCTAAATTTCCAGCACGTCTTTTATGCATTATATTTTTAAGGAGTTTCAATCTGAATTTTTTTTGTTATTCCTTAATCTGACAATAGACATTTATTTGTATTTTTTTTTTTTTACTTCAAAGGGGTTTCACAACTTTGACGATAGGCAAATGGCGCAAAATATCTGCTTTGATCCATGCAATTATTTTTTTTTATTATTCCTTTTTACTATTTATAATTAAATAAATTTGTTAAGCTATTAATTGGAAAATAATACATATTTTTTTGTTTGTTAACTGAACAATTAATAACAATAATGGGTAGTGCATGGCGAAGGCACTGTCGTCATCGTAATCCTGCCCTGGCATCGATTCTCGTTGCTCGTTTCATTTGATTCCCTTTGCAAGTGCAACGGCAACAGATGATGCACGTTTCTGCTACGTGTTTGGTAAAAACCCATCCTGTGTTTTTCTCGCTAAGCAATGCAAAACAATGAGGTGATATTTTGCTGGCTGTCTGCAATGATCTAGAAACACGTGAGGCGTCTCTGCTCTCAACTTCTCTTCTCTTCTCTTCTCTTCTCTTCTGTTCTCCTCACGTATTGGGCCAGAAGGCATCCAACCAACCAACCAACCAACCATATGGGTTACGGTTAAGATCCGGAAATTCCCGAATGGCAACTACCTGTTGCCCAGGCCCAGAACCTGGTCAGGTTGAGCACAAATTATTATTGCTTTCATTTGTATGTCGGTTTTTGGGTTCTTGCGTTTGCCGAAAGACGGTTTCGCGATTCGCACTTGCAACGCCCGCCAAGAAGCCAATTTAAATAAGCAGCATAAACAAAGGACGACTGCAATTTATGACACCGTCGAATGATGGCATCAAGGATGCCTGCCTGCCTGCCTGGCTGTCTGCCTCCTGGCTGCCTGCCTGCCTGCGCCACACTTGGGCCTTGTCTGGGATTTTCCCACGCAACATGCTCGCTTATCTGAGTGCCCCTTTTATGAGGCATCCGTGCCGTGCATCTGTTTTTCGCACTTTCCCTCCGTCCGTCCCGTCCGTCCCGTCTGTCCGTCTTTGCTGGTTGTTTCTATGTTCCATGTGATGGGAATTTACGTGTTGCCCCGCCTTACCTGACCCGCAATCAAACCAAATCCAGCCGCATCGTAACCAACCCACACAATTCCTCTGATTAAATCAAATCAAATTAATAAATAATTTAACTAGAAAATATTTATTTAATTTTCGTTGTAGTTTTGTCTTCTTTAATAATGGAATCAAAATAAATGTATAAATGTGATTTTTTATTTTATTTTATTTTTTATTTTTATTATTTGAATGATTTTAAATGTACAATAACAGTTTGCCTCAACCACCCGCCCCCCACGCCCAGATTTTTTTTCTTTGGACTTGTTTGCTATTTGGCTATTTTCAATTCCCAGTCAAAATCCATTTAGAATATATGTTTTTTTTTTTCGTCTTGGCCCATATAAACTACAGATGTGTGTCTGCCACATAAATATATTGACGAACACTTGAAAGCACATCCCGCACCCCGCATTCCCCGCATTCCCATCACTCAGTGCATACCTTCCCGCATATTTGGTGGACGCCTTTAAGCTGCTGGCGCCGGCGCCGGCGCCAAAGATGAGCGCCGTCAAAGTAGCAACATGTAGCAAGTTTTTGAGCGACATTTTGTGTCGACTGTCGATATCTGCGTATGTTTGTGTGTGTGTGTGTGTGCATGGACAGACACGCGCAAGTGTAAATATCTAAATAAAAATAAAAAAGCACAAAAAATATGATCGGCGCCAGACGAGCATAAAAAACAGCAGCGAAAAGGGGGGGAGGTGTGTGTGTGTGTGTGTATGTGTGTCAGGCGAATTTCGATTTGTTTATTGTTTAAAATGAATTTGGTTTAATGCTTTTCCTTTCTGTTTGTTTTTTGGCAGTTTAATGCGACTGGAGTCTCGGACCATATCCAATTAATGAGCTATGCGATTTGCGATGCGAATCTTGTCGAATATTTATAACTTTATATATATATATATATATCTCTTTATCCCCCCTGTTTACGACTCTGCATTATCTCCCGCTCTCCCCCTCCCTCTCACTCTTTCATTCTATTTTACTTTTCCCATTAATTTGGCCATAAAGCAAGAATTTTGTTTAATATTTGCTGGTTTTTTTTTGTCACGTTATTAGTTCATTTAACACAAACTTTGCCACGCCCAGCAGCAGCAGCAGCACCAGCAACAGATTGCTAATTCCCATTCCCATTCCCATTACCATTGCCACAATTTCCCAGCAGCATCGCCACCCGCAGCCAGACTCACCCAACTTGGCCATGATTCATTAAAATCTTAAGAGGCAAATTTCATTTAATTTGCGCCTTTAAATTTTTTCTGCGCAACTTTGTTTTTTTTTTCTATTTGTTGCTCATTTTTTTAAACTTTTTTACCCCACAACCTTTGATAAAAAATAAAGATTATTTTATATACATATAAAAGATAATTGGAATTTCTTAGGGTATTAAAACTATTTTTGAAAAGTTTGAGATATTTCTGGATAAGCTCTTTAATTGCAGAGCATTTGACAGTCGCCTTAAACTTAGCTATTTTTTTTTTTTGGTGTTGTTTTCTTCGTTGATTGTTGATTTGTTTGCGGGCACATTTTCAAAGCGCTCAAAATTACTCGAATTTTGTACCGAAACAACAACAACAAAAACAGTAGAAAATTTGATGAGAAAATAGAGTAAACAAATTTGTGTGTGCTGTGTTCTGTGTGTGTGTGTGTGTGTGTGTGTACGTGTGTGTGTTGCTATCGGTTGCTCTGCCTTTTTTTTTTTTTTGATTTTGTTAATCGTCTACAAAAGCTAACCCAGAGATGATCTAATTATTGACGCACGAATCCGCATTGGCCAAAACAACAACAACAACAACAACAACAACAACAACAACACAAAGAGGAAAATTTGTAGCTAAGCAATTTTCTTTTTTATTTTGAAAAGCCAGTCAGCGACACAAAAAGAAAAAAACAAAAGCAAATTAAATGAAATGAATGAAATCAAAAATCATTATCCAAGCCATTAGCTCTTTAACGGCTGATATTGTTGTTGTTGTTGTGGCAGTTGTTGTTGTTGTTGTTGTTTTTGTTGTTGTTGTTGTTGTTGACTGTGTCTGGCTATAAATCTGCTAATGTGTACGCCAAACACCCACATCGACCCATTTTAAAAGGAAGGTCACACAACCAACTCTTGAACTTGTTGTGCCCCAACACACATCATTCACACACACACACGCACACACACACACACGCACACACTCATAGCACACATGCATCTTTATATATCTTGTTAGCATTCTAAGTGGTTCATGGCCAAAACTGAGGCGACCTCGAAAGATCATTTTTTGTTCTTCTGTTTTTGTTGCTCAGTTTTTTTTTTTTGCCCTGCAAAGCAAATTGTTTTATCTTCTCCTTATTTTTTTTTAAATATTTGTTTTGTTTGTTCTTAAAATAAACAACATAATAAACGCAACAAGCTATAATGGCCTAAATGGCTTAAACAATCACTCAAATGCGCAGATTTAAGTGCATTTGGCTAAAATTAAAAACATTTATTTTTACTCTAATTAAAAATAGATCAGCTAAATAGAAAAAAAGAGATTTTGTATTCAGTAAAAATGAAACTTTTGAACGATAAATTGTTGACGATTTGATTATGATAATTATGAAGCCAAAAATTGTCAATTATTATTTTATTTCGTTTATATTATTATTATTATTATTATTATAGAAATATTTTTGTTGTTGCTGCTGCCAGTTTTTTGCAGACACTGAAAAGGGCAAAGGGAACAAGATGAGGGGTGTAGAAGGGGGAGCAGATGGAGCAGCAGCAGCAGCAGCAGCATCAGCAGAAGGCGACAGACAGCAGCGACAAGTGATAAGATCGAAAAGGAGTCTGTGGCAACGACGCATGCAACGTATTGCAAAAGCCGCCAGCTAAATGTGTGTGTGTGTGTGTGTGTGTCTGTATGTGTGTGTGTGTGTGATGGGTCTTGGATGGGTTTGGGATTGCTTGGGATGATTCGCTTGGCGTGCGTATCAAAATATAACCATAATAAAAATGCTCGTAATGATGCATCATAAATCGCGCCAATTGCCGGCGGCTCGCGCTTTTTCAGCCGCCACCAAATTGCACGATGCCTCACGGAATTTGTGTAGGGGAGGGTGAGGGTGAGGGGGGGGGGATTTGTGCATGTAGAGTAGGGCAGGGTATAGAGCTAGAGAACGAGACAGTGACAACGGATTGAGGAGCAGCGCAGTCTATACACTGGCAAAAAAATGCGAGTCTCAATTAAAAAGCAAATTCAAATCAAGAAATGAGAAACGAGAAAAGAAAACGAGCGAAATTTAAAGAAAGAAACTATTAAATTTTAATATTGGGTTTTGGTTTTCTCTGAGTGTAGGCACAGCCAATTTTCATGCCACATTTGTTGTTGTTGTTGCATGTTGCCTGTTGCCTGTCAATTCAGTGTGAATTTCAACTATTAAATGCCAATTTATGGCGCGTAGCTTACAATTTTTTATTATCGTTTTTATAACACCTTCGCCAAAGCGTCAGATATAATATTTAGAGGGGTAAGGGGAGTGTAGGGGAGAGGAGTGGTGGGCAGGGGAGGGAAGTGCTGTTCATCTGTCTGTGTTCAGCAGGGGTGTGTTGCTGTGGCAGTGGGGCGTACACCGTTTAACCAAACTGAGGTCCTTCAGCAATCACTGTACCCCCCATCCCCCATCCCCACGCTCCACTACCTTCCCCTCCTCTTTCTGCTTTTGTTGAATTCGTTTCGTTTTGGTTTTTTTTTTGGTTTTTTTTTATTTAATTTTTTTCTGTGGCGTGAGAAGAGATTGAAAAAAGGAATTTACAGATAAATCACACTAAATCATTTCAATGCTGCCCCCGGTACAGGGCGCATGCGGCAATGCAACAACTACAAATGCTTGCAACTGGCAGCAGACCAAAGACAACAACAATAACAACAACAACAACAACAACAACAGCAACAACAACAGCAACAATTCCGCGCTGCGAATTTTTGAACGCCGGCGCGTACTAATCACTCGCATTGTTACACGATCACGAACTGAATGTGTGAGAGAGAGAGAGAGAGAGAGAGAGAGAGAGAGAGAGAAAGAGAGAGAGAGAGAGAGAGAAAGAAAGAGAGAGAGGGAGAGAGTGAGTCGCGTGAGATGTGGATTGGGTTGTTTTTTTTGATCTGCTGTTGCCTTGACAGACAATCAGTCTGGAGTACAACAAAAGCGATTTTTTTTTTTTTTTTTGTATTTTTTTATATAGAATTCCTCGATTCAAGTAATAAAACTTTAGCAGCATTCTTTATATATGCAGTAATATTTTCAATTACATTCAATTTAGTTAAATCATATCAAATCCAAATGGAATGATTAATTCTATATAACAAATGGCAAAACGAATAAAATAAATTTAATATTTTAAATATTTTTAACGATTAAACACATATTTCCCCTCTTCACTTTTTCTCTCTCTCTCTCTATCTCTCTCTATTTTTTCTCTCTCTCTCAGTTGCTTTTCAAGTGACCCACAATTGGCCCACAATTACTCCCTTCATTTGGAGCCCGCCGCAGCTTCGCTTTCAACACGCTCTCCACTAAATTGTCAATTAGATGAACTGAAATTGTGGCTGGAACAGCTTGGATGCACTTTAGCTCAGCATCAAATTGCACTAATAGAGTACTTAAGCAACTCCTAAAGAACTGCTGGCTCCCATTGCACCAAGGCGGGGGCAACATTTGGACAGCGCCCAAGAGAGCGTCCGGCGAGACCAAGGCTGAGAAACTGACCAACAACAACAACAACAACAACAACAACGAAAACTGTCAGCAGTGACATGCACATAGCTTCTTCTTCTTCTTCTTTTTCCTCCCTGGCGATGTTGCTGCTGCCCCCCCTTGCAACTGTTGTCAGACAACGCGGCACACACACACACACACACACAGAGAATAAAGACCCAGCCTGTACAGGGATTGTGGAGCTCTGTTTGGGATGCTCTATAGACGCTGCCAGGCAGTCAGTATTAAAATTCCAACAATTAGGGAACATTTCACATGCCTTTCTAATAGCCAACAACAACGGAGCATGGATAACTAACGAGCAAGTGCTCGGTTGGAGGGCGGGTGAAAGGGGTGACAGACACTCATCTGGAGCGGGGGGCAAAAGATGCAACAACTGATTGTTCAATGTTGTTGTTGTTGTTGTTGTAGTTGCTGTTGTTGTTGCTGATGCCAAGGCTTTGGCAGCAGCTCGTCAAGCGTCTTTCTTATTGTTGTTATACCCTGTAAATTTGAGTTCAGCACAAGTCTGCCCCCCAAAAATTTACTTCAATTTATTCATGAATTTAGCTGACTAAACTAGAAAATATTCAATATAGAATTAAAGATTAAAAAAAACTTCGTTTTATTCCAGAAACCACAAAATCAACTTGAACAAAATGTTGAGTTTGATGATAGTTTGTATCTGGAGGAGATCTCTTTTGGGATTAAAAAATGGTATCTCATAGTTGAGCACTTGTTTCTGCTGGAGTTGGTGCTGGTCAGGCGAGGCGAGGTTCTCACATGCAACACAGTTCCCCAACTCCAACTCCAACTCCAACTGCAGTCGCATCTCTTGTCGTGGCCCCAGAGAGCAACAACATGTTGGCATGTCAATAATCTTGTACTGGAAGTCGAGCTGGGGCTCAGCTACAGCTACAGCTACATCTACAGCCTCCTCCTCTTCCTTCTCCTTCTCCTTCTCCTCCTACCCGTCGTGGTGGGAGTTGCTGCCTGGTTGGCCAAGAAAAAGCAAAAGTGCGCAATGCGAACACAACAACAAAACAAAAAAAAAACAAGATGAAATTTTGCAATTGGGATTTGCCGACTGCGAGATACTTTGGAGATACCATGAGATACTTTAATGCCATAACTGTTACCAGCTGATAACAGGTGGCAAAGAAATGCCGCCTAAGTTGACCCTTCAAATTGTGGTCGTTATTTTTGGAGGCGACAGTGGGTGTGGCCAAAAAGAATTGTTGGCAGAGTTTTCCAATTGCCTTTCTTTGAAGTTTGGTTATTTTTATAATCAAAATTAATTAAATGGAATTTGGGAATTGTGGGTGGCCAGAAAATTGGTTGTTTCGATTTATACCTTTCGAGTATTTGGCGATTATTGGGCGAGTGTGGGCGTGTCTTTTATAATCTTAAGATGTATGTACCAAATTTTATTTGGTTGCGGTAGATATGGCAATTTTATATATTTAGGGGCTATGGGCCTGGAGGCGGCTCAGGTGGGCGTGGCATATGTTGGTCTTCGAAGGACATCGCCAACAACCTACCTAATCACATTTGGTAACTGGTTGCCTTCAAATTGTGTTAAATATGTGGATTTATCGACTTGCGACTATCGATTTTTATCGATAGCACTAAGATAAAAATCTGTAATCAAAATTTCAAGTCTTTGTTTTATTTGCACGAAATAAATATACTACGATAATTGCTGTATCAAGGTATACAAAAAAAAAAAAAACTAGTTGTTGCTGCTGTTGTTGCAATAGCAACAGTTGCTGCGATCGCAATGCTCGTAAGCCTGAGAAATTCTCTGTGCACACACACACACAAACACACACACACACACACGCACACACACACACACGGAACAGTTGATTGTAGGTGTGTGAACAAATAATAAATGCTGGAAATTCAGATAGTGTGGAATCAATTTTTGGTTGAGAGTTGAAGATTAACAATTTGAAATACGAACGTGACTTTTAATATCCGTTACGGAAAAGGAAATGGAAAATTACGCCAATTGCTGTCACACATTGATCAATTGGTTACGCACTCTCAACTGGCCAACAGAGCAACTGCCAAGGCCTTTACCAGAACATGGGAGACACGCACACACGTCGGAAGAGATTGTGAGAAACGTGTGCAAACAACAACAACGAGCCAAAAAATAATGGCAACAATAACTTTAGTCAACAATTGCAAGAAATAAAATAACAAAAAAAAAAAAAAGACAGACTGAAATCAATCGAACTTGGCCAACTCTTGACAACTGGAACGAGAGATGTGGTCAAATTGCCAAAGCATGTTCCTCGCACGTTCCTCTGTCTTTCTGTCTGTCTGTCTGTCTGTCTGACAATAGAATACAAATCAATACAGTGAATATGCCCAACACATGTTTCTCTCAATCATATTTTATTATTCTGACTAAAAATCAGGCAGCAGCAAATTTAATAAGTCCGAATTCTTTTAGCTGGTTTTCTTAAAAAAAAAAACAGTCATCACAAATGGTGTGTGTTGCAGCAACAGGTGCCTCATATGTCATATGTATATAATATATATATATATCTATCTATCTTTCTATCTATCTATCTATCTATATATATATATATCTATCTATATATATATAATTCTGAGCAGTATTTGAAAACATGGTTTTCCTTAGCATGTTCGCATTAATAATTCTGTGATTAGCTCACACTAGCCCGATTAGTAAAATAAATGCAATTTATAATTAATTTATATATATATAGTGGTACATAGTTTCTTTAAGTGTATGTCCCTTTGTCTATTGTCTTAATTATGCGCTGCTGTTGCTGCTGCAGCTGCTGCTTTTGGCCTCTGCTGCTGCTTCCCAAAACGCGTGACTATCTATCGCCAGACAGCGGCAGCCGTTCAGCTTACTCATCGTCTCATCAGTCCCAAACCCACACCCCAGCACACCCAACCTCCTGGCAACCCCCCCTCCCCCCCAAAATCCACCATTGCCAGCCCCTCGCTGAAGTGCTTAATTTGTTTGGCTCGCTTTGCTTTCGTTCTGCTCTCTTTGCTGTCGCCTTTTGCTTTGCCAGTGCCTTTCTCCCCGTCATAGTCACACTGACCATCCCCCCCACACCCCCTCCTCCACGCCTACCTTCGTTTCCCTTTCCATTGTTTTGCTGCTGTCGTCGTCACCGTCGGTCGCCACTTGTTTATTTAAGTAAGTATTTGGCTCTCTCGAAAGATCACGCGCCGCAGCGATTGCTGATAAAATATTGTTTGTGTGGGTCCACGAGGGGTGGAGCAGGTGAAGCCGGGTGGCGAATACTGCTTCTCTAATCTGCGAGTGTTCTAATTTAGAGATGGGCGCATAAATACGATTTTTTTTTTTCATGTTGCCACAAATATATTTAATATATTTATTACCAGTCTACACTTCTCTCAGATATCTTTAGATATATATATATATATATATATATATGCAGAAGATGAGCAATTATATCAAATGCATACCTTTGGATTAAAGTATTGTGCAAATATAGACATCATATCATCTAGAATAATATTTAAGGATTGGCATAGTCACAAGTTCACTCATAAATGTAGATTATGTGAAATAGAATCGCATCTGGAAAGGAATATTTGGGATTATTGAGAGAAGAATTATGAATTATATAGATAAGCAAGTCGAGCACTGATCCCTATTTCATTTCTGTGTCTGCTTTGTAATATATATACACCTCTAGTTGTATATGAAACATATATCTATAGAATAGAAAATATATCTAAAATAAGGAATCTTCCAAGATTTTTTCGAATTAAGTTCCCTCTTTTTTTTCCCATAATTCCAAGTGAGTTTTCTTACAGTGTACATACTCGTAGTTATGTCCAATCACAAATCGCCTGGCATTGTGTGGATTTCAATAAGCTATTTGCTTTTGGATCATGTGCTCGAACATGTCCGGCATTGATTTATATCTGGTCACATGTCACCTGAAAATGTGGGTGTCCAGTTTTTTAAACATTTGTCAAATGCACGTGCCGCGTGTTGTTTGTTTGTTTGTTGTTTCTCTTAGTGTTGCTTTTGACATGGAAAGAGCACTTTTCTAATAGGCCATCAGCAAAATGCGTTAATTGTTGCCGCATTCTGGATTCGCCAAACCCAAAGCCAAAAATGGTCAAGGCAGCTGCTAATTTAGCGCTAAATGTTCAAGTAAATATTGCAGACATCAAATTGTAAGCAATATTAAATATCTCAATCAGTCTTCAAATAAATGGAAAGGCATTTCAAAGATTCCTAAAAAATTTGGAACTGTGCAAATCAAAATGTTAAGTGAAAATTGAAGCAGTGCAATTTAGAATGAAAATTATTTCCCTGTTTTAAAAACATTAATTTGTTGTGGCTTTTGTGCCTGTACTTTTGATTAAAACGTGAATAAAGAGGGAAACCAGAAATGTATGTTTGTATTACCTGGTATTTGATTATACGGCTAAGTAAATACCGTTAAGCAAGCAGTTGGAAATGCACCTTCTGGTTGGTCTAATTGGTGCACAACGAGGCATTCCATGAGCGAAAGCGACTATTTTTAGACACCTCGCAATGCATCCGTATTTTTCTACATATTTACATCTATCTCATATTTGAATATGGCTGGCAAACATTGCGTCGAGTGGTTTTGACGATGATGGATCATGGAGATGGCATCTCCAGCTAAACAAATTATTTTAGCAGCTGCACAAACTGAACGAAATTCAGCGAAATTTCATGCGTTTTCCATTATAATATCCACAAGTCAATTCCGAATTCCGCAAACCCCAAAAATATCTCAAGAAAGTAAAAGAAAGAAAAGAAAAAAAAAAAATAGTTCGCGAGAAACTGTGTGCAAAAATATAAACATATTTTTGCATTTACGCACCGTTACAATAATAAATAAATGCGTGGCTGTGTGAACAATTTGAGTGCTTGACAAAGACAAATACCCTGTAAAAAAATGTAAACATAATAAAACAAAAATTTGCTTGGGTAGCTCAAAAATATTGCAACAAATATTGAATGGGAACAATGGGAATTTTAATGGCTAGAGGGGGAGGGGGAAATGGGAATGACCCTCTTAATGTAATTATTATTATAACAGGGTATGAAAACTGTTTTCATGTGCATATGGACACGTTCAACAGATGCCTTTTGCTCCGATTTCAATGCAGCAAGCAATTGTTCGCATATTGCGCATACGCCGCGTGCGCCAATGCGACGCTGCCTGTCCTAGGTTAGTTCCGCCGCTTGCCCGCTTCAAAGGGGTAGGGGTATATATCTATCATAGTGGATGGGGTTTTGAGTGTTCGGCTAGGCTAGGCTGGGTTGGGTGTTGGTGTTTTTATGTCTATGTTTTAGTGTAGCGCACGCTTCAATAAGCAGAACGAGGGGTTGGGTTGGGGCAAGCTGGGCGGGGCAGCGCGCGCATTAGGCACAAGCAAAAGACAAAACAAACAATACAAAATACACGTTATAGTAGCCAGAAGAAGGAAAAAAAAAACAAACATAAAAACTTAAAAAACACAGCAACAAAGACAGAATCGAAATTAAAATCCACAATAAGCCAAATGGCAACAACAACTAATCCAGCAAACATAGCGCGCGTCGTGCACATTGACAAAAGGCAAAAAGACAACAACAAAAAGTGAAAAAACTAAAAAAAAAAAAAAAGCTCAACAACAAAAGAACGTCAGCGGCGGCAGCGACGTCAGTGTCAAGCAGCGCAGCTGTCTGCCGTTGTCTATTTGCCTATTGCTCTACACAAATGTGAGTGCGATTGTCATATGGAAAAAAAAGAAAAAGGAAACAACAACAACAACAATAACAGAAAAAAGTATCGAGAGAGCGGCAGCGGAAAGCGAAAGAGGTGGCGTTAGGCGTCTACTCTATGGGCTGCTGCTACGGCGAACGCTGCTGCTGCTGCTGCTATTGCTATTGATGCCGGCGCTTCAGCGTCGTCAATCGAACTTCAGTTTGTCCAAGACCGCGTCGACTGAACGACTGAACGACGCTAGAAAAGACGCGCGCGCGCAAAACGACGCCAACGACGCCGATGCGACAACAACCACAACAACAACGACAGCGAAAAACACAGCGAACTCGAATCAAAAATAAAACAAAACCGAACGAAAGCCGAACACAGCGAAACTGTCAAACGGTGAACTCCGACCGCTAACCGTTAAGCGCGAGTTCCCAAACAAAACTCCAGGCTTCTCCTGCAGCAGCAACAACAGCAGCTAGTGTAAAGCTCAACAATAAAAAGAAAAAGGAAAAATAGACAAAACGCGCATCAAATTTGTATATATGTATGTATGTAATAAGGTGTGTAAGACTAGAGAAAAAAGCAAAAGCGAATGAAAATCAAGAATATATCTATTTTTAATTGAAGTACGTATCAAAAGTAATCGGATACAAGCAATTAGATTTATTTTGGAATGAACAAATCTTGAATAAAGATTTTGTTCTTCTTACTTTTAATGTACTTGCCAATTTCTGCGTACGCATTCTTCATTTTTTTTTATTTCTAATTTATTTCATTCCATTCAAGAGTAAAATCAAGATATCAAATTTTTTATAGTGTACAAATGATGAATTTGGTGGCAACCCTGAAGAGAGAAATATTATTTTGTTTAATGATCATATTAATAATAAATTCGCGCACATTCTCAACTAATTTCAGGCCAACTGCTGATCAAGTTATTAGCTTGAGGAATGCGGCGGTGCCCAGAGTAATCCAGAATTCAGACAGAATCCCAACCTTAATTACAGCTCCACTTAGCCCAGATCCACACCCAACTAAAATGGCATTTATCTCTAGCATTATTACTATATTTATCAGACACTAAACGAAGGGCGACCCCAAAAAAAAAAAAAAGCACAAATCAATCGATCGACTGATGGGCAGACGAAGGGGGTGACGTGGAGGCGGGCGGGGAAGCAACTGTCAGTAGAGCTCAAGCGAAAAAAAAGCAACAATTTTTACAATTTACAATTTACAATTCAATGGCTGCTCAAATCGTAACGCATCCGATCAGATCGGATCGGATCGAAACGGATCGAAACGGATCGTATTGTGTTGTGTGGGGCATTGGCAATTGGTGTGACTTACATCGATTGCAATACTCTAGGGGCGTGGCAGGCAAAGGCGAAGGGGAAATGGTGAGGGTAGAGGTGGAGGTGGAGACACCGGTACTGCCATTAAATAAGCACATAAATTGCTGGCGCTGATGACGCAGCCGTTCATACATTGAACAACATTCATTAGTTGCTGTGTGTTGTTGGTTGCTAACTTGGCATTTGCCATTGTTATGTATATATATATATATATATAAAATATATATGCAATGGACTGAATCTATAAGTATGCATGTATTCCCAATCCAGATCAACCGTCGATCGTTTAAGAGAGCAAAAAAAAAAATGTAGAGAGGGAGAGAGTATTTTGTGATCATAGATGGAGAAATAGACATCTCTTACTTAATCCAAATGAGCAATCGACAATTGGCTGATCAATCAATCGTGCGATCGATCTGAGGCATCTGAAATATCACTCAGCAGGTTGTGGCAGCTTTACGGCTCTTGTCAGCCAGTTGTCAACTGCCAGTTTAGTTTATTTATAAATTTATATATATATATATATATACGAATATAAATATTCATACAAGACGCGATGACTGCTTTGGGGCTGGCTTTAACTTTCCCAACTCATTAATTGCTTACTGCGATCGCATCAAATATGCACACATTGCGTATGCTTAATATTTGGTTACTCTGCAAATTTCATTAAAAATCAGTTATATTTGAGATTTATCATACTTAATGCCACAAAATCCATTTAAGCCTTAATATGCATTAATATTAATTAAATAGAAAATATATAAAATCTGTTTTATGCTTTTAAGGCACAGATTTTGTTTATATATATATTTGCTGCTTTCTCTATTATGATTAATCCGTAATGGACTTCATCTGGAGCCGAAGCTAATAAAACTAAACAATAAGCGATAAACAATAAACAATAAACATGTTGGTTCAAATTTTAACTGAACACAGATGTTTCAAAGCGATGTTGTTGTTGTTGTTGTTGTTGTTGTTGTTGTTGTTATGCAGTGCAGTGGCATTTGCCATTTGCCATTTAAATCAGGCACAATTTTTTGTGATTTACTTTGATTGGCATCTAATTTATGATTGACAGTTGCAAACAAATGTTGTCTCGTCGAACAGCAACCGATCAAAATCGAGACAATGACAATAACATTTGAGCCTACCGCAAATGCGGATACAAATACATATACAATGAGTGAGACAGATATATACACAGAGTAAGAGAGAGAGAGAGAGAGAGAGAGAGATACGCTATAAATATGGAAGCAGTTTGTCGTCAAAAATATATATAGATAAAATCTATAATAGATACAGAAGAAGAAGTTGAGGCAGCGACTGATTTTAATTAAATGTCTTGATTGATTTCATAGTTTGTTGCATTCACTTTTGATTGGTTGCACTTGAGTACATTTCTAAAAAAAAAAAAAAGCCAACCCCCAACCCCCTCTGCCTTGATCATGGTTGCAAATGCACATCCCTTTCTCACGGTTTACGCCTCGTATACGCAATGCCAGCAAAGGTATTCAAAAATCTTTCCACTTGGCCAATCGTTAACTCATTTAAAGACATTCTGGGTCAAAACACAATTGAATGTTTAGCAGTATTAAAGCAGCGATGATATAATTTACCCCTCGATTGGTTATTTGGTTAATTGCCACCGTTGTTGATTTGCTGTAAACACAATAAAATTCTTATCTTGGAACAATGCGCCAAATCAGCTGGCAATCGATACAATTGGCCGATAAGCGTACTGCAGTGATCTATCCGATATGCTATCTGTAGCCACACTTCATAAGAGGCCAAGTGACTTAACGTAATAATCTAAATTGGGAATAGACTAATTGACTAGTGTTCCATTCGTAGAATTCAATAGGGAAATCAATTTTGTTGCCTAAATTGAAAACAGTTCAAGTGCAAGCAAATCGAATAACAAATTGGAAAATATCGCTTATGTATTTACAGCTCTATGTATATATAATGCGCTCAAGCGATTTATACATTTGCAACTTTTATGTGGAAATTTTAAATAACTTTTAATCAAAATGTTTTTAGGAGGTTTGTGACTAGGCTAAATTTCTTTAAATTAAACTTTAGCTGTAACTGTAACTCTAAGTCTTTTGTTAGTTTAATCTGTGTATATATGTGTGCTGCTGTTACTACTGTGAATGCGACTGCGACTGCGGCTGCGGCAGCAACCGCGAAGCTAGCGTCGACGTAAACGTTGACGTCGCTCGCTAAAACTACATAAATCAAAGGAAAAGCATTTTTCTATTCTGCTCGTTTTCTGTTCTTTGAGCGTCTTCAAAACCATTTTGTGTTTTTCATCGTTGTTGCTGCTGATTGTTGCTGATTGCTTCTTGTTGTTGTTTCAGTTGTTGCTGTTGCTGTTGCTTTTGCATTAGCATTTTGTACGCATGTTTTAGTCATTTAACATTTTGTTTCATATAGACAAGAGACACATATCGCACGTATATACATATACATATATATATATATACCACCGATTCATCTATATAGTAGTTTTTGTGTGTGTTTTGGTTATTTGTTGTTTGCGGCGGGCCGTGAAGCCAAAACATTTATAGGAATATTTCAAATCGCAGACAGCGTCAACGCCGACGTCGGCGTCTACGTCGCTCTGAGCAGCGCATTAAATGGGGATGACAAAAAAAAAAAAAAAAAACAAATACAAGATCAAAAAACAAACAATAACTAAAAATTTCGCACAAATAAAAAATATTTAAAAAAAAATATCAAGTGGAAATGAGACTAAAAGCAAATAATAAAACTACAAGAAAATTTTAAAAAATGCGAATTTGAAATACCCTTTAATTTAATATGTTTATTAAATATGTTTATATATTATTTGAAAAGCACATGGAAAAATGAATTCTTCAATTTTAATTATATTTTTAATAAATAAAATAAATTATTCATTATTCATTCTTGAGCACTAAAAATCATTTTATTCAATTTTTCTTCTCTTGTCCAGCAGAGTGAAAATCCCCTTCAGTGGCAAAATATTTGCAAGAAAATTGTTACTGTTGCCATCTGCGAATTTTCGTGCAAATTATTTCATAATTTTCTTTCTTTTGTATTCATTGTCGCATTTTTTATTTTCTTTTTTTTATTTATTTGGCAGTATTTCAGTTCTTGTTGTATTTGTTTATGTTGTGTATTTTTTTTTAAGTGCTTTCAACTATTTTAATTTGTTATATATTTACTAAAAGAGTGACACAAATTATGGCTAACGATATCGTTCGCCATTTTATGGCCAACGACTGGCGCTATATTAAAATAATTTAGCTAGTTCAGCTCGATGCTGTTGTCGGTGTTGTTGTTGTTGTTGTTGTTCTGCTGTTTTCTATGTTTTTTGCATTTGTTTTTATTGTTGATAATAAAATTGACAAGATCGAAATGAAAAACGCAATAGCAAACAAATTAATTAACTAACCGCCTTCAGTCAGCCTTCAGTCTCCTCTTCCATTTCTCCTTTGCACCCCCCCACCATACCGCCTGTTTCTCTCTTTCTCAATCATTCATCATTCTGTTCATTATACCCTTGCAAATAGTATTATAATTGTGTCTTCCAGTTTGTAACACATTGAAGAAGACGTCCGAAATTCCTTTTTATATATAAATAAATATTAATCGATCCATTAAATGAAAAGTTGTTCTGCTGAAACTTACAATATATATGTATATATATATGTCTCTCTGTCTGTCTGTCTTATGCTTTATGGTATTTCGATTAGACTTGGCGAATTCTGTCTTTTTGCAATAGGATCGATCAAATCGGGTATCACATATGATATCATATATGTCGTTAGATGAGTTCACTGAGTTCCTTTGAATTTTAAACTATAATTCTCAGACACATATCAGTAGATTATACCCTAATTGAAGAAATTACTTTATTTCTTTAAAACAGACAAATGAAGAAAAGAAAAAATGTATTCGGTGATTAGTAATTTTTTGTTCTGCAAGGGTATATTATTTGCGGTAGAATTTATTTATAGTTTAACATAATTTTGTCGTAAAATGTTTTTTCTAACATTTTTGCTCTTGTATTATTCATCTCCAATACATATTGTATTTGTCACAAATGTTTTAATTGCTCTCACACGTGCCCCACTCAAACAACGGACAACGTACAAAAAGTCAAACACAGCAACATGACACAACAAGTAACATTTTGGTGCACTTTGTTGTTGTGGCTTAAAATGATATATCGACGGCCATAGAGGGATTTGTCGCCAGACAAAAAGAAAATAATCATAAAAAAAATGGACAACTATAAAAAAAAAACACCAACGAAAAAGCAAAGGAATTGGAACCAAGCGAGAATTTTCGTTTGCTTTAATATATTTTAGTTATGTTTTTTTGTTGTTGTTGTTGTATGTACCAGGCGTAAGAAATACTTGAATGATTAATCTTGTGCTTTAGTCATTCCTTGCGTATTTTTCGTTCCGTTTCGTTTTCGCCGTCAATCCCGGCAGAGTTAATTGATCGTGGAGCAGCCATAAATTAGCAGCTTTTCCAACAAGCTTGACAGAAATCAAACGAATATCTCTCTGTCCCTCCTTTCCCCTCCCTATTTCACTCTCACTCTTTTTTTTTCTCTCTCGAATAATGATTTGGTATTGTTTGTCTAGCATTAAGTTCGAAATTAGATGGATTTGTTAATTGAATGTGTCTCCGAGCATCTAAAGCTCAGATATCCCTCTCTCTCTCTCTCTCAACTTATTTTAGTATAAGAAGTGTGCATATAAAGAGTTTTTACACTCTCGATTTTTAAAGGTCTGTGATTGGCAGGATATACAAACAAAAAAATTGCACACCCATTCCATCTGCCCCTCCCTCGCTAGACCACACACATATGCAGACACCATCTTCGATTTGCCTGGACTCACGCCCACGCAGAGTGGGCAACATACCAGGTAGTCAGTAGGAAGTCAGTTGGTTGGCAACATGTTGCTATTGCGTTGTCAACATGCTGCTCAGGCAGGCACGCATGCGCCGGCGTCGGTGCTTCTGCGTTGGATATTGCTGCTGCTGAAACTGCTGGTGCTGCTGAGCCGCTCATTCAACTTAGCATTGGGCAAACATCTCGGCGACACGCGACTCAGCAACAGGAACAGCCGCAGTCTCAGTAGCAGTCGCCGTCGACGTCGCAGTCGCAGTCGCAGCAAGGCGCAAGTTTTGCAAACGGCAAACAATAGCAACAACAACAACAATAACAACAACAGCAAGAAGCAGCAGCAGAAGCAAAAGAAAATTGCTTGCGCGTCGTTTCGTTTCGTTTGCTGCTGTTGCCAAAACCGCTAACAAAACGACGATAGCCGAACACCCGAACATACGATCAGTACCCGACGCACGACAGCAGCAACTTTGTTGCTCTCGTATTGCGCACGCTCTCCCTCTCCCTCTCTCGCTTACGCTCTCGCTCTGTCCGCAATTTTGTTGCTGTTGCTGTTTATTTTATTTTTTTTGCCTCACCTGCATGCTTGCCTGCCTGTCTGGGCCGTACGTTCTGTTGCTGCTCTCTCTCTATCTCTCTCTACCTCTCTCAATCTAACTCTCTCTCTTTTGCTCGCATGTTTGCTTGCTCTCTTTCGCGGCCGCTGTCGCTGCCTGCGTCGCCGTCGCCGTTAGCGTCGCTGCTGTCATCGTTTTGTGCTTGTTGGGTTTTAGTTTATTTATTCAACCGACCGATACCGTGTGTGGACATTATTTTCGTTCGTAACCGCACAACACACAGACACACACACACATACACACAAACAGACACACACACACACACACATTCACAAACACATTTGCACGCATACAGACACACACGCACATCGTCGTCATCGTACACACTCGCACACTCACACACACACAGTCGCCAGCGAGCAAGCAGCGGCGCAGCAGCCACAGAGCCCATATACACGGCGTGTGCGCCCCGTGAGCTATCTAGTAGATAAAAACTCGCCGACTCGCCGACAACAGCAACAGCAACAGCAACAGCAACACAACAAGCCATAAGCCACAAGCAGCGATCAGCAACTAACAGCAAACAGCAACAAACAAACAACGAAGCAACATTAACCAGCAACGTTTTTGGGGAAAGAAAGTCTGTTAGAAAAATGTGCAAAATAAACAAGTCTTGAATATTAAATGGCCAAATCCAAATACGACAAATTGCATTAAATGTGAGCGAAAAAAAAGTGTCCGAAACAACAACAACAACAACTATAAGTAAAGGTGTTTTAGAAAAGAAAAAAAAAACTATCAACGAAAAGCAGAAAACGCGTGTGGTTATCTAATCTGTAAAACAAAAAAAAATAAATACAAAAAAAGTGGAAGTAAAATTCAAGAATATTCACAAAAATCATAAATTCAATATTAAAATATCGGTTCGGTCGGGGAACAAGTAAAACACAACAATCTCTAAAATACAACAAATAAATATAAATTTTTTTTTTCTGTTTACATTTTTTGACAAACAAAAGAGCGCAACAACAAAAGAGAAGAATTACGAAAAGTACATGTACTTAAGTTAAAAGTATTTTTTTTTTTTCTACGCAAAAAGTGCCTAAAATATAATTGTGTTAAAGCTAAACTAAAAAGGGGTTTAGAGCGCGAAACGAAATATGATCAACAATACAACGAATGTTGCCACGGCCTTGGCGACGGCCACAGGCACCGTGCAGACACTGGACAGGGGAGAGCAGCAGGCGGGGGCAGCGGCAAACAGTACAGCAACATATGGCAGGGGCATCAGTTCCGATTGCAGCAGTACATGCAACAGCAGCAACCAAGCAAATCACTTTCATAGAAAATTCCAACACCTGCTCCTCGTCGCTCTGCTCGTCTGCCTGTCCTCCGCCTGCTGCTGGCCCCAAGCGGTCCAAGCGCGACGCCATCCGCCCCTCATGTTCGAGGAGGCAGATTCGGCCAGACGCTCCAATCGACCAGCGGGTAAGTGCACAAATCTATCTATATATATATATATATCTATAGCCATATCTATTCAAGTAAACCATATTTTATTTCATTTTATTATTAATATGATTAATAGAAATCTTTGCTTTGCTCGCACAATTTCCTGAACTTTAGCACAATTGTGCTGCAAATGTTTTTAATATTTAATATTAAAATATATTTAGCATATTGCAGTGTTAAAAAGAAAATTCAAATATTCATACGTGTGTTTGCCTCTGTCCCATAACTTTTGTTAACAAAAAAAAATGGGAAATGCGTATTAGATGAAAAAAAAAAACAATAAAAAAAATAGTGAAACCATTGAAGCGTTCTACTAACTGTATCATATATCAAAGCAAGTATTATGCAACAGCTAAATTGCACATACGCCCCGATGGGCACTCACTCGCTTAGCCATAAAAGTTGGTTCGCCTTTCGGTTTTTCCCCGCAGGTAGTGGTTCGATTTGCCGGTGCATCGAGGCGGGTACTGGCTCGCACCCTTAATCCCCCAGCCCAACCGGTAAAGACACACACACACACAGATACACAAACACACACACACACAGACTGCACAATACACAACAGATTGTTTAGCAGGCAAATCTGCTGTCCTGGGTTTTTCATCACTTTTTATGTTAGTGCTAATCCGGAAAATGGGAATTCCCTTCCGTTCGCTCGCCTGTCGCTCTGCCTACCTTTGTCGCTCCTAGACACAACGGCAACCCCATCCACCAAATAGAAAATATATACAAAAATTACATTGTAGCAAATAACTTGCTTTTTTTGCTCTAAGCGGCTTACTTTGAATACCAACTCTCAATACGGAATTCTTCTCTGTTCCCCAGATTTATACTCCTTAGTTTCAGTCAGTTGAGGTAGCTCAATTTGTAACAACTTTTACGCTTGATTAACTGATTTTCTAGTTAGTTTGTTTTTTTATTTTTTTATTATTATTATTATTTTCTGTTAATTAAAAAACAGATTGCGGTTTTATTTCAACGACTTTGAACTGTTTCTCGTATTACAATAAAATTCGAAGTGCATCAAGTGTTAGTGTTAATGACAATGCTAATGTTCATCTCAATGATGTTGTATTTAGTTCAAAACTTAAACACTTACAAGTAAAGCCGTCAAAACAGTTCAAATAACTGCCGCTAAAAGCCCAATCAAGTTTCACTTTGGCTCTTCTATAATAATCATTGTGTTTCCATATTTCTACAAGATTTATTCTCTCCTGAATTTCTCCAAAAAAAAAGAAAGAAAAAAAAATACATGTAAATATTCTTGCAATGGCCAAATCCAACAGAATATGTCAAGTCATTGCGCATTAATTGCTTGCTTAATTTAAGCATTTACGACTTTTTTTTTTATATATAAAGCTTGTACAAAATCGCTAATCGTTAACATATAAACGACGATCATAAAAAATCTAGCCAATTTTATGCATATTAACGATCATTTTTTTATAGCTGATGCGCTGTAGGATTTCAACAAAATAGCGTTTTTTTTCCGGTTAACAACATAAGATTGGGCAATAAAACAACAACAATAATCAAAGAGTTTATCATCTCTTACATTTGCCACCTTCAGCAGTAGCATTAACCTCCACTTCCACATCCACTTCCACTTCCACTTGCACCCTTCCCACGCTTCCCACGCAGCCGACCCTCAAGGCACCCACTCAGAAAGGTTGAACCCATTGCTAATTAAAAGCTCAGCATAATTTGTAACTATATGTTTATAGAGTGGAGTGGAGGAGAGTGGAGTGGAGTGGAGGAGAGTGGTTTGGCGGAGAGTGGAGTGGAGGAGAGTGGAGTGGAGTAGAGTAGTATGTAAGTAGGCCCCCAGTCGACAGACAACAAATTCGGGCAACGGCAAATCCCACCATCAACATTATTATTTTTTTTAATGAATGAAAAAGCCAACGCACACACAACACACACACAACACACACACTAAATCGTTCTTGTTGAACATATGGCTGTGGAGAGAAGCGAGGCAAAGCAGCCGAAGTTGGATTGGGCTAATCAAACATTAAAAAAACCACGCACTTTTATACAACAGATAGAGAGAGAGAGAGAGAGAGAGATGGCAAAGGAGGGGGCTAGTTGGCCAACTACTAACTACCAATTCGTTTTGTTCATTTCGCATTTAATTTAGCTGATTAACAAGCGCTGCTGTCTGCCTGCTGCTTGTTGTTTGCTGTTTGCTGTTGGCCCCCTTTGAAAGACCGGACGGATCGTATCGGTTTGGATCGAAACGATGTAGCTGCCTACATTGAACGCTGTGCTTCCCCTTCGCGATACCCCCCTTCACTACTGCCCCCCCTCCACTCTATGCATACGCCATCATTCGTCAGCATAATTCATTTATTCAACTGTCTGCCGCCCAGTTAGGTGTTAAAAAGTTGTTAACTTATTTTTAATGAATGCGTGTAAAAAACAACAACAACGACGACGACGACGACGTCGAAAATCAAGATGTGCCTACGTAAAGCAGCAAACGAGACAACAGACACACAGACAGACAGACAGACAGTGGGGGACAGAGTTGGACTGTTCGTTCCGTTTGGCATCTCGGCAAACATATCCATGATCTTTAACGAAAAACGAATACGAACACAAGCAGATGCGAAACAACAACAACAACAACAACAATAATAACAAAAAAGAAAAAAAACAAAAAAATGAAACACGCTAAAACGTTAAATCTCCCAGTCAGAGTCAGAGCCAGAGTCAGAGCCAAAGCCGCAGCAACAGTCGAACTCTGAGCCACAGAAACGACGTCCGTCAGACGCCAACTATTTTTTTTTTTTAGCCTTTTTCGTTTTTTTGTTGTTGCCATTTTTATGCACTTCCCAAATACAACAACAACAAAAAGTGCTCACAATTTCTGACGAGTTTTGTTAACCGTTTTTAGCCTGCTTCTTGGTTGGGTTAAATGTTTAATTCTAAATTGAAACCACGAAAATTGTGCATTTAAATTAGGAATCTTTATGCTTAATTTGTACTTGAATAATTAAAATATTATATATTAATAATATTATAGTATAGGAAAGAGAGTATTTGGTTTACAGGTTTGGCAAATGGGTTTCTTTTTTTTTTTGTGGCTTTCCTCATGTTTTTTTTTTTTTTTGGTTGGCCGTTTTTTGTTTGCGGCTGTGTCGCGACAGCCTCCCAAAAAAACGAATCGCCATCGCCATCGTCGTCGTCAGTGTCAGTTGCATGTCAGGCAGTCGAAAACGAAATGCAACCAATTTGTTGCCGGTTGTTGCAACAGCAACGTTGCAAGCCGCCAAATGCAGCAGCCTTTTTTGGCTTGGAGACGAGGCGTCGCCAAATCGTTGTCGGAGTTGGAGTCGAAGTCGAAGTCAGAGTCGCAGTCGTAGCTGAAGTTAGAGTTGGAGTCGCGTGTGGGCAGAGGAAGCACTTAATGCCCACAAGGTGTCAAATTGCAGCAGAGAGCTTTCGAGCTCGAATTCGACTTCGAGTTCGAGTTTCGGTTCGCCCACCAATCGGGCTCAAAAGAAAAGCCAGCTACAACTAGAAAAAAAAGTCTATCATTGTGTGTGTGTGTGTGTGTGTGTGTGTGTTAATTAATTTGGCTCTTTGTTGTTGCTGTATTTTGGCTGCAGCGTAGGCAAATAAGATACAGATACAAATACAGCCTATGGATATATGGATAAAGATACGCTTCAAAGATTTCGTGGGTTGTTTTTCAGCCTCAGCCTCAGCCTCAACTTCAGTTTAGTTTTTTTTTGCAGTTGTTGCGCATTTCCGTTCCATCGATAAGCAGGACAGCGAGAGTGGCAGAGAGTGAGAGAGAGAGAGACAGAGAGAATATATATATGTATATATATATATATGTGGGGAACGAACTGTAATCAATCGAGAGTTTGTTGACTTCGCTGCTGCTTCGAGCCTTTTACTACTAACTCATCTTGACAATAAACTTGATTTAAGTTGATCATCTTACTTTATTTGAGATTCTTCTATATGTTTTTTATAGGTTAAATTGGTTTTTGTTCTCTATTCTCTATTCTATTGCTTGCCCCGCCCGGCGGCGTCTCTTGTCAATTGTGGCTGTTTGCAATTTCGCATTTGGCATTCTTGCCATGCATTAATTATCAGCAAACAATCAGCTGCAGTTCTGCAGCTAAAGTGTGACCACCCCTCCCCCCCCAACCGACTGCTCTACTCCCCATCTATTTTAACTACTAAATATCTGGGAATTCGCGCATCATCTAAATTTTGCATCGCTGATAGGCGCATTGTCGGCACTTGCCAGTTGCCAGTTGGCTGTCGGAGCAGTCTTCTCTGATCTTTGAGTGCAACTGTTTTTGAGGCATATTCACGTTTCGCGTTTCACATAAAATCTCATCCGAGACAAACAAACATGATTCTTGGGTGGGTTTTTGTGCAATGCAACAATCGCACTCAACTCATACAAAAGGAACTTGAAACTATTTTCAATCAAGCGAATTGCTCAAATATATTTTATATATTTTATATATATATATTTTATATATTTTATGTATATATTTTCTGTATTTGTATTTGACACTGCATCATTGCTAGTCGCGTGCTTTGCTGCAGCAGCTCCTTTTGCTGTGGCTCACATTCTCATTCATTGCAGTAACAAATGCAACCATCAGCGATCATCATCATCATCATCATCATCATCATCAACGTCATCATCCAACTAGCCACCGGACCTGTTCGCCTCTTCGCCTGTCGGCCTGTCCGCCTCCAACACCCCAGCCTCAGCCCCAGTCCCAGTCACAGTCCCAATCCCAACCCCAACATGAACACCACCCCACACATCCTTAGAATATTTGTGCAACTTATCAGCGCATTTAAAATTAGCAAACAACAACAACAACAACAACAACAACAACAACATACATTGTTTTTGCCCGTCTGCTGCTGCTGGCTGAACTTTTGACGACATCTGCGACGGGGGCAAGTCGCAGTCGCGTGATTTGCTTTGTAAATGAGCAAAAATGCAAAACGAAAACCAAAAAAAAAAAAAAGGGCAAAAACAAAAAAAAAACATTCAACATACAAAAAAAAAAAAAAAAAAACGAAACGACCACCAAAAACAAATAAAAATAGTCATTGAAAATGTTTACGGACAGAGACGCGTTGCCTTTAGCTCTGTTCCAAAATAGCGAAACACACCACACACACACACACACCACACACACACACAACACACACACACACACAACACACACACACACACAACACACACACGCTTACAAATTTGCAGATTTTGGGGTATGGCTCATGCGCAATTGTCTAAACAAATTTCACAGAGACCAACATAATTGCGACGATTGCAACACAGCCTTCGATCCACAGTGGCTGCCATAATTATTTCCACAATGTGGACAACAATACTTGAAGTATATCACAAATAAAAATTTCGGCTCATTTTGTGTGTTTGGAGTTTATGTTTTCTATGCAATATTTTGTTCAGACCTTGATCAATCCAAACATACAGCATATATATATATATATATATATATATACAACCGGATGTGGCCCGAAGCGGATCCCAAGCAACATGTTCACACAATTGGCTGCCATATATCATGTGCCACATATATCATATATATATACATATATATATATATATATATGTATATGCCACAGAGCGATCTGTTGCCGGCTAATTGGATAGCAATTGTCACTCATTACGATTGAGGTTGCCACTGTGCCTCTGCCACTGCTGCTGGCTCTGCTTGCCTCACTATTTGTATTTGTCTTTTCGCTTCACTTCTCGTTTGGTTTCCTTTTGCTTTGCCTTATTTAGCGGCGATTGGGGCGTGTTTTTTTTTTTGATTTATTTTTTGTTTAATTTTTTTTTTTACATAAGCAGCGACCGCGAAAAACTTTTTCGTTTCGATCGATTTTCGCGTATTGCTAATTTTTCTTTTAGCCAATATTTGTTGTCGCCAAGGTGCTCAGCAGTAACAGCAACAGCAACAACAACAACAACAACAACAACAACAACAACTGAACGAGCCCCCTTTTTTTCTGTTTATTTTGTGTGCGCGTTTTGCTAGCGACTTTAAGCGCGTAAAAGCCGTCCTTTCGTTGGCGGCCTTTCTTTTTTGAACTTTATTTCTTTCAGTTTTCGGGGTAATGAGACAAATTTTAAATGGTTGCAGAGGCGGGTGGGTGGGGGGGGGGGTGTGAACAGCAACACCAACACCAACACCTCGTGTGTGTGTTTGTGCTTCTTGCTTTGTTGCCGCCGACGGTTTGCTCTACTGCCCCACCCTCTACACACACACCCCCCTCCACATTTGGTCACACCTAACGTACAACTATCATAAATTATCAACAACAAGCGCAACTCCAACTCCCCAACTCCAACTCCCCAATTCCAAACTCCAACTCGAAACTCTTCAACGTAGTCGTCAGCGACCGGCAACCTAATCAGCCATTAGAGATCTTCATTTCGTATCGTTCTGTGTCCCCAAAACAAACTTGAACGTTGAGCATAGTCGACCAAAAGATGCCCTGCATCAAAGTCAATCATCTTCAATCAAGAGAAAAATGAAAATAATAATTATTTAACTCAACAACAAATTCAGCATTGATTTAAAACATTTTCTCACAATTCTTAGCTAAGAGTGAAAGAGAGGGAGAGTGAGAGAGAGAGATAGAGTATGCATACCCACAATTGACCAATTGCAGGGTATTTTTGTGTAGTGTAGAGAGAAGTGCAGCTGTGGGCAAAACATTTTTGTTTAAGGTTTGTTTGCATTTTGTGTAGTTTTTTTTTTTTCGTTGTTTGCTTTGCACTTAAATAATTTAATTGCTTATAAAATAAATAAACTGGGGCGCGGGATAACGACCACAAAATATATAAATATATATATGTATATATATATATATGTATGTATATATACTTTTATGTATATCTTTGTGTTGCATTTACATGAATTTTCAAAAAAAAAAAAAAAAAAAAAAACTTATTTACACTTTGCAGTTTGATGTTTGTTGGTTTCGGTTGATTCTTTTTGTTGTTTCATTGACTCAGCGATCGATCGGTCAATTGATTGATTGATTGACTGATTGACAGCTCAACACTCGTAGCTGTCAAATTTTGAAGAACGCAAATAACACATAACAAACAAACAGCAAACAACAAGAGAGAAAAAAAACCGAAACTAAAAGAAAGTCATTCGATTGGTTGATTTGATTGCCACACCACACACACCACACACCTCCCCCCGACACACACACACCCCTCAGCAAACCACCGACTCTTTCTGCCGCCCACATTGCATTCTATCAAATTGTTGCCTCTTGAATCAGTTTTCAACATTCCTCGATTCACCATATAGTATATATAGTAGATATATATATGCAAATATTTATTTTTCATTCTTTTTAACATTTATTGTCGGTTTTATTTTATTTGATTTTATTAAATTCAGCGTTGAGCTTTAACTTTTACGCTAATTATTTTGCAACAATTAATTAAGGCGCAAAACAGAAATAACATTTTCAAATCAAAACCAACAACAATGACACTAAATATATATAGATATACACATATATACATATATATATATATACATACTATATTTTCCTACCAATGGCCAGACTATATACTGCTGATCTGTGCTGATCTTTTAACTCAATTAAAAGCGCACGCAGCCAAATAAAATAGAATAAAAATGAGTAAAAACTAGCAGAAAGGGTCTGTTCAACGGGAAGTTACCCTGTTTTTTTAAGCATACTTGCTTCTGGGGATATATCGTAGTAGCTCTACTTTAATGTATGTATGTAATTGAAAGTTCAGGTTCAACTAGTCTGTCAATCAGCTTTGGCTGTTTACAGGGTATATGCAAATTAGAGAAATGAAGAATAGTTGCCATTTTCAAAGGCACTTTTCGACTGTATGTTTGGTGTGTGTAAAAGTGTGTGTGTGTGTGTGTTTAGGCTACAAATACACAACATTGCGCCAGTTCGACGCCGCTGTCCGTGGCAGCAGCGACGTTAGCAGAGGTTCTGCGTCATGTGAGTCAGCAACGCATTTGGCAACAAACAGCGAAAGAAAACGCCAAGGCGAATTTTTAGTTGGCTGCTTCGTTGCCTAAAACAAATGACCAGAGAGGAAGACCAAAACGACACACACTCTCTTACACACACACGCACACACACACGCACACACAGTCAAACTGTAGGCCACGTGTTGTTGGCAGCCCCACAAATGTTTATTAGAAGTTGAAATGCCTGTCGCTGCCTTTTGACTGTAATTAGCACATTGTTTATTTTGTTGTTCTTGTTGCCGCTGTTGCTCGTCTCTAAATGCAGAACACACACACACACACACATATAAATTCATATATATATATATGTATAGTATAAATACACCTCTAAGCCGCATGCAACAAACATGCATTAAAAACTACACATATAAATTGTCGTCAAGGGTCCGAAAACAAATTTCCAAAAATATATATTTAATTTTTGTTGCATGTGTGTGAAAATTTCAAATAGCTTTGCCAAAGCACAACTTTGTTCATCTTTAATTAAACTTGATTTATAAATCAAATCTTAACTTATTTGACAGCTGGGGTTTTTTTTTGGTTGGTTTTGCTCTATGAGTGTGTGTGTGTGTGTGTGTGTGTGTGTGTGTGTGTGTGTGTGTGAGTCAATGCACTGCCAAACAGCAGAAACAATAACAACAGTCGGAAAAATTATTTCTAGACATTTCGTCTTAAATTAAACTTAAAAATAAAATATGCAAACATGCATAATTATAGATATATATATGTGTGGGGTTGTGTGTGGTTGTGCGTGTGTGTGTGTGGGTGTGTGTAACCCGAATGCACTTGCTAAAGTTTTAAATATTGCTGTTTGCGTGGGCGGCACTCAATAAATGACAAAAATAAAGAAATAAATAAAACGACAATAAATTGTGGAAATTGCGTTTGCTGATAAATTCAATTTATTGTTTGCCTATCTATATATTTATTGTTGAACGTTTTTGTTTGTCTGATGCATCGATGAATGAATTTGGCACAAAAAAAGCAAATAAAATACTGGAACAACGACAGCAACAGAAATGCCCAAAACAAATTGTTCAAATAGCATATTTATGGCATGCACAAATATTTTTGCGCTCATTAATCAAGAATGTCTAGACAAATAACAACAATTTTAACACACACACACACACAGCATTAACACACGCACCATACACACGCACACACACCATACACACGCACACAAATTTTAGCTATAGATGTCAATAGCGCATAATTAACAGCTGCATTTAAATGCTGATGAGTTGTAGCTGTTGTTTCATATGTTGTTGTTGTTGCTGTTGTTGCTGCTGTTCCTGTTGTTGCTGCTGCTATTGAACGTTTGAACGGAAATGAGGGGCGGGACCCAATGTTGCTGTCCGGCGCAACAGGAAGAGCGACTGTTAATCAAACGGCCGACTTCTGTTATTAACAGCAACAACAGCAACATTGTTGCTAAACTGCTATATTTGGCTACACTTAAAGACGACAGCAAACTGACAGCTAACCCGACTCTAGACAACATGTTGCCAAACAGCTGAGGCTTACAGCCATTGCTACTACACTGGCAACATTATCTAGATGCTTAAAGCAGCATTGTTGCAAACAGTTGGACAAAGTTGTTGTGAATACTTTTTACCAAATGATTCTTACTTTCTTTTAAGGTCAAGAAAGTATATTTATAAATATGAGTATATATATATATATATATATATAATATTTACAAGATTTTACGCTGATTTGGCAACCAAAAGGGGGGAAGAAAAAAAATGTGAAATCAAGCGCAAAAATTGCCGCGCCAATTAACGTAAATTTCAATTATATATGTTCGTTTCGGCCCCAGCGTAAACGTATTTTTAACATTGCGCAAGCAAAAAAAAAAAAAAAAAATAGAATGGAAAAAGAATAAAATTCAACAAAATATTGACTAAAAATGTGATTATAATGGAAGCAACAAAGGTGGGGAAGCTCTCGGTTAGCTGTCGGAGCATTTCTTTGATTATCACGTTGTCGTTGTTGTTGTTGTTGTTGTATAAAAATATAAATATATGTATGTGTATAAATATTTATAAATATATGGCGCGTAAATCGGCAGCTTTTGTGACGCTGAGACGCTTCGAAATCTGACTTGTCTTTGGTGATTGTGTTTCTATTGTTGATCAACATAGTTGTTGCTCTTCTCGTTTGGCTTCTGCTTGTTGTTGTTGTAGTTGTTGTTGTTGTTGTTGCTGCCTACATTTAGAGTGTATTTGTTTTTATTTTCGCACGCAAATAAAACTGGCGCCAACAACAACAACAACAGCAAATTATAATAAGGCCGACACTTGATAAACGTCGCGCGTCGTTAGCGCCACTTATCACGTATACGCCATGTCGGGCAATGCCGCCCCTGGCCTTTTGTTGTTGTTGTTGTTGTTAATATTATTGTTGTTGTTGTTGTTGTTATTGCCTGCTTGTCTGTGGGGTGGTTGAGTGGGCGTGATTGCTTAGATAGCTGATTTGTTGCACTCGTATTTAAAGTTAATTAGTTATTGCTGCCTTTTTTTTTTTAATTTGTTATTGTTCTTTTTTTTTTTTTTTTTTTTTACCAAATCAGCAGCTGTGCCATTTATTTTTATTTTTTTTTCTGTTGATAAGAGCAACGCCAAAACAACAATCCATCAACAGCAACGAATGTTATATATTTACGCTCATTCACTGCCACACACACACACACACTCACACACACACACGTAAAATACCCTAAACATGTGTTTCAAATATCAGCTTCAGTTGAAATTTTTGCAATAAATATTCAATTTCAAATGACGAAAACTATTATTATAAACTGAAAATGAAAGGTTAACAATTTTCTAGGGCAGCCTTAAGTCGCTCTGCCATTTTCTGCCTTTTATAAAATTACGTGTTTTTTTGTTGTTATTGTTGTTGTTGCTGGCGTCGCCGTCGTTCAATGTGCGGCGCCAAAGAGTTTAAAGTTTTTAGCATTTGTAGTTTTCCTTCTTTTTTTTTTTTGGGCTTAGTGTGTGTGTGTGTGTTGTGTGTTTTTTGGCCTGGGTAATTAAAATATATTAATAATTTAACGCGCTTCACAGCAATTTGCATACCAATTTTAGTGGCCCATCCAATTAGCAGCAGCAACAACAATAAGAACAAAAATGCCGCTTAAACGACAAAATAAATGTGGCGCTGCTGTTTTTGTGTTGGCTGCAACCCACACTGCCCGCACTTCCCTCCCCCCCCCCTCCCAGTGTTAACAGATTGACACTTGTTGGCGCCAGTGACAACGGCAACAGTTGCTGCTTCTGCCGGAAACGTTGCTGCTGCTAAATGTGGCGCCAGCAGTAAAAACAACATTTGTAGACACCACCCTCGAATTCTCCCCACCACCATACAATCCACCCCATTCCATTCTCCGAGTGCATCATCATCTCTATCCCTCTCTCTCTCTCACTCTCTCTCTCTCTCTCTCTCTCGCGTGGCATGTCTATGAGCTATAGATAGGCTCAGGCATTGACTAATTTCATTTATGGTCAAATGCAATTAGATGGCGCCACAATTCCCCATACCAAAAACAACAACAACAACAACAACAGCAATTGGCTATTTACCATATACATATATACATGCAATATATATATATATATATATAGCATCAGCAATTGAGATACAACTTAAGAATTGCAATTTTATTATTGCCTATTTATTGATTTATTATTATTTTTTTTATTTCGTAGTTGATTTAATTTTTAAGATATTATTTTCTGAAATTTTGACAATTTGTTTTTCTTGTTTTTCCAGTTACCGAATGTCAATTTGGCAAAGTTCTCCGTGAATTGGGTTCCACTTGGTATGCGGATCTGGGACCGCCATTTGGCGTCATGTATTGCATCAAATGTGAATGTGTTGCGGTAAGTAAATGCTACAAATCTAATTCTAATCCTAAATACAAGCGGAAAATCTCAAGAAAAACCAGTCTTCCAAGTTCCACAAGATGTTTTTTGTTAAAGTAAGATTGATGTGCCTTCAAATTTGATTACAGCTCAAATTCAAATACTTTTGAAAATCGTTAAATTTTACTAAGCCAATTTTGTGTAGTTATTTGCAGTGCAGTAGTGAAATCGAAACGGATACAAAATAAAGATAAAGATACATTTCGTGGGTATTTGTATCTATGATGGGGGCCAGCCGGGCCATGAGTCTAAGCGGAATTGAGTCAAGTTAAGAAACGCTTCTAGTTGCTGCTGTTTGTTGTTTTTGTCGCTTCTGCTGATAGGCGGCCAACAAATTGACTAATGACCGTCGACATTTGCTACAAGCAACAGCAACAACAACAACAACAACAACAACTACAACTAAAACATTTGCGAGACAAACTACATTTATACCAAACACACATGTATAAAAAATAAAATATGAAATAAATAAATTATTAGAGAGAAAAGAAACAAATTCTAACATAAGGCGCAAGTGGCGGGGAGTGATGCGGCGGGGGGTTGCTGTGCCCCAAACAAGATGGCGAAGCGCATAATTTATGGCATTTTTACGCATGATTAATATTGATTTGAAAGCACTTTTTAAATGCGAAACGAAACACGAAACACGAATCTCTCTCACTCTCACTCTCACTCTCTCACACACATCTTCCCTCTCTTTCTGTCTGTCTGTCAGTCAGTCAGTTTATAGTATTTTGTATTTTTTTTTTTGTGAAATGTGTAGAAAGAAGCCTTGCCAAAACTCAACTAAAAACAAATTTAACATTGTCATTGCTGTTGTTGTTGTTGTTGTTGTTGTTGTTCTTGTTTATCGAATTACGCAAAAAGAATTTGCAATGCCGCACAAATTACGTAGATAGTGAATGAGACAGAGAGAGACAGAGAGACAGTAAAAAACAAGTGGGGTAAATCGATGCATGCAACATGCTGTTGTGGGTGCGTGGGGGGGGGGGGGGTGTGCGTTATATCTGGGTGGATGTGCACAGGCAACAATATAAAAAGCGATACATTTAAAACGACCAACAATAAAATGTCCAAGTTGTGTCCTCGTGCAAGTTATGCGTTAAGTAAAAAAACAAAATAAACAAAATACACATATTACAATTATATATATATATATATATATAAATATATTTCTATATTATATATAGATCATTTATAGCCGTATGTGGCATATATCTGCTCGAATACACCGAAAATTAATTGACGCCATAAAGTCTTGGCATATTTTTTGTTCTTGTTGTTGTGCGTCTGCCAACAACCAGACAACAGACGTATGAACCACACCTGAGTGTGTGTGTGTGTGTGAGTGTGTAAGTGTATTTGTGTTTGTCTGTGCATATGTGACAATTCACCAATAAACCCCATTAGCGTACTTAAGATATCGAAACAATGCATGCAATGAACAATTCAACTTAATAATTAATGAAAACTATATTTAAATAATATATATAATATATATATATATTCTATGATATATCTTGATCGGCAACTGACTTTCGCTCGTTAAAGTAAAGCTTATCAATTCATCCATAAATAGCATTAAAATGCAGATTCTAGAAGATAAAACTTAATCTTTGACTGAGTTTTTCAGAGTTATTCATTTTGACAAATTGTTGGATGCAACAGCCTGTCCAGAAACTGGTCATTTGGTCAGCTCTTGTTGTTTGGGGATTGGCGTTTGGTCTTTAGTCAGTTGTGTATTAATTAATTATAATTTATGTGGCTGCAAGCATTTTAAACGAGGCACATCATAAAATCATTTTTGCTTCTGTACAAACCTGAGAGCTCCAATATAGCATCCATTAAAGAAATAACGTAGTCAGCCCCATAAAAATCAACAAGAAATTCATATAAACATCAAACAAGACAAGAAGAACGACAAACACACAAACACACACACACACACACACACACACACACACACACACACACACACACACACACACAACACACACACAACACACTCGCACACACACACAGAAAGTAAACTCTGAGTGGATTCGCGTAAATCTAAAATGAATTAATAAGAAAATAAAATTTATATATATAAAAATAGAAAAAAAAGAAAACATACAAATTATAAATATTTTTTTATATTTATATTAAGAAAATCGCAGCTTGATTTAGTTCTAAATATAATAAAGGCGACGAGACAGACAGAAAATGATAAAACCATATCGAATTGTGAATCGGCAGACTAGAGACGAGCAGATACCCTGCACTTTTCAACAAATACATTTTCTCAATATGCCAGAAATACATATTAGAAGCACATTTAAGAGAAATTAAAGGCACCTAAATTAAAAAAGTTGTGGAGTATTCTCAGTTGTGACTCCTCAGGGATGCGGCTTAGAAGCATTATGGCCAATTAGCAGAACAGGGTATTTGTCCAACAATAAGAAGACATATCTAACAAATAATAATAAATAGAAATCAAGAATTTGAGTCAGATTTCGGTAATGCGAATGGCAGCGCTAATTAATTTTGTGGCTACAAAAATTATATAAAAAGTAAATAAAAAAATAAATAAAATATACAATAATGGCAAACAGCAGACAGAAGTGACACATTGGCCATCCACTCAGCATAACTAATGAGATACAAAAACGACAAAACAAAAAAAAAAACATAAAAGACAATATACGATTGGATCTATTATATATACATATATATATATATACATATAAAAGTTTATATACAGCATTTCCTAAAGCTATCAAATATTCTTCTTTTTTTTTTACTAATTATTCTTGTTTTTATTGTTATTTATCTTAGATACCCAAAAAGCGACGCATTGTTGCACGCGTCCAGTGTCGCAACATCAAAAACGAGTGTCCGCCAGCGAAATGCGATGATCCCATCTCATTGCCTGGCAAATGTTGCAAGACCTGTCCTGGCGATCGTAACGGTAAGTGGTTAAATTTTAACATATACAAAACTCTCTCTCTCTCTCTCTCTATCATATTGCTTATTCCCCATTTATCTCTCTCACTCTCGCTCCCCCCTCCCTCTCTCTCTCTCTCTCTCTCTCTCTCCCTTGATTTAAAGAACACTTTCGCTGCCAAACATATGCGTCATTTGTCTGTCCAATTGCTTATGGCGAGGGGTTTGGCAGTGGGGGTGGGGGGGAGGGGAGATTGGTCAGTTCTTTGGTCTTGGCGTGTTCAAAGCATTTTATGTGTGTGGGGAGATTAATAAATTTGCAAAATATCTCAATATTTTGACACATGCAATTGTTTGTTACGCATAATAAAAAAAAAAGAAAGAATAAAAATAAAGCCAAAAGGAATATTGGCGATATCAGACAGAATTTCGATATAGATATAGACATAGATAATATATAGTTGGAGAGCAGAGGAATATGGCATATTAAAATGTGGCGGCTGCTTGTAAAGAAAATTTGCCAAAAATTATGTCTAAATACATATATATGATACACACACACACACACATAAGTTTGTGTGTGTGTGTGTGGATCATATATCTGCATATGTATGAATAATTAACCGTAGCAGCAATCGCAGCTGTATAACACTTTTCAGCGACGCGTTGCGACATAGACCATAAAAAAAAAAAACATTTAAAAAAAAAAATAGGAAAAAAAAAATAATTAGAGATGAAACATGCTTGTATATCAGAAAAAAAAAAAAATAATAATATAGATATGCACAGCATATATAGCATAGATATATAGACATATAGTTCAGGTCTTCGGAATCCGATTCGAATTCGAATTCGTTTTGGAAAAACCAAAACGCGTAAATTGTTTATGAAAAATTACTTGGCCCGAAATGAAGGTCAACGCTACGCAATTTATAATTCTTTTTTATGCCATTTGGCATATATATATACATATATATATATATAGATATATATGTACAACATCATATTCCAATCTATACTTGGAACACACACATTTCATTTTCTGCATTTATTTTTTGTATTTGGTAGCATTCGACGAGTTTTGCATGTTGTTCGATGTTTCATATGTTGTTTGTCTTCATATTTTGTTGTTGTTGTTGTTGTTATTGTTGTTGCTCTACTATATACACGATTTATTTGATATCATGCGACAAAACCATTGGGAATATTATTTTGGGTGACTATCAAAATTGGTATTTCGATTTGAGCAAAATTGTGCTACAGAAATTATTTTCGGTTGCATACCACTGCTGCCACTGGGGACACACACATGCCGCATTAAACGAACGGATTGTGTTGCCACAACATTGGTCAAAGTCAACCAAAGATATGGCTGCTATATATGTGCTCGATCAGGGTCAATGTTTGGGGAGAAAGAGCGACGTAGCTGCCGGACAAAGGGGAATTATAAAAAAGTAATTCAAGTAATTAGCGTAAAAAGAGTACTTTAAGTTTAACTATATATATATATATATATATATATATATATATATATGTGTGTGTGTGGAGATTATATAAAATCGAATATCGAAAAACTGGCAAATCCATGGAAACTCTTTAAATCGTTTAAAACGTTGCATAAATATTTCTCAATTGAGATACCCGAGAAGTTAAGTTATGCTTCTCTGGACTTAAAGCTTCTGCGTTTGCTTATGATACACACACACAAAACACACACACACACACAAAAACACACACACACACGCACACACACACACACACACACACGCACACACAACAAACATAAAAAGCGACTGAATCATAGGCAATTCTTTTGGCTTATTGCTAATTTTCTGCATGAATTGAATTCATAATTAGAAAAACTTATGAGTAAAGTTACACAGTGTGCATGTGTGTGTGTGTGTGTGTGTTTGTGTGTGTGTGTGTGTGTTTGTGTGTTTGTGTGTGTGACATTTTTCACATAATCAAAGCGAGTGCTGGTGGCTGAATTCCAGTCTGCGTCTCCCAGTTTGCTGTTGCTGTTTTGCCGCTGTGTGGCATGTAAACTGGTTGCAACTGCTGCCAAGTTGCCTGCCTGCCTGCCTGCCTGCCTTCGTGCCCGTTGCATGCTGCCTGCTGCCTGCTGCCAGTTGCTGCAGCACATCATTAGTTTCCGTTTTGCGGCAATTTTTCATTTGCTTATGCAAAGCCGTTGACCTTTGCCGCTTCTGTCTCTACTTCGCCTGCCACTTCGACTCCTCCCCCCCACACCCCTTCGCAACCATCCTCCTCAACCGAGTCTCTTGATTTTTTTGACGAGCGTTCGAAACGAGAGATTTCACTTTTCTACTGTTGGGCGGGCTGGCAAGGGAGCAAAAGGGGTGTGCTGAGGGGGCGTTTAGAGTTGGCTTAAATTGCTGCCACGTCAAATTGCAACAGCAGCAGCAGAAGCAGCAGCAGCAGCAGCAACAGCAACTGTTGCTGCCTGTTTGGCTGCCTCAGCTGCCGCAAAGTGGCAGCAACTCTGGCAACTTGCAACTCCGCAACTCGTTTGCCATAAATAGTTAGAAGGCACGGGCGCGGCCCCAACTTGGCTCGAGTCGCTGATCGCTGCTCGCTGCATGCCACATGCCACATGCCACATGCCGCATGCCGCATGCCGCCGTTTCGCTCTCACGCAGTCTAGGCTATTGTAAAAATATTTAACAACACACACACACACACACACACACACACACAGGCACAACAAGCAAGCCTGCTTTTGATTTAACAAAGTTTTTTTTTCGCCTAACTTGGTCTACGCGATGCCAGCAGCTTTTGTCCAAGCCAAGCATGCATATTATATATATATACACACACACATAAATATATATATATATAGAAGAAGACTGCTACGAGCCAAGTTTAGTGTGTGTTCATCTGCAACGCGCAACAACAAAAACAACAACAACAACGGCGAAATTGCCAACGTTAAATGCCCATTTTTGGGGCAAACTGCAATCCCAAGCAACGACTTCAAGTTCGACTCTGTGTCTCCGTCTACACTTACAAAAAATGATGTGCAGCATAAAAATGATGTGCATCTAAATTTCCATAAATATGACAAACATTTGCAACATTTCTGCTTTTAACAAAATAAAAAAAGAAAGGAAATTTTTTTTTTTCTTTTAATTTTGGCCAACTTTTTGTTTAAGTGTATTTGTATGTCTGTCTGCGGCGTTCTGTTGATTCTTAGCATTAATTTATGCATTTTTTCGTTATTTTTATAATGACATAACTCGAGCATTTTAACGCTTATTAAATTATCTCATTTACCGCCACAAACAGCGGGCGGTCACCGCAGATGCCAAGCCGAACCGAATCTGAGAAATTGGAGTAGGACTTGCCGGTGACAGGGGAATGGGAATGGGAATGGTTAAAAAAAAAAAACCAGGTAGACACAATAAAATTTAATGTGTTTTCTCATATACGATTTTCAAGCAAACGATCCATCGATCCATCGATCGATCGATCGATTCGAATGCGATGCGATTCGATAAGGCCAGAAAACTGTTCGACTTGGAGTTGGAATTGGAATTGGAGTTGGAGTTGGACTTGAACGACTCTGCTCAGTTCTTGGCTGTCGAGTGGCGTCCATTAAGAGCTGACAGTTCAAGTTGATGACATCTTTTGTGGTCGGTTTCCTTTTTAGAGCATTTTATGGGCCCCGAACCCCGAACAGCAACATCAAAAACAACAGCAACTGCAATAATAACGAACCAAATAGCGCAACAACACTTTGTGCACACAAAAGGATAGGGACAGATACACACACACACACACACACACTTAAAGATTTTTATCGTTGGGCGTGAGTATTGAAAGTATCTCCCTCCCCCCGCCATCGAACTCTTCTCTTTGCCTTGGGCACAATAAAATTTTCAACTTTATCGTTATCGCAACGCAACATCAAAACGGAACAGTCTATTAATAAACAAAAAAAAAAAAACAATGTTGCACGATTCCATTTAGTTTGTTACCAACTCAAAAAACGACTGCTTGTGTGTGTGTGTGTGTGTGTGAGTGTGTGTATTTAAGCAAGCGCTTTTAGTCCTTGGCAAAACATTTGTAAAATGCCATAAAAAAAAATATGCTTTTTGTGCTGCCTCGTAAAATACCTAACAAACAGTTGCATTTTGCAACATTATCTGAGATGAGGACTGAACTGATCTGTGATCTGTGATCTGTCTACCGATTCCCAATAGTATCAAACAGTTTAATTAATTTCATTATCAGCTGCGATTCGGCACTAATAAAAAACAAATCTTTGAGCCACACACAACGCTTCAAATTCTATGGAACAACAAGAAGAAGAAAAGGAGGAAGAAGAAGAGGAGGAAGAAGAGGAGGAGGAAGAAGAAGAAGTAGAATTCCATATGAATCCAATCAGCAATCAGTTAAGTTTTTATGTGTAGCTGGTTGAAGATCTACATAAATAAATGCTTAACGCTTTGAGGGAACCCAATTCCGAAAGATAGATCATTTGAAAAAACACTTTCAAAACTATGTTTGTTGTTGTTGTTGTTGTTGTATTTTGTTCTTCTTCTTCTTCTTCTTTTGGTTAATGAGCTGCGGCAACAGAATCTGTGTGATATGAGATAGTTAGTAAGCGAGAAGAAGTAGAGGGGGAATGACAGAGGCAGAGGGAGAGGTAGATGACGGCAGTCACATACCAAAGCGTTGACTCAATGGTCGAAGGTGTCGTTTGTCTTAGCCTCTGGCTTTGTCGGCTTCTGGCCTGGCCTGGCCCGGCCTGACCAGACCAGACCAGACCAACCTGGCCCGGCCAACTCAGTCAGTTCTCTTCTTGTGCCGCTGTCCGTTGTCCGCTGTCCGTTCGCGTGGTTGTCATGATGGGCAACGTGTCGTCGTCTTTGTGCGCACCAAAACTCATTTATCTTGGCTTACAAAAACGGCCAACCCGAAGACCGAAATAACAACAACAACAATAACAATAACAACAACAACAACAACTGCCAGCAACCACACACGGCATTAAAATGAAACGAAACGAAATTCATTCATCTGCAATGGCAGCAAGGGGAAGAGGAAGATGAGGAGTAAGCTGAGGAGGAGTAGGAGCAAGAGCAGAAGCTGGAGCAGAAGTGCGAGTCAAGGGCAATATTGGCAATACTGAGACCTGAGACCTGAGACCTGACCAGCTGGGCACCCAGCAACAGGCGTAGCCTCAACCTGAGACCTGAGCCCTCAACTCTTCTGGTTGAGTCTTCTGCTACGCACAGAGAGAAAAAAAAAAAAAAATACCAATACAATACTAGAATTTAGAAAGGCAGTCTAAAAAAATCTCAAGTGCCAATTAAATCAACGACTTTTTTGTTATAATTTGAAGGACGCATTAAAAATTTCTCATTTATTTTACGACTTCAAAAAAGGAAACTCAAAAAATGCACAAAATCCACAAAATTTTATTTATATATATACATTTTTTTTTGGTGATAATTATTTAGCAAAATCAAAATGCTCAAAAAACAAAAAACAATGTCATACTTTTCTGCAAGTGTAGCGAACTGCGGTGATCTTTAGGCGATCGCCAATAAGCTAAAGAATGCGATGCAGAAGACGCGTCAAATTGAAAAACGCAGCACGGCAACAAGCGGCAGTAGTAGGAGAGAATGGGAGTGGGGGGGAGAAGCAGTGGGAGCAGTGGGAGCAGGGGTAACATGGGGCAAGCCAAGTTGAACACAGGGGCTAGCGGCTTCGGTCAGAAGTGGCTCGTATTAAGATCAGGCGATAAGATCGGACAGCCAGAGACGACATTGGGTTGCACTGTGAATGCGGCAACAACACACACACAAACACACACACAAGCACACAGAGACCGCAGCTTGCTCTTGGCCTGGCTAAGCCTTACCCCCCTTCCCCCCCCACACACACACCCAGAGACCGAGCGAACTCTGCGGCCTCGGCTCCAATAAAATGCTATACAAGGTGTCAGATTTGTCGCCCTTCATTATGCGGCAAGAAGTTTTTATTTTTTTATTTTTTTTTTTGGTTTATGTGTGCTGCTGCTTCTTCTTTTTTACGGCTTAAGATGGCCATAAACAAGAGAGAGAGAGGGAAAGAGAGAGAGAGAGAGAGAGATGCAGCTATAGTTTGAGCGGGCGGCAAATATAATCGAAATTCCAATGCAGCAACAGCAGCAGCAGCAGGCAACCTTCAGTTTCAGCTTCAGCTTCAGCTTCAGCTTTGGCTTTAGCTTTTTATGTGTTTTTTTTAGGCTCTTTCATTTTTTATTTTCTTCATTTTTTTTTGTTGTGTGCTGTTTTTAATCAGCTTTGGGCAGAGCGACTTCTAACGAAGCTGCTGTCAATCAATAGTGTCTCTGTGTGTGTGTGTGTGTTGTGTGTGTGTGTTGTGTGTGTGTGTTGTGTGTGTGTGTTGTGTGTGTGTTGTTTGTGTGTGTGTGTGTGTGTTGTGTTGTGTGTGTGTGTGTGTGTGTGTTGTGTGTGTGTGTGTGTGTGTGTATGTGTTGTGTTGTGCCTGTCACGTCCAGAATTGTCCACCTACTTTCACGCTGCATACTCTTTTGAGCAATACACACACACACACTTACACACACACTTACACACACACACACATATATATGTATTTAAAATTCTAGGAATTCTTTGATTATTGTGTGCATTTTTTTTGTATTTTTTTTTTCTTCTCTTACCTGCTCAATTTATGCACGATTAATGAATGCCACCTGGACAAGGTTCCTGCTTATCCTTACTCCGCTACCTGTATGTATGTGTGTGTGTGTGTATGTGAGTTTTTGGCCCTTTATTCAGATTGCGATTCATTCATACATTGAGGGGCATTCATGAATGCGGCTGATCCCCTTTGAAGCCATTTGGCCATGGCTGCTATCTAAATTCCATCTAAGTAGAGCAGAATTTTTAACCTTCATTTCTCTATTTTGTTGTCTTGTTTACAGATACGGATGTGGCCCTGGATGTGCCTGTGCCCAGCGAGGAAGAGGAGCGCAACATGAAACGTAAGTAGCACAAATTATGAACAAACAAAGAAAACAACAACAACAACAAAAACAACAAAGAAAAAAAGCAATGGAAATCTACAACATTTATGCAGATATGAAAAATAAACTATTTAGATAAATCTTTATGTAAATATTAATTTTGTTCAATTAGAGATATATCTCGTAATCTGATCTGAAGTATAATTATATAATTTGAATTTATAATTGCTCATTACTTGTCCGATTGTTAACTATATCAAGTGAAAGATATATACGAATCAGAATTAATAATTGAAGTAGAAAAAAAAACCTATTTTCATATTAAAAACCAAATTTAGTTTAGATAATTCCAATGATAGCTTTATGATTGATGCAAAATATCCGCTTTGTGCTTCTTCTTGCTGCAATAAAGAAGCAGCTGCCACAAATTGTAGCAAGATGCCTGGAGTTCACTCAGCAGGTTGTCTCTCCACTCACTTCATAGACTCATCGAGTCATTCATTCATTCAATCATTTATTCAATCATTTATTCAATCATTCCTTCAATCGTTTATTCCATCATTCATTCATTCAATCATTCATTCAATAATTCATTCAATCATTCATTCATTCAACCATTCAATCATTTATTCCATCAATCATTCAATCATTTATTCCATCATCCTTTCAATCATTCATACAATCATTCATTCAATCATTCATACAATCATTCATTCAATCAATCATTCAATCATTCCTGCAATCATTTATTCAATCATTTATTCCATCATTTATTCAATCATTCCTTCAATCATTTATTCAATCTAACCGATTCCATTCAAACAATTTGAATTCGTTTCACAGATTACGCTGCGCTGCTGACGGGTCGCACATCCTACTTCCTGAAGGGGGAGGAAATGAAGTCCATGTATACAACATATAATCCACAGAATGTTGTGGCAACCGCACGCTTTCTGTTCCACAAGAAGAATCTGTATTATTCGTTCTACACATCGGCGCGGATCGGTCGCCCAAGGGCCATACAGTTTGTGGACGATGCTGGGGTGATACTCGAGGAGCATCAGCTGGAGACGACACTGAGTGGCACGCTGAGCGTCTATCAGAATGCGACGGGCAAAATCTGTGGCGTCTGGCGACGTGTGCCACGGGATTACAAGCGCATTCTGCGCGACGATCGCCTCCATGTTGTCCTGCTGTGGGGCAACAAACACCAATCGGAAATGGCACTCGCCGGCAAGATTGCCAAATATACCGCACTGCAAACGGAACTGTTCAGTTCGCTGCTGGAGCCGGCATTGACGGCGAGCGGGAAGCTTGATCCACAGCTGGCCGGTGCCGGTGGCACAGCCATTGTCTCGACCAGCAGTGGGGCAGCGAGTTCGATGCATTTGACCCTCGTCTTCAATGGCATCTTTGGCACCGAGGAGTTCTCCAACTCAACGCTCAGTGTACGCATTGAGCTGCCGGAGCGCAAGGAAGTCATCTTCGATGAGTTGTCCCGTGTGCGCAAGCCATCGGCTGAGATCAATGTCCTGGAGCTATCCTCACCGATATCCATACAGAATTTGCGGCTTATGTCGCGCGGCAAATTGCTGCTCACCGTCGAGTCGAAGAAGTATCCCCAGCTGCGCATCCAGGGCCACATTGTGACCCGTGCCAGCTGTGAGATATTCCAAACGTTGCTGGCACCACCGATGCACGGCGGCGAGCTGAGCACCACCAGGAGCAGTGGCCTGGCCTGGGTGTATCTCAACACGGATGGTTCGCTTGCGTACAACATCGAAACGGACCACGTCAACACCAGAGATCGCCCCAACATCAGCCTCATCGAGGAGCAGGGAAAACGCAAAGCTAAACTGGAAGATTTGACGCCCAGTTTTAATTTCAATCAGGCCATTGGCACCGTGGAGAAACTGGGACCCAAGGTACTCGAATCTCTCTATGCGGGTGAATTGGGCGTCAATGTGGCCACCGAGCATGAGGTAAGCCTGATCCGTGGCCGATTAGTGCCACGTCCAGTGGCCGATGCACGAGACTCCGCTGAGCCGATACTGCTGAAGCAGCACATGGAGCATGGTTCATCAGCGGCGTCAACTGGTGGTCATAGCATGGGCATGGCCTGGATGTCCATCGACAACGAGTGCAATCTGCACTATGAGATCACACTGAGTGGTGTGCCAACGCAGGAGCTGCAGCTGTATCTGGAGGAGAAGCCAATTGAGGCCATTGGAGCGCCAGTGACACGCAAATTGCTTGAGGAGTTCAATGGACAGTACATGGAGGGTTTCCTGCTGGGCATGCCGTCGGCGGAGCTCATCAAGCTGGAGACGAGTGTCTGCTATCTGGAGTTGCACGCCAAGCACAGCCACCAGCTGCTGCTGCGTGGCAAGCTCAAGTCCACAAAGGTGCCCGCCCACTGTTTCCCCATCTACACGGACAACAATGTGCCGGTGCCGGGCGATCACAATGACAATCATATGCTGACCGGTGAGACGAAGTGCTTCCATTCTGGTCGTTTCTACAATGAGTCGGAGCAGTGGCGCAGCGCCCAGGATACGTGCCACATGTGCGCCTGCCAGCGTGGCCAATCCAATTGTGAGCCAATCAAGTGTCCGGCACTCAAGTGCAAGCCACTCACCGAGCAGCTGCTGCAGCGGGAGGGTGAATGTTGTCCCACTTGTGTCCCAAGACGCGGCGAGAATGGCGCCGATTGGCATGTGGCAGCTGGTGCAACAACCTCAGGCGTTGCCTCCTCCAATGCGGCACACAATATTAATGGCAGCAGCGAACTGTTGCAGCCACATCGCGGTTGTCGTTTGGGTGATCAATTTCATGCCGCCGGCGCCAGCTGGCATCCGTTCTTGCCACCCAACGGCTTCGATACGTGCACCACATGCAGCTGTGATATTTTGACGCTGGAGGTGCGCTGTCCACGCATGGTCTGCCCGCCGCTGCAGTGCAACGAAAAGCTGGCCTTTAGGCCCGATAAGAAGGCATGCTGCAAGGTCTGCCCGGAGGGCAAGCAGAGCTCGCATGGCCAGAGCAGCAAGCATACGTCCAGTAATCCCAATGTCCTCCACGATCAGGCAATGCAGCATTCGGCTGCCTACAACGCTGAAGAGATACTCAACGCCGGCGGCTGCAAGGCCGTCAACAAGATCTATGAGAATGGCCAGGAATGGCATCCCGTCCTTATGTCCCACGGCGAACAGAAGTGCATCAAGTGCCGTTGCAAGGTAAGTCGAAAGATAACCCAAGCAAATCATACCCCCCCCCCCCCGCCAAAAAAAAACCCACATTTTCAAGAGCTAAAAATAAATTCCATTTCATTCTGTGAAATTTGCCTAAATTTAAAAAAAAATATTTTAAAAATAATTATAACAATTAAATTATTAAGAATTGTTTGCTAAAATTTCAAAAAATATACAAAAATTATTCGCTTTAACTTGCCCCCCCCCCCCCCCACCCACTTGCCCCTAAACCCTGCTCCAACCACTTTACTCATATTTATCTTATTTTTTTGTTTGTGTCTTTCAGGACTCGAAGGTGACTTGCGATCGCAAGCGTTGCTCCCGCTCCACTTGCCCGCAGGCGCGCGTCTCCGGCAAGCGTCGGCCATTCGACAAGCCGGGCAGCGAGGCGACGACGGGTGCGGGCGGCGCAGCGCAGCCCATTGATGAATGCTGCTCAACGCAATGCCGACGCTCGCGTCGTCACCACAAAAGGCAGCCGCATCATCAGCAGCGGGCGGCCAGCAGCTGAGCAGTTGGCAGCGCAGTAGCGGCAACCGAATTTGTGTACTCTCCCAACGAGAGCGAAAAAGCGTAACAGGAGAAAGAGAGAGGGAGAGAGAGAGCAAGAACAATGTAAACTTGTATTATAGAAAAACAAACAAAACACTACAGAAAAAAAACAGACAAAAACAAAAAAAAAGAAAGCATGCACAGAGCGAGCGAGCGAATGAGAAAGAGAGAGAGAGAGCGAGAGGAAAAGAAAACATTATATATATAATATATACATATAAATATATATCAATATATATACATACACACACACACACACACATGCATATATGTGTATAACCAGTGCAGTTGCTTTAAATTCTAATCGAAGAATTAAGCTCGAAAGCATTTTCAGAATTTCTTTGAAATTTCGTAAATTTGATATGGAAAACTGTGCTGTGTTCCGCTGTTAAGTAACTTTTTATATAAGCACTCTTCTTCTTCATCATCTCCCACATCTCCCACATTTTCTTGTTCTTCTTGTTCTTATTTTTCCACTTCGTCTTCGCCTTCGTCATCTGCATCAATTTCAATCATCATCAATTTCATAATTTTATGCTCTTTTTCTTCTTCTTCAACTTCTTCATTTCAATTAATTTAAATTCACATTTAAATTGCAATTTGAATGCGAAAAACAGAATACAAAAAATACACCGAGCGAAAAAGCGCCGTGATTATTAAATCTTTTGACGACTTACATATATTGTATACACACACACACACACACATATATATATATATATTTATAAATATATATGTAAATTTATGTGGTTTTTTTTTTATGTGTGTAATTAATGAGAAACAAAACGCAGTGGGAAACGCTTTTGGCGCGATTTTAGCTGCTATCGATTAATAATTGTATGTGAAATGTTATCGATGATATCGATATATTTTGCCGCGCCCCAATGCATAGTGGCGGCCAACCAAAAGTTTCGACTGATTGACTGAATGGCAAAAATATATATAAAAAATATTTAGTATTTAAGCAAACAATTTTTTTTTTGTGGAAAGAGAAAGAAACGCGTCGAAGAAGAAATTGAAAATGCAGATTTTCAATGTGAAATTATTTTGTACTAATTGTTACTTACTCACATAAACACACACACACACACACACATATTTAAAGAAAAATAAAATATATATATTCCATATATATATACTTTTAATACGTAACAAAATTATAATACCCTTGCAAAGGTATAAAAAAAAAACGAAAAAATATATTTCGAAAAATTATGTACAAAATTTGTTTTAATGAAATTTTTTTTTTTTAAATTAAAAGAAAAATGAAAATGCCATGTACACATATTTATACAAATACACACACACCACATAAAAATCATACATGAAAAAAAACAACAGCAACAAAAAAGGAAAAAAAAAACAAAAACAAAAACGAAATGAAATTGTATTAATTTTTATTAAACTTTATTCTATTAAATTATTCTTATTATTATAATTTTTATGTTTATTTTTTTTAGCTTATACATATATGATATATACCAATACATATACATAAATACATATATAAAATATATATACACATATATGATATATATATCGATTATAAAATTGAATTGCGAAATACTAAAAACAACAAATTATGCAAAAGCAACAATAAATTGTACTAATAATTTTAATTTAATGTTCATAAATTAAAAAAAAAAAAGCAACAGCAACAAAACAAACTCCCCTCCCAAAAACACAATAAACAAAAAACAAAAAAAAATCATAAGTCTTTTTTTTTAAATATATTTCATGGCTTTAAATATTATTTTTAATTTTTTTGCAGTCACAAATTGTGAATTTAAAAGTTATAAAATTTATATATTTTTTATATAAACTAAATAATTTTTAATAACAATTTTGAAACTTTTTTACTATACCAGGAAATTATCAGAAAAATTCAGATAAATTGATGGAATTACGCTAAATTGTTTGTGGAACTCGAACTTGGGTTTGTATTTCATCAGCTTAGTCACTGAATATTAACCTCAGAGGAAAAAAATGACTTATTCCAAACTAATTTCGAATATAATCACCAAATGTAAAACCATTTATTTAAAATGAGATTTGAAATTTAGAGGCAATTTAAATACAACTCTGATTATCAAATCAAAATTGACCTTGTCAGAATTGATAAATTAAACCAAATTTTAAAAAACAATAACTATTTGAATATAGTACAAAATGGATAGTGCCAAAAATAGAATTGTATTTTCTTCTGAAATCGAAAAAACATTTTGAGATTTAAAGCTTTTGAAATGTGGCTTAAAATGTATGCGATTTTCGACAGATCTAAGTAAAAGTTGAATCCTCAACGAAATTTAGTAGAATTCAATGCGACAGTCGCATAAAAGATATGTACGAAAATCTGTCCATATCTCGAGTAGTTTAAAGTTGCTTGAGTATTCAAGTACTTTGCACCGATGTATTTGTGGGCAATCGTCAAGTCAACTTCAACTGTTCAAGTCAAATGTTTTTGCGCAAATGTTTAACAAATTTTAAGCAACAAAAACAAAGACAAACACAAATGCGAGTGCGATAAGTAGTGGGAGAAAATGAGACAGAGAGAGTGAGAGAGAGAGGGAGAGAGAAAGAGCTATTACAAAATTGAGTATTATAAAAAATAGTTTGATACCCCGTAACATAAAGCAGATATTAGTTAGAACAGATCTACTTGAACCAATTTTATTATTTTATTATTATTGTTATTATTATTATTTATTTATTCCCCTTCAATATTTGGTTTATGTTTTGTTCAATATTGAATTGTTATATCTAGAAAAGATATATACTGGGAAGGTTCTTTTTAATAGATCACATTAAATAAAAATATAGTGTGACTATTGAGTTAGGGATCCTTTATAAATCAAATTTAAGAACAGTGCTTTCTTGTTACAGGGTATCTTAGCGATACATAGAAAAAAATGTTGCCGTTAGTTTTAGCTGCTTAGTTAAACCTCTTCCCATCTCCTCCCCCCGTTGGCAACACATTTTTGCTATGGTTGCCGCGCAGTTGTCGTCAATGAAAAGCAAATGAAATCGAATAATTAAATATTGGCATAGTCACACCTTGTTGACAATTATTGACAGGCTGATTGGCAAACAGCAAACAAATGAATACGTCGCCATTTGCCCCACAGATCGGCAGAGAGAGGGGGGTGGTAGATAGAGGACGGTGGCACAGGGGTATTGTGGTAATGGTGGTGGTGGTGCGACTGTCATTGCTCTGTGGTGGGTGTGGCCCACAGTTCTAGGCCAAACAGCTACTGTAAGCACGCAAGGGCCCAATGCGATCGTATCTGAGAACTTAAGCCCCAGGCCAGACCCCAACCCAGACCCCAACCCAGACCCCCAGCCTGAGTCAGACCCAAGCCCAAACACACAAACCCCAATTCAAATCAATTGGAATTGCAATCCAACAAACGAATCCAATCCAAACTTGGCACCAAGTGGCGCTTGGCGTTGGCGTCTGTCGTGCAGCGATTAAAGATTGGAGATGGCATCTTTAAGCGCTATATATGGAATGGATCTTTTACACGTTGTAGTAGCCAGGGGAGGTGCGGGTAGTGCATGGTGAGGTGTGGACGGGGAATTTGTCATTTGCATTACTATCAAGCTGAAGCATTTGGATATGTGGCCAAACCTTAGCAAAGCGCCCACATTTGGACAGCGGCACGAACCGACTACAGAGAGAGAGATGATATCTCCATCCTCACTACTCTCAACGGCTACTAACATTGGCTCATTTGATTTACGAGACATCCAATCTAACACTGCACGTACACTGAGAGAACTAAATTAAATGAAAATTTAAAAAAAAAATTAATACTCATTGGAAATATGCCTTAAACAAAAATAAAATTCGAGATGATTGAGAATATTGTTGTGCAAATGCATTGATGGAAAAATCTTTATATATATATATATTTATTGTATATTAATATAAATGGTCTATCTTTAGAATATATATATTATTTTTTGCATAGCGGTCTGTCTGCATATGTGATAATAAAAAAAACATATTTCGAATATAGGTTCTTGCAGAGATAAAGTTTATTTCACTGAATCGATAACCGATAAGTATCGATTACACATAACAATAATATATTTTTTTATAATATTCCATTAAACTTATTCTCGCATTGATCTATAAAATAAAATTCATAAAGCTCGCTTAAAATATATCTAATTCCATTTTCTGGTATCTGCTAGTCGAGCCACCTCAAATAGGTAATTCCTAGTTTTAAATTGTTTATTTCTTAAAATGACAAATTTAAACAATTATTGATTTAATACTTAAGTTAAAATTGTTCAATCTGGCAGAAAGAATGCTTGACTAAAGATGCGCAATGTTTTCTATCGAAAACCTTCGAATTTTCTCTGTGTGTAATAATCACACAATGTGTGTGCATGTGTATATATGTGTGTATTCCAAATACACATACATACACACATGTATGCTAATATATGTATTGCGATATAGCCAACGCTCACGACATTTAGAGCCCGAGACTCATAATCATCAATTATCTGAGCTGTCTACTCTGGCAATCGAAATTGAAATGGAAATTGAAAATGCTATTGCAAATTGCATTTGCAATATGTAAAATGTAAAATGCAAAATGCAAAAAAGGCAAAAAGCAAAATGCAAAATATGCTTAGAATTTGTACATTTTATTGTAATGTATTAATATCAAAAATTCTCGCAATTCCATTTAGCTGCTAATCTTAAATGCCGCTTTCAATTCTGATTGCAATTCTGTTTTGACTGCAACTGTCATTCATGATGGTTGTCTGATTGAACGACTGACTGCTTGGCCGACTCTGTGTTTTTTTTATTTTTTATTTATTTTTTAATGGAATGCCAATCTTGTGCCAAGTGTTAAATATTTTGACGCCAACACTCGCACATCTCTTAACCAATTGACAGTCAACGTTCATTTATCAAACGACTTTTTAAATGCGTTTCTTAATTTATTTTAATATCTGAATACTTACACACATCAATTTGAATGCTATTTGATTCGAACTCTTTATTTTTGAATGAATGACTGCAGCATTTGAGAAAATGGTATTCATTAAATTGTTAATTCAATTTAAGCGGCTCTAAGTCTGCAATCGATTTTTATCGATGAACCCAATTTGATTTAGCTCAGCGCTAGTAAAATATATCATTGTTTGCTATGCGTTAGCAATTTCAGGGCAAATTATTTTACTCCCAATTATTGCATGAAATTGGTAATTCAATTTAAGCGACTTTACGTCTGTAATCGATTTTTATCGAAGAACCCGATTTTAATTAGCCAGTGAAATAAAATTTGTATCTATGCGTTAGCAATTCCATGCAAATTATTTAACTCCCAATTATTGAATGAAATTGGTGATTCAATTTAAGCGGTTCTAAGTCTGCAATCGATTTTTATCGATGAACCCAACTTGATTTAGCCAGTGAAATACAATTTTTATCTATGCGTTAGCATTTCCATGGCCAATTATTGAATTGATTGATGCTCACCGATTGAAATTCAATACGAATCTTAAACACAAGGTGCAAAATTAACGCATTTTTGCCAATTGACAGTCGACAAACATTCAGCATTGGAATCGAAAAATTGAAAATTAAACTCAAATACTTTGCCAAGCGATTGTGATTCTTATTTTTTTTTTATTTATTTTTTTTGTTTTTTGTCTTTGTAATTCTAGTGCACAATATCAAAGTATTGTTGGGGATTCTCATGCTATGCTCGTTTTGAGTTTTTGAACTGATTGAAATGCAAAAAGCAAATCATCAAAAATATATTTTGCCTCCCACTCGTCGTTTAGCCATTTGGCATTCAACATTGAATTGAAATGGAATTTGAGGTGCATTCAAGCCAAGTTTCTGGTTCCCTGTTGGTTGCCCTGTTTTTCAGTTGTTAGCTGATTGCGAACGAATGCAAATGCATTGGGTCAAATCAAGTTAACACTCGACTCGACTCGACTGTAGTTGGCTAATTGCTGCAACAAGCCAACAAGTCATCAGCTGAGAGAACCAACCAACCAATCAACAAACTAGCCAACAATCAACAACTGCACACAAGTTCATCTTGGTGATCTTGGTGATCCCAATGATCCGAGAGATTATTCCTGAGTTTCTCCAAATTCCCCTTTCCACATGCTCAACTTTCAGTTGCTCTTTCCTCATCAGCATCATATCAAGATAGTCCAAAGATATGGCATTATTTGTAAAACTCTTAATCAATATTATTATATCTGGAAATTATATTTTCTGCATAGTTTTTATATATATAAAAGATCCCAGGCAAAATCAACAAGATTAAAAATTAAATTAAATTAATTGTTTTTATTTATATTTTGAATAGTCGAATTATTTGAAATGGAGAATGTTTTTGTTCAACTTGGCACTTGCTCCAATTTTGGTATGAAATTTGTTTTGTTTTTGGCCAATTTGTTGACCACGCATTTTAAACAAGCTTATAAAAAGTGTACAAATCAAAAGCGAAACAACACAAAAGTCAACTTAATAAACAATATACAAGAAGTGAACAACTTGAAATGGGGAGTGCCCAACTTTGAAAATACCCTGGATACGTAAATCAGATATGAAATGTTTTTTTTTCTTATAATGTTGTAGAAAAACTGGAATGTTAGCCTTAATTGGAGTGGGAAAGTTTAAGTTTAAGTTAAATTTTATATTTATTCGAAATAGAAAAAGTCTGTTGCAAACAAGTTTTAATGCTAATAATACCCTCGTTGAACATTTTATGGTTTACAGGGCATACAACAAAAAGCCAACAAAAATTTCATTTATTTTTTATTTATTTTTTTTTTCATGAATTGTACGCCAATTTGGCCAGAACATGTTCATTGACCAGAGCCAAAGCCAACGAAGCATGGCGGCGAGCGAGGGGAGAGCACTGAGACTGGACATGGCCATAAAAACTGGCTGAGAGACAAATTTGGAGCTAATTATAAATGCAGGCAGCATCAAAAGTGACTCCGCCGGGTCTCAACCAAATGGGTGGGCGTACTGCCAAATGCTGTTTGTTGTGGTGTGTGGATGGTGATGGGGAGGGGGGAGGGGGGAGGGGACTAAGCGGATGGTGGCAATCATGAATGAAAGCCAAGAGTTGAATTGAGTTTTAGTGGGCGACGACAACAACAACAACAACAACCACAACTGCAAAAAACAACATTTGAATCAAACTCAAAGTGGAAGTCGACGTTTTGGCAATTTGCAAAGTGTGAAACTAATTTGTCAGCTTGACAATAACAATAACCGCCAAAAAAAAAAAGCCATAAACATCATAATAATATTCAATATACGATAAGCATTAGCAAAATGCGACAATTAACGTCCACCGATTCGGCTAAGAGCAACAAAAAAAAAAAAAAAAAAATAAATAAAAACAAAATAATAAAATAAAAATAAGAATTGATAAATTTATAGAAAATACACTCAAAAGTTGAAGCTGTTATATATATTATATACTCGACTTCAAATGGCATTAGATATATATTTATGCCGTCATCCAATGGATCAGACGCTGCTCTAATCAAAACCAGGCCCAACCCTTGGAAAAACAGTGACGAGATTGGGTGCACTGCAGCATTTGAATAAAGTCTTTGCAATTGTTCTGTGTGTGTGTGGTATTAATTGAATTATAAATGAACTGGCTAATAAAATCGATGATGTAAATTGCGCTCGCTTGCATTTAACACCTTCCACAATGGAATTTCATCTATTTTTATTTATGATCCATGCATGCTGAACAAAACATGTTGCCCCCCTTGCCAACCAACCCACCCACCCACCCAACAACCAACCCCTCCCTCCATTAATCGCATGCAAATCATATGCAATCGTAGCGCTAAAACAAAACCAAATCAAAACAACTTATGCGAGGGCAGTCACATAAGTTCGCGGCACAATTATTATCTAGCAAACATAATTTTGAATTCTTAATCAAAATGTTGACAAAACAATTTTTAAGTAAAGAACCGAAAATTGATGTCTAAGAAGAAAGTTGTGGGAAATGTGTGTGTTTTGGAAAACTTATTGGTCTGCTCTGCTCTGAGTGGCCCCCAAGATACGGAACGGGATTGGAACCGTATTTGATTGTATCGTATCTGAACACATTGTATTGTATCATGTCGTGTTGTACTTGTTGTCCACGTTGTTGTCGCTGTTTTAGCCAAGTCTGCTTGACTTTAGCATTTGTATCTATGTATATATGTATCTATATCTGTATCTGTATCGGTCAGCGTATTTGTATCTGCAAGTGAGACTCTGTCTGGGGACTGGTTGAAACGCCTCGAAATGCCGCCGGGCTGTGTAATTGTAACGCAACAATCAAAATCAATTGCTATGTAAATAAAATTGCAAATTATATTACAAATTGATTACCTCACTGAGTCATTAATTAAATCGACAACGCTCAAAATGTTCGCAATGCGACAGGCAAACTGACAGCAATAGAAAAAAGGAAAGATCTCAAAATCGTTGGCAATTATGAGGGGTGGGAACTTGTCCAAAAAAGGCCAAAAACGAACCTCTCCACCTGAAAAAAACACCACTCGCAATGCAAAAATACTTAGTAAAATAAAAGTTTAAAGTTCTAAGGATCAAATTTGTGAGTGAAAATTCTTCATTGAATGGGAATATAGAATAATTTATATTAATATGTTATAATTGGTTGAAAAGTATAATTTTTGTTGAGTGCTCTAAAAAATGATAAAGCGACTGCTTTCTATACTGCATTCAACACTTCCCCTGCTTATGCGCCCCCCCTTAATCAAAAACCGATATCAAATTTATCGTGACAAGAACTGGTCCCACTTCCAGTCAGTCGATCAGTCGGTCAATCCGCTGATCGGTTGCTAATGGTCGAAAAGGCAGTGGCACTGGGTAAATGCAATCAAAGCTCGAAAAAGTCGTTTAACAAATGCTCCAATTAGCCATGTGGACTGTGGGGCGTTATTACGACGCGTGCCAATCAACAAAATGAGCGGAAAAGGAAGGAATAAGAATTGAAATGGGATTCAGAATGGGGAATGGAGAATGGGGAATGGAGAATGGGGAATGGGGAATGGAGAATGGAGCATGGCAATGGCAGCAGTCAGTCAGGCTCAACTGGGAAGTGGATGCGGATGCGGATGTGGATGTGGATGCGGAGTTCAACTTGGAGAATTAGTGGCGCAGCAAAGTGAAAACATTTTTGTTAGCAAAAACAAATGTGGCATGGAAAGGCTCTAAAAGATACCCTCGAATTGAGTATATATAATATATATATATATATAATCTGAGCTGATATAATATTATTATATATTCTGTTAAATTAAAAATGATTTGCATAATGAAAAACCGATTAAAATATTATTAATAATTTTGTTGAAATTTCTAGGGTATATTTTTAGAAGTAAATGTTTGCGTTTCAATGTTTTTATGGGCAGAAATAGAGGCAAGATCAGTTGACTGGCAACATTGGCACGACATTTGGCTAAATTATGGCTTGGCCTGGCTTCACTCGAGTCGGCTCCGCTTTGGCCTGGCTAACTGAGCTGAGCTGAGCTGAGCTGAGTTGGGTGACCAAACGAGGACAGTTGTTTGGTTTGGTTTGTTCAATCTGATTCTGTGACGCTGACGCTGACGCTGATGTTGACGTTCAGCTCACCAACCCCACTTACAGCCACCCTCTCTCTGCTGCCACTAAGTCTCTCTCTCTCTCCAATTGTTTAGCCATTTGTTTTGGCCGTGCCCAACAGCAGCAACAGCAAATGGCGCTTTGTCAATCAACCGCAGCAGCTGCTGCAACAGCGGCAGCTTGCGGGGGGTGGGGGGGAAAGGGGTAGGCGAAGGCGGAGGTGAGGGTGGGTTGTGGCCACTTATGGGGCGTGTTCGACCCCAAATGCCAATCTTAGCTGTGTTTTTCTTATTGCTCTTTTGCTGTCTTTCATTAGTCGTGATTAGTTTTCAAAAGCCAAACAAACCAAATCCAAATTGAAAGGCAAAAAAAAAATAAGAAGAAGAGAAAAGAAAAGAAATAAAAAAAATACTGTTTTTTAATAAGATTGCCGAATGTGATAGCTGTGTGTATATTTCCCAATTGCAATTGTATTAGCCACAATTATATAAACTTATTTTGCAGCTCTTGTTAGCTTCAAGTTAGGCTTCAAAGTCGGTAATCAAATTTCAATATTATAATATATATATATATAATTATAAGTAATTTTAGTTATTTATCTCAACTGCAAAGGTTAAAACTTAAATTTTAACATATTCCAAAAATACTGCTCAGCTTTCGCCAAATCACACTTTATCCTTCTCCAACTCTAACCCAAATAAAAGAAATCTTAATAAATAAAATATTAAATATTAAATTGTAAATATTTTAAAAATATTGACTTGTCAGCTAAATTAAAGCAAATGCCCGAAGAACGGCGGGATTTAGCTGCTTTTCCTATTTAGTTGGCTAACTATAAGAAATAAATGCCCGATAACGATATTTATCGATAACGTTGAAGCATACATCGAGCGCATTTATTTACTTTCTTTTATTGTACATTTTCACAAATGAGAAATTTGTACAAACTGAAAAATGAACAACAAATGGCAATTTCCAAATGATTGTTATTTGTTGCTGCTGCTGCTGCTGCTGCTGCCACGCGCCATGGACAAGAGCAACAATCAGCAAGCAACAAGCGGCAACTCAAGCGCCACTCTTGCGACTCGTTGACAAATTGTGTGCAACGTGCGCAATTGAAACAATTTAATCCGCAACAGCAGCAACAGCCACAACAACTGGAACAACAACAACAACATGCAACAACAACAACAGGCAACAAAAAGCAAACAACGATGGCAAATTAACTGAAATGCACAAACTGAATGCTGAGTTGCACATTTGCACAATGGGGCAGGTAAACAAAAAAGGCAAGCAACAAAATGTTGCTGCAAAATGCTGCAAAAGAAGCACAAATTAAGGGGATGACAAGTTTCGAAGCTGTTTTCCAATTCAAATCGGTTGCCACAAAGTGAAGAGAAAGCGTCAAAAAAAAAACGCAGTTAATTTTATGCAGCAAATAGATGTCTATATAAATTGCAAATAACTTTAAAATGTATCCATTAAAAATGTATAAAAATTAAGTTGTTAAAAATTAGTCAACAGTCAGATACATATTATATATATCTCTTGATCAGCATCCATTGGAGTATAATTTTTTGTATATCATAAGTGGGTCAAAGTTATTTTATTTGATCGATGAGTTCATTTCACGAATATCGATTTTCGATAACAATTTAAAAGCTTTAGCTTTTCACTCAATACAAACTTTTAAATTTTATCAGCATCAAATAGGAAACACCCAAAACATATTCTCATATTAATTTTCATATTTTCTGAATTATAATACTGCAATTCAATTTGGAAACACTAGTTTCATCAGTATTTCAAAAGTCTTCAATTTAGACACATTTAAAACAAATTCAGATTTGAATTTGGAAGCTAATTTGTTCACAAAGCAAATTCTGATCAATTAATCTTATATGTATATATATTTCCATATAAGAATGTTGCTTTGTACATTTGACCCAGTTTTGTAATTAATTAAGACAAAAAACACTGTTTCATTAATGATCTTAAGATTTTCGGAAGCCAATCGATAAAACTCTTTCGCAACTCAGCAAATTAAAAGTTTGATTGATGAGCTGATTGAATGAATCAAAATTGAACTGGTTCGCACAAATGTGAATAAAACAATTTGTGATTTAATGATATCATATATATATATATATTTATATATATATATATGTAAATATGTTATTGATTGAGCGAGCAGGTAAGTGCTGCAGCACAAAGAACTGGTTCACATGCGATTGCCGATTGATGCCAATAAGCTGGTCACATTAAAATTCCAATCGCGTGATTAATAGCCTTTTACCGTTCATTGAAGTGAGTATGTGTGTGTGTTATCGGAGTCAGAAAGTGACTCTATTAATATAAAGACCCTTAAGCGATCAATTTCATTTGTGTGTGTGTGTGTGTGTTTATCGATAACATGTGGAACATGTCAGCGAGCGAGTTTGTTACAAATGCCAATGAGCAAACACATGTCAGGCATCCATCTAACCCAAAAGGGGACGAAGAGGGAAACGAAGAGGGAGAGGGGCTGGGTGGTTGTCTGTGTTGGTTATAAATGGATTCAGCTCCTTTGCGTGTAACACCGGTCGTATGATAAATGTGCATTTAATTGTGGGCTGCCAGTTTGCTGGGCAATCAAAGGGGGTTAACAGTTGAGCGGCGCAGAGAGGAGAGCGGAGAGGTGAGCTGAGGTGAGGTGTAAGTGTGTGTTTTTTTTGTTTTGAACAACAACAGTAGCAATCGCAATCGCAGTAGCAGTAAATATATTTCAGATATTTGTTGTAGGCGGCAGCTGCGGGCCACTAAATGATTCCATTTATGCACATTAGAGATTCAAATATGTGTCTAATACAGTAAACGCTCGCAAAGTCAAACTAGATGCTTAATGCAAGTGCAAGAGCATATCGCAAGTAAATTGAGCTTCTTTCTGAATCAAATTTGTTCTCTACTTTTTACTTAATATTTTCAAGAACTCACATTTTTTAATAAATCATAATTTGACTTGAATATTCGTAGTTTAAATGGAATCAGCTGCTGTCAACTATAAAACAATCAATAATAATAATTACGTAAAAAAAATTTTAATTTAGTAACAAAAAAAAAAAAAAAAAATATTAACTGAGCAGATCGCAATATGCGAGAGACTACTGTACTTGCACTCAACATTACATTATAAGCAACTGCGGCAATGGAAAAAGTACATCAAGAGTAAAGCAAACGACTCGACAGCAAAAAAAGATAATAAATAAATAAATAATAAATAAAGTAAACAAAACAACAACAACAACAACAACAGCGTCGATCAGAGAATGCGCTAAACTTAGACCTGATTTGCATATCAGCATTTCACATTAAATTCTATTGAAAGCTTTTCCCACTTTAGCGTCAATTTTAAGTTGATGTTTATTTGTACTTATTCTTGCTTTTTCTCCTCTTATTTTTTTTTTTTTGTCATTTATTCACTCTTTGAAATTCAATGAGCCGCATTTCCAGCCTCAATAATATGCTACTAACCAGATCGCAACGATTCCAGCGAACTAAGGATGACAGCGTGTCACGATGAATGAGACGCGTGTTCGTGAAAAATCAGCATAATTATCGAGTATGAAAATATACCCAAGCAGCAAAGTTGCGACTGCTTAAAAGTGTTGTATTTTATACGAGTTGAAAATTATACAAAAACAAATCGAAATCAAAATATAAAAAAAATTTAAAAAAATATATATGTGCGAAATCGAATATTTCAGCTGTAGCTTAAATACTAAGAACAAGTAAGAATACTGTAGTCGAGTAATATTGAATACGGCATACCCTGAAGCCAGATTTTAAAAATTTTTTAATTTCCAAGGCAAATTTCTCCTTAAAAAACTTTGCACTTAGGCATAAGCAGGCGAAAACATTTCTTATAGCAAGAACTGATCCCTAATTGGCTGGCTAGAAACACGTACATATATATACACACATACATACAAATATATACACACACATGCAAACATACATACATACACGAAATTGTTGGTAACGGTGCTCTGCAGAGCACACACAATTTAAGCTCGCATTGACTATCATGCCATCTCTTTCTCACACATGCGTTTGCATATTTATGCATACAAAAAATGATTGCGGCTGCTGGTAGAAATGAGATTGATATGAGAATAGATTTTTGACCATAACTTGGGTGTTTCTTAAGCGATCTTGATGAAATTTGGAAAGCTGATCTGATACATATATATCTATATGCTATATTAAGATTTAGATTTTGCGTTTTAAATTGTGGCATTTATTGCTATCGGAAATCGAAGTATATCGATAATCGAGAAGGTAATACAGTTATCGATAAAATTAAGTAAACTTAAACTGCGCCGGATATACGCGAACCTATATACCAAACGAAAGGAGAGACGAACATGGCTATATCGATCCGGCTGTTGATCCTGATCAAGGAGATGCTTACTTGTCGTGTCGTGCGTGTCGTGTCGTGCCGTGTCACGTGCAACAACGTCAATCTTAACGCACCCACCACAAATCGTGAGACTTCAGAATGATCGATCCAATCGATAATGTATTTATTGGCTTTTGTGGGAAGCGGGGGCGTGAAACTGGCAACAAAATTTATGATGGCATTTACCTAATGGCAGCGTTGTAATGTAAAATGCAAAACTGTCGTTAAAATGTGCGAGAAATATGCAAAAATGCAAAGTGTTATTTGTAAGTTACACGAAATATAACATTTATAAATTAAACATGTATTTTTATAATAAATACAACACATTTGCATCAGTCATTAGTTAACTAGAAAATCAATCTTAACAAATGCAAACACTCATTTATCCTAAGTGTATAATATATTATTGAATTAGTCAGTTTCTTGTTAATTTCAAATCTCACAAAACAAATTAAATACTTTAAAGCCAGCCATTTGAAGCTATTTTTGAAAAGCGCCTAAGTGTATGCCACACATGAGAAACTCAACGAAAATATTAGCGAAGACAAGCACTCAGCACTAAACTTAACGAAGGTAGACTTCTCGCTGAGCAGAGACCTACTCATTTTAGTCGAAACAGAAACCCGACTCAACATTAAACAAAGGCAGATAGGTACAAAGACTGACTCCTCGCACAACAGAAATTGACTCCACCAGACAGCTTTTAATGTTGTTAACAGTACTTGTGCCCATTCTGTTAACAATGCCAAAATGAGCCGCTGTGCGGGAGAATTTAATTTTCACAATTGATTACAAATATAATGAAGCTTTCACATTCACAGCGGTTGTAAAGAAGAAAAAACGAAATTACATGCAATAATTTTGACATATTGTACTTTAAGGTAATTTTTCGAATATTATAATTATTTTGTGCTTCCAAAAGTCAGACTAGATATAGTCAAATAACATTTTTATTTATATTACGGTAATTATCGATACATCCTGCACAATGCGCATGTGCATTAACACTGCTGCTGCTGCTTGGAAAAACAACAAAAAGAAACATCGCCTAGCAACATTCTGCACTGCATTGGCAACACTGGCAGGAGTTAACAACATTCCATCTGAAAAGCCGAAGAACGAAGACGGCAGCTGAAATCGGTCGGTTGAATTTAAAATTGCTCACATTGTGACAATATATATTTATATATAGTATATATATGTACATACATATATATATATATATATATATAAATAAATATTTGTGTTATTTGTTTTTGTTGTTTTTACTGCTGCAAGTGACATGTGTAAATGTATTTAGCAGTGAACTTTTCAATTGAATTAACATTTTTTTTCTTTCATCTTCTTGCAATATGTTTGCCAAAGTGTTATGTGTGTTTGTGTATGTTGTGCTGCTTAGGAGTGGGTGGGGTGAAGACAGCACAATAATTGAATACAAGTGAAAAATCAATACCGTTCTGCCGTTAGCGCTTTGTTGTTGTTGTTGTTGTTTTTATTGTGCATTGCGCACTTAATTCGTGTGCGTGTGTATGTGTGTGTGTGCTGAGCATCGAAATTGGAAATTTAAAAACAGTGCTCGAAAACATAAAAAGTGCAGAAAAACTGCACAACAAACTAGACTTTAGCAATATATATATATATTTATGTGTGTGTATGTTTATATACATATGTGTGTGCCTTTATGTATTTGTATATGCATATACAGTGGTACCATAATAATTATAAACTTTTTGTTGAGTCAACAGTTAAAATCTCAATAAAGTTGTTAAAAATTTAATTTTCTTTAATTCAGTTAACTATTACAGTTAACCAGGAATTTTAATTTAATTTTAAATATTGCCTCCATAGAGAGATATTTCTATATATATAATATATATGTGTGTATATGTATTTGTGTGCGTGTGCATGTTTCCTGTTGCCAGGCAGTGCAGCAGGAGAAACAACAACAATAACAACGGATTTGGCGAACGCAACGACGAACGAGCCCCGCAACAACAAAAACAACAACAACAGCAAGCACGGAATGCAATTCGTGCAGCGATTTCTAACAGTTATCCCTATTTTTATTGCTCTGTGCTCTGCTCTTCTTATTTTTAGGTCAGCAGCCAGCGAGTGAGCAGCGTCGTGATTCGATTTTCGCCTTAAGCTTCGCCGACTTTTCGCTTCAAACTGCTGCCGGTGAAAATTAAACTAAGGCACACACACACGCACCAAAACACACACACACAAAAACATACATACGCACCAACACACACAAATACACATATTGCATGCATATATACAAAATGAATGTAGGATGCTGCTTAACACTTACGCAACGCTAGCGACATCTGACGGCACATTAAGAGAACTCTGAACCAACGCTGCACTCGCAAAAAGTTTCGCTCCGCAATAAGAAAAAGAAGAAAAAAAAAAAAAAAAATGGCAACCAACAGCAACTCGTCGGCAAACACTTCGCTTGCCACAACACCGGCAACAACGCCAACCGCGATGACAACAGCGAAAAGATTGGGCTACAACACCTGCTCGCCATCCTCAACATCATCGGTAATCTGCGAGGAGGTCTTCGATGAGGCCTGTCTGCCATCATCCGACGGTGAGTTGCACACTCCAAAATATGTAACATCTCCAAATAAAATGGAATCTGTATTGTAAAACTAACTTATGCAATGACTCAGTCTATTCTCTCTTCCCTAATCGAATACTTTTTTTTTCTCATAATTTAATTATTGTAAATTTAAATTTATAAAGTATGTCAATTTATATTTATATAAATCTCTATTAGAATTGACAGTAAATTTGTTAAAACGAGAAACACTGAATCATCCCATTAGGCTCTAAAATATTTTAGAATCTCATTTAAAAAATTAACAAATTGAAGTCCCTTTTAAAAATGTAATAATTTAAAAACTGTTTTAAAATTTATAAGAAGTTTTGCTAAAATGCTTGCCTTCAATAGAAGTAAAAATATTAGTGATTTAGTTATATGAAATCAATATTTAATATTAATATATATAAATAAAAATATATTCATATATTTTTATATATATATAATATGTTCAGCCTGAAATTATGTAACAGAAACCGCACAATTTTTAATTTTAAAAATTATTATTAATGAGATAATTAATTATATGTCGAATTTCTAATCAGAAAAATTCTAAGTTGGTTGAATTTACCATGAACAAAATTGGTAAACATTTGTTGCTTGCCGTCCGTCCGTTTATATATATATATATATATATATATGTATATAAATATATATATGTATATATAAGTGAACTGTGTAGGAATATGAATAAAGGATAAAGCTTGGTCATGAAGGTGTCCTGCGTAGGGTTTCTGCTGTAATATGTTGTCCTTCAATGGGTCCGTTTAATGGGTCAACTTAATATCTAGAATACATGCAACACTTATATGTATATATGTATATATATATATACATATATATTTGTGTTTGTATGTGTGTATGATTTAGTGGTTGGTTTTTGTTTTTGTACCCTGAACCCATTAAAAATGACTAAAAAGGGTATATGGGTTTGTGCAAACGTATGTAACAGGCAGAAGGAAGCTTCATTCGACCCCATAGGGAATATATATATATTCTTGATCAGGATCAACAAACGAGTCGATATAGCCATGTCCGTCCGTCCGTATCGGCGGATCTCAGAGACTAAAAGAGCTAGAACTTTGGAGTATAGGTTCTCATATATCCGGCACAGAACAAATTAGCTTTATTTTATCGATAATTGTCTCCGTTTCTCGATTATCGATAAATTTCGATTTCCGTTAGCAATAAATGCCACAATTTTAAAAGCAGAATCTTCTAAAAAATAAAAACACAATTTGCACATGATTAAATTTCATCAAGATCGGTTAAGAAACAGCCAAATTATGGTTTAAAATATATTTTCATATTGCTGGCCAATTTGCCAATGAAATGAGAGTATTTTTAACAACTGGTCTCAGGGTATATTGTAGTCGAGCTTACTCGACTACAGCATTCTGTTTTTTTTTTTATTAGTTCAAGCCAGCTGTTTGAAGGAACTGGAACTTGTGCAACTCGAGAACCACATAAACTTTAAAACTGTGGACAAGTTTGGCTTTAGTACTCGATTTGAAGTTGTCGCAGTCAAACTGTGTGCCAGCTGATTATGTTCTTTGTGTGTGTGTGTCTGTGTGTGTGTAGATTGTTCGCTATGACGACAACAACTACCCCAAAGTATTGCGCACAAGTTGGCCAAAACCAATATATTTTGGCTGGCAATTGACGACAATGTTGCCGTTGGAAACCAACGTTGACCGCTTCAGATACTTTTGACGTTGTTGGTCGAAAAGTGGTTGCTGTTGACAAACAGACAAACTCTTAGCCAGACGGACGGATGGAAAGAGGGACAAATGGCCAGACTGTCAGCTGTAATCAATATGGGGGAGCGGAATATGCCATATGCAATATGTAAAATATAAAATGCAAAATGCAAAATGCGGGCCACGTCGTCATTGCGAATTCAGTTTTCAGTATTCATTTGCCAGTTTGTTTGGACGGGCTTTTCAAAATGTTCAAAGTGTTCTGTTTGTTTTGGGCCAAATGGAATTTTTAAGCACTTAAAGCAGGCAAGTCTCAGTTTTCCAACAGATTCGAGATAACCACACTCGAGGGCATTTTCTTGATGAAAGGAATATTCTCATATTTGGCCAAAAGATTTCCATTCATACCATTCCATTCAAGCCACACACACTCACACACACAACGAGGCCAAGGAGGAGGTAGGTGGGAGGTGGGTGGAGGGAGGAGTGCGATTAAATTGATATGGGTGCGACACAGTTTGTAATGTTTTCATTACTCTTAATTGCCATTAAAAACGTTATTGTGCTGACAAGCTAAGTATGCACCAACTATATAGATATATATCCATATATATCCCCATATATATATATATATATATATATACTGTATATACAGTAAAATACTTAGGCTAAAAGCTCTTGGGGCAACGAGGACACAAAGGCGTTAAGTGGGGCAGTCCAAAGCAATGGCGATGACACATATAATATATATATATATATATATATATATATAAAATATAGCTGACATATTCGATTACAAAATGATAATATTCTAGTGGAATTTTTAAGCATCACTTACCGGTTTTGAAAGTGCTTGAATAAGATTTAAGTTGTCTTCAAATTTAAATTTCTTGACGGAACTGATTCGATGTGGATATAGCTTTGTGGATATATCTGCTAAGTTTCTGCTGATTGCAAATGTTTAATTTAAAACTTGTTTAAGTAAACTCGAACTGAAATTTAAGGTAGATTTTTTGACGTTTTAAATGAAATTTTTATGTTTGTGAAATAAATCGCGAGGCTTACTCAAAATTTGAGCTGTCATTTGACAAATCGCAATATAAATCGATTTATAATAAATAATTATTCGTTTTCGTGCCACAGAAATTAATGATTATGCGACAATAATTGGCATCGAGGCAATCAAGGAACCGCATTTACTATATCTGGCCAAGGAGGGGCTTATGGCCGCATTGCCGACAGAGTGGAAGATTTGGTAAGTCATTTCTTGATATCTATATATATATATATATATAAATTTTGATCTTAATTGCAGTTATTCGGAGGAGAAGAGCGGACATTATTATCACAATACGCGAACGAAGCAGTCGCAGTGGGACCATCCATTGGACGCCGTCTATCGCGATCTCGTCGAGCAGACGCGTCAGAAGCTGTTGACGGCAACAGCAGGCGTTGCCACACCCATTATTGATAATTCAGATGATGTGTCGCAGTTGGATTCGGGCATACGCAGCATGCAAGGCACAGATGAACTGCTAGACGACATGAGCTCTCCTTTGAACAATGGCAGCACTCATCTTGCCGCCGGAGTGGCTGCAGCAGGAGCCGGCCCAGTTGTGGGTGTTGCAAATAAATTGAGTCTGGGCACGTTGCCAACGGCGAGCAGCTTTCCGGGTCCAAATGGATTTAGTGGCGGCGTCAGTCGCTTTCTGGAGTCGCGCGGCAAAAGTTTTGGGCCCATCTTTCAGCCGGTGAAGAACACACGCTTCGAGGTGGCCAAAACCACGGCGCAAATCAGTCTGGCCATGAAATTTGGACAGGCGGCGGCAGCAAGCAATATGGAACCAACGCTGGAGCAGCGCAAGGGGGCATTCCAGTTGTCCGGCACTGGAGCCATGTTCCTCAAGTCGCGGCGTCAAATGGAGCCGACATCAGTGACATTGGCGGCAGCAGCGGAGGCGGGCGTCGCAGCCACCGGGGTCAAGGGCATACTGCGTGACTCCAGTCTGACCGATATGCGGCGGCGTTTCGAGCGGGATGAGGAGACATCCGCACCCGTCGAGGACAAGAAGAGCGTGCGCTTCAATCTGGTCGAAACGCACACCATGAGCAGCTCGTCACCCGTCGAGGAGGATGCGAGCACGCAACGCAAGCTGACAACACAGAGTCCCGAGCTGTCCATCAACACCGATGACGAGGACGATGATGTTGTTGCGCAAGTGGAGCAGAGCGAGGCGAAGGCATTGGCTAATAATGCAGATGCAGAAGCGGAGGAGGATGTGGAAGAGGATGCGGATGCGGATGCGGATGGGGATGAGCAAGAGGACAACGACGACGACGACGAAGACGATGATGATGATGATGATGATGTGTGGGATGAGGATGTCGATGACCCGGATGCCATGGTGGGCATGTGCAGCCTGAATCCATTCATCAGTGATGCCAACAAATCGATACGCATCATCAACTTGCCCAAAGCGCAAACCATCCAAATGCTGAAGAACTCGTCGTCCGAGCTAAATGCGGATCCGCAATCGGGCTCCATATTGGGAACGAGTGCGGCGAGCAGCTATCTGGACAAGCTGAAGGAGAGCGCAGCGGTAAAGCCGCTGTATGAGGACACCGACTCCGATTCGAAGGGCAGCTCGGTGCGCAGTTTCATCATCAACAAGTCCGAGCAGGACAACAATCCTTTCGATCTCGACGAGCTGGGGCGCAAGCATAGCCACGAGCTGGAGCAGCTGCAGCGCAAATCTGCACAGACCGCCCACGAGAAGCTCGGTCTGCGCTCGCTGAAAATGGCCAGCAAACTGGTGGGTCTGCTCAAGCAAAAATCGGAGCCGGGCGCCAGCGAGATGCTGAGCGAGGCGGCCGCCTTGCAGCAGCTGCAGCAGGACATGGAGTGCGTGAAGCGGGAGCATGAGACGCGCCTCAAGAGTTTGCGGCACGAATACGATCTGCGTCTGACCTCGCATCAGCACCAGCTGGAGGAGGCGTTCGAGCTGCAGCTGGAGGAGTATCGCGAGCAGCTGGAGCATCAGCTCCAATCGAAGCGTGCCCAAGTGGTCAGCGAGCACAAGCAGCGCATGTCCACGCTCCAATCGAATCACTCCGAGCTGCTGCACGAACTGGAGCGGGATCTGCGCTCCGAGCAGGAGATACTGCGACGAGAGCACGCCGCCCAATTGGCCCAGCTGAGGGACAAGCTCGCCCACGAGCTGGAGCTGGAGAAGCAGCGTCTCCGCGACAACGGCGAGGAGCGACTCTACGAGAAGGTGCGCTGCGAGAAGCGTCTGCTCGAGGACAAGTATCGCTGCCTCAAGGAGAAGTATGTGCGCCTCAAGACCGATGTGAAACTATCGTTGGAGCGACGCAGTCGCCGCCGCGAGACGCAGGCCCTGCAACAGCAGCAGCATGGCCAGCACAGTGTGCACCACACCAATACGAACACCACAACTGGCTCCGAAACGGAGCGTTCCATTTCGCAGAAGCCATCGATTGGCAACAGCGAGAACCGCTCGTTGAGCTACTCGGAGCAGGCAACGGCTGGCGTCAGTCAGAGTGGCACAGCCACAGCTGGCACGGCTACGGCTGGAACGACTGGGACAGCTGGCGGCGGCGCTGTTGTTAAGCTAAAGCCACCGGTGCCGCCAAAGACGCATCTGAGCAAGACGGGCATTGTCAGCAAGTATCTAAAGCAGCTGCAGCTGCAGGATGACACGAACACCTCGCTCAGCCAGTCGGACACGACCATCTCCAATAATTATAGCAAGGGTCGCTATTTGGCTGCCCCAAAATCCACAAGCCAGCACTCGGCACAGACAGTGACGTCTGGAGGAGGAGGTGGCGGCGGCGGCGGAGGCGGAGCAGGAGCAGCATCATCCGGTGGCGTGCTGCTCAGCGATAATGGTAACTCTGATTCGGAGGCAGTGGCCAACAATTGCAATCAGCAGGAGAACAACAACAACAACAATAACAATAGCAAATCTTTGATCGCATTGCCGCGCAAGAAACTCTTCTCGCGCACCAAGTCGGCGTCGACGTCACGCCTCAACTCGGACAACTACAAGCAGCAGCTGGAGCGCCCATGCACTCCGGTCGAGAACTTGCGCCATCAGCTGCAGAAGCTGGAGGATCTCGAGGATCAGTTTCCGGAGCACACGCTGGATACGACATATCATCTGCGCTACCCATTCACGGACATCTCCAATGAGCATGCGGCCGTCGTTGGCTCTGTGGTTGGCTCCGAGTTGGAGTTCTTCAAGCATCGCATCCATTTGGAGCGGGACTCGGTGCGCAGGGCGAAGGAATCGTTGCGCACACAGCGCACCAATTTCCGGGCACGTCAGCGCGAGATTAAGCAGCGACACAAGAGCATCGCTCTGGCTGCGCCCAGGCACTCGCTGGACCAGTTGATCCAGGAGGAGAAGGATCTTACCGAAATGGAGGTGAATCTGCATCGGACGCGTGCTCTGCTCGGCGAGAAGGTGATTCGGTTGCGCCACTTGGAGCAGAGTCTGTTGCGCATCTATGAGAAGGAGAAGCCCAGCTTGGAGCTGGACGCCAAGGATGATGCGACCACATTGAGCGATCTCTCCTCGCATTCCAGTTCCGGTTTCAGCAGCACCGATTTCGCCAGCGGTGCCGATCTGCACAAGCGCAAGGAATACTTCCAGCAGGACTCCAACGAGTGCATTCAGAATCTGGAGATCCTCAATGCTGAGATCCGTGAAATACTCGACATTCTCGGCCAGAAGCAGCATCTGCAGCAACATTCGCAACAGTTGCATCCACTTCCGCATCCGGCAGCGGCCAGCTTGGCCATGCCATTGGCCATGCCACTGGCCATGCCAATGATATCGCCCAATGAGCTGAGCTGGTCGCACATGCTCAGCCAGCAGTCGTCATCGGGTGGCGCTGGCGTTGTTGGTGTTGGTGTTGCCGGTGGTGCAGCACTGCAGACGAGCAGCTCGGGGCACACACTGAGCGGCAGTGCGGTGCATGCACCACAATCGATACCCACACTGGCCGATCGACTGGAGACGTATCGCCAGCTGGCCGCCGGACGTATGCACAGCTCGATGGGTGGCGCCATACTGGCGGCAAACACGATCGTCTCGCAGAGTCCGCGTGCTGTGAACTATACAACCAGCCTGGTGGAGCGCACCAGGGATCTGCGCAACTGGCTGCGTCAGGCGAAGACGGAGCACGAGCTGCTCACCGGCATGGGTGTGCAGCAGGGACTTGCCTTGGGCGCACATTTGCCTGCCAGCGGCGCTGCTATTGGCCAGCTGGCTACCACATCCGCCGCTGCTCCAGCTGCTGGTGGCCTAACATCGCCAGGTGCTGCGGCTGCTGCTGCTGCTGCAGCGGCTCAAACTAATTTGTAAGGCAACAAAATCTAGTCAAATATTATTGTACTAAAAAAATGCATCGATTTTAGTTGAATTCTTTGCAAAAAAAAAAAAGGCAAAAACAGAAAAAGCTGTACAAAAGCCTATTATTATAATTATTATTATTATTATTATTATAATTATTATTATTATAATTATTATTAAAATTATTATTAGCAGTAGTTTTAGTCTGCCTTTCGTCTGCCTTTTTACTGAGCCTAGCAATGTTTTTTCCATTTCTTCTGTTCAAGTTTAACTAAGTTGCAACTGCTGCGCATACCCTGTAAAAAGTATATATATACATACATATATATACATATATATTTACATATATCTGTCTAGCACACAGGGTATCCATTAGTCGAGCAGCCCACTTGTTCGAGACTTGTTTTCGTTTTAGTTCTTAAGAGTTGTTAACCTGTTCAACGCTAGTCTATTTTATCATATTTATATATATATATATATATATATATATATATTATGCATACCCTATAATTTGCTGCAAATAGGTTAAACGCTTACTCGCAGTTGGCATAGCGTGCCTCACTGAAAGACAAGTAAATTTTAGTCGTTAGTTAAAAAAAAAAAAAGAAAACCAAACAATGAAAAGCATGTTTACGCAAAACGTTATTGAATTAAAATACTAAAAAAAACAAAAACAATCCTTATAAATATTAACATATATCTTTTTTTTTCTTTAACTAAGTGAATTAACTGCAAGTTAATCGGACTGTCTTAGTTAATTAGCAACTTAAATTCTTGATTGTTGTTGCAAATGTTTGAGGCGAGCAAATGTTTAGTCAACCAATTTGCAAAAAAATTAAAAAAAAATGCTAATTAAAAAATCAATAATTCAATCAAAAATCAAATGTAAAAAAAAAAGTATCATCTGAGATAATCAGAGTGCAAAGCAAATAGATTAATCAAAAAACCAAATAATCAAAGTGTTGCGATTTCTTATATTTGATATGAATAATAATGATAAAAAAAAAAATTATGATGATAAAATTTCAGAATGCGACTCAATACTCAAAATGCACAAGAAGCAAATATTGAAAGAGAAATCAAATCGAAACGAAAGATATTTAATGATTACACTAAGAAAATTCGTAAGAAAAACGGTAAAAAACTTATCTATGAATATAGAACATCAAACCCAAACAGGATCTCTCTTTTTAAGAATCTATAAACCTTAACACAAATAAGAAGTAAAAATGAATTTTAACCAATTGAAATACTTTATACAATTATTAGATAAAATTTCTATACTTAATGAAATCGTGCTTAGAGGCAAACAAACTGAGCAGATCTTCAGCTCTGATTGTATTATTTATAATCCCTATTATTATTACATATTTTTATTATTCTTTTTTTTTATATTACATATCAGCAGAATCTTTTCCACTGTTGGATCTGTTGAAGTTTGTTTGCCGTTGGCCGTTTCCCCAAGATGATATAAAGTTAATGAATAAATTATTGAATGTTTGAATGTTTTATCTTATAAATATCAAAGATAAAGATGAATATATAGTTAGAGATCAGATCAGAGCAGAGCTATAAAAAACATGTTGTATGAAAAGCACAATTTATGGGAATGCAGGAAAATCAACATTTGTTGAGGGTTGTTTAATTTCTAGTCATGGTTTTTTTTTCTTAGCAAAAGGCAAATGTTGGCAAGTTGGCTGAGACAGAAGCAGGTACATTATATAATATACTAGACATATACTATATCTAATCAATATAGCCAAATAATAATCAAAACAAAAAATTAGACAAACAACAACTCGAAGCGAAGTGAGATATTATCGCAAATTGAACCTATCCAAAAGTAATACTTACACCAACAATAATATTCCAAAAATACTTAGATAATCTAATATTTTTTACATTATACAATTACAGATCCGATTTAAAAAAAAAAAAACAAAAATAAACCAATCAAAACGATTACAGTTACGAGTATAAAAAATACATTTTCTACTATTTTCTATAGCATTTCTAGAATATTACGTATATCGAAAAGAAAAAGAAAAAACTTGTCACTTTCAGTTCCTTGAGCACTCATACAGACACATACAAATACACACACACACACATACATAGTTTATATATGTAAACTTAATGTAGAAGGTTAAGTCTGAAAAAAAAAATACCAAAAAGTTGTGCTCCCCAAACAATAGTGAAAGGAACACTTAAGATAAAAAATGTTGAGAAAGAGAGATAAAAATTAGAAGAAAATATTAGAGAGAGAGAGAGAGAGAGCTATTATCAGGGCCATATATGCCATATATATATAAATATATATATATATATATAAAGACATACATACTTGCATAATACGATGCCTACGATTATTATCGATTAACAATTACCGATTACCGAATATGATATATGTACTTATGTATATGCGATGTTGTGATATTTGACTCTAGCGATATAAGGCCTCAGTTAAGTTATGAATCTATTCTATACACTGCGCAAGAGATAGAGAGAGAAACAGAGATAGAGAGAGAGAGAGAGAGAGAGAGGAAGAAAGAGAGAGAGAGAGAGAGATTGCACCATTTAGTTTCTATTTAAGCCGTCCCCTTTGTTGTACATCCTCCAATTGGTTTTCCCAGATACATATGTATATATATATATATATATATACATATATATATACATATATATATATATGTATATATATGTATGTATATATATGTATATGTATATTAATGTGATAGCTACTAAAATTTGTTTCTTTAATGTAATCATTCTGCTAGTAAAGAATTTCCCAAAAACATGATGATTTAACTTACATGCAAAGGCTTATCTATATATATATATATATATATACTTATATATATGTATTGCCTGTTCCAGAATGACTTTTATGTTTTTCACCACAAAGCAAAGAATTATGATTAGCGCTTTACGCTTTCATTCAGATAAATTAAATAATTAAAAAAAACTTATATAGAATACATATGTATATATATATATATATATATATATATATATGTATATATATGTGTGTGTGCGGGTACGATGTTTAATCGTACAACTTGTAGCATTTAACCGAAATTTGATTAGCAATAACAATTGAAAGCAACGCACAAAGCACAATTAAGAGATTTAGGGACGGAACAGAGATTATTCATAGGAATCTTATATAATATCTACGGACATACATACATACATACCTACATAGATACATATATATATATATATATATATATATATACAACAGACGAAAAATTTGATAATATTGAGAATTTAGAAAATTGGAAAATTGTTATTTTAGGTTCTTGATCGGTCGAGTACAAAAGTGTTTTGTACCTACAAAAAATTAAAAATCAAAAAGATTTAACAATTAAATAAAACTATGAGAAATGTTTATTAAATAACTTTGTGAAGAAAATTATAATATATATTGATCTATTATGTATGGATATTATATGATATATGCGAGCATCCTTATAAGCAGTCTGACAACAATAACAACAACAACAACAACAACAATAGCAAAAATCTCAGCTAAACTGAAAAGACAATTTTATCAGCTAAAATCCGTTTAGCGAATTTGCTTAAGATAAGTGAAACGTATGTTATTAAATATTGTAAAATAAATAAAAAAAAAATAAACAAATTTCAAACAAAATTGAAACCAAATAATTAGCACGAAATTTAACAAGAACTAGTCAAGAACAGCAAAAATAAAAACAATAAATAAAAATTTAAAAAAAAAAACAAATTAAAATTTTGCTTAGTCTTATTTTGTATATATTTTTTATACATAATTATTTAACATAAATCCTTTGCAGGCTGTTTATTCAGACGAATTCTCAATAGTACCGAAAAAAAAACCAAATTATTTTGTGCACTGCATTTAATTTGTTTTCCTTCGAAACTTAAAAAGCGAATTTTAGACAATTTTTCCTAGTTGCAGCAGTTTTCAAGTTCAACAAACTGTTAGATGCAACAGAAGGGAATACCATTCCGTGGCAAGCAGTTAAAATTTTAAATATGCTCTGAAAAACGAACCGATTCGATTTGGTTCAGTTTGCCAACTGCCTTTAAAATTCCTCCTAATTTTGTATCAATAAAGCTGTCGTCGACAACGTCGCCAATTGGCGTGTTGCTGCCTCTTGGCGTTTATCTGTGTATCTGCTTTGCTTGCCACATTTACACTCAACATTTTGTCTATTTCTTTTTTTACTGCCAATTCATTGGCAATTCGATAATGGTACAGGTGTGGGTGGCGTAGGGATGGGAGGGGGTGTGCGTGGGGTGATGTGTTTTGCGCATTTTGGCATGCAACATTTGTTGAGACCCTCGACTCGAGCAGGAACCCAAACAGTTGCAAAATAGCCGTGCTTACAGCCAAGCGTGCCATTATTTAATTATTCAACGAAAAAATTAACATTAAATAAACGCTGTGTTTTATCAATAGATATACCTAAACATGAACTATCTTGCACCTCCCGCGCCACACAATGCAAGCAGTAACAAGCAGAGCAGCAGTCGTCACAGTGGGAATTCGCCGCAGCTGATCAGTCGTTCAGTTTCGCCATGTCGCTATCGCTGTCGGGCGAATTCGTTGGCTCCCCCCACACAGCAGGACTACTTAGCGTCATCACCGCAGCCGCTGCGTAGGCGACCGCCATGCTCCACATCCAATCTCAACGAAATTTATCGGCCGCGCTGCAACACTGATCCCAGCAACAGTAACATTAAAAAGCCGACAGCGACGCGCAGTGTCCTTGGATCTCTGTTGCGACAGACGCTAAAGGTGACATCGGCATCGGTTGGCTTTAGTGCCAGCGAGGAGCGGTAAGCACCTGTTAAAGTAATAGTAAAAAAAAAGCTCTCAGCCTAAGTAAATATTTGCGACGAAATAGAGTTGAACGGACACATTTCGTTCACTTTGCTCCAATTCGCTTAATTTTTGCAAGGTCAGCGATCTTAATTTTTACATGTAATTGTTGTTTTCGTTATTGCTCGTTGCTCATTTGAAATGTGCTGTGTGTTAAACATTTAGAAATAATGGGTGTGTATTTTTGTTTTTGTTGGCTGTTTATCTATCAGCTGGGCATATATTTTTTGGCGCTAGTTGGCTAAGCGTGACGGCTGCCTGTTTTGTTGCCAATTAATTTATTGCGTGAACTTTTCGTTTTGTTTTCGCTTGCTCAATAAGCAAATGCCCACACACACGCAGATCTACGATGCGTTGCGCTTGAGAGGCGTTAGGTGGCGCTGAGTAACTTACATCAGCGCCCACTAATAAGCTTGACCTTTCGCTTCTGCTTTAACCGTTGCTTTTGTCACTGATTCTGCTTTCTGCTGACGCCTTACGCATTAGAGACGAGCGCGTGCTGAGATCTTTTCAGTCACGTGTTACTAAAAGAAATATTTATATATACCAGGAAGGTACGTTTATCATGCACACAATCTTATTTACTCATTCGAAAAGTAAATGCAACAGCTGCGCATTGCATAACAATATGACCACACATACGTGCACAAATATCAGTGTTATCAGTTTAGCTCATTTTTAATTGTGGAAAGTAGATTCCGCTGCAGAAATATATACATATATACATGTATATATACATGCGCATACTCACTTTCAGTAAAGTGTGAGTGCGATAAATATTTGGCTGACAGCATCCGAGTTGTGCTCCTTACATTTGTATGTATTGTGTATACATTGCATTGCACATTGTTTCTATCAGTCCATATGCATGTTGTGATGTGCGCTCTCGTCCTCTTGCTCTACAATGGTGTGCATTCTGTGACGCTCTCTTTACATTCAATATGTTTGCTCGCTTGCTCGCTAATCACGCCCTGGGCAACGAAACGCGCTTTAATTGAATTTACCGTTGCAATATGTAAAACTCACAGGACACATACACACATACACCACCCAAATTATTATAATTCGCCTCACTTTCGTATAGGTCGAGAATATATTCAAAGAAAAAACTTTGTCGAAATTCGACAAATAACTTTTACTAAGCTTGAAAATTTACATTTAGCAAATATTTACTATTTGTAGATTGATCCATTCAAGTCTAACGGCAAATCAAAAAAAATTAAGAAGGATAACTAAGTAGAGTAGAGATTATGTTATTTTCTAGAGAAGTACGAGTTATTAACAATTTATTCAAAAGGAAGCTTGGACATTTTTTTTTTAGAAGAATAACATTTGTGTGTGCATCACTTTAGCGAGTGACGACTGTATTGCCAATATGTTCCACTGTAGGCGCTGCTACCATTTGGTGGTGGCTTGCAAGCTTAAACCCACCACCAACGCAACAGCTAAGGCTAACGGTGCTGCTGCTGCGACTGTGAATGCCATAATGCCGCAGCGACAGAATAGCAAAAACAGTTGTAACAGCAGCAGAAGTAGCAGCGGCCCTTGTCATATTCTTTGGAGAGTTGAGCGCGTCGTATGGTTAACGGGATCTCTCCGGTATACAAAAAAAAAAACAAATAATAATAATACAAATAAACAACAGCAGAACAGCCGTGCGAAATTTTTACTTTTAAAAGTTATCATAACACGCAACCGAAAAAAAGACCGAAATTCGCAATTGGCATAATCCTGTGCGTAAGCGTAAGGAACAGTTAAAGCGCACGCAGTCAAAACAACAACAAGAACAATTCACAAAAAGTGTAAAAAGTGTTTGGAAAAATTTTACAATACGCAACAGCATGTAAAACTCTTGCGAAAATTTGGCAAAAATCTCTGTGCAAATGCAAAATTAAGGTATGTATACGAGTGAGCGCCCCCTATTGACAGCGATGTGTAAGTGTGTGTGAGTGTGAGACTTTCGGCTAACGAGAAGAAGCACACTATGCGTTTGCCGTGTAGCTCACTGTGCTGCAACCGACCCCTGGATTTTTGCTCAGACAAACAGAAATGTTTGCTGCTGGTGTTGCAACACAACATTCAAATGCATGCATGTATCCATAGGGAAAGAGAGAGAGAGAGAGAGCGCGAAAGAGACACACATACATGCATTTTGGGGCTTCCTTTTGATTGTGTAATTGTGAATTATGAAAGCGGAAAACATAACCTTTGTGCACCGATGTCAAGGTTTGCGCACATAACCATAGACAAGAAGGATGAGGAGGAGAAAGGGCACGTATAAAGAAAGTTGTGCAAATAGAAACCAGCCCGTTATTTCCCGTTTAAGCTAAGCAAAAGGAAAATACAAAGTTTTGACAGACGGCAAGAAGAAAAGCGCAAAAATGCTGACTGAAACTTAATACTTGTTTGTGTGTCGGAAAATATTTGAAATTGGCTTTGAGACATTGGCATTGAGCTATATATATATATATATATATATAATATATATATACACAATGTTCATTGACCAACTTTATGTGCAAAACTAACAAGCTGTTAACACACTTAAAACAATAAAATTGTTTACCAAAAGAATAGCAAATAGCATTTAATATTCTATAAAATTGTTTGTTCAAGTTTCAAGTTTATTGAGAAAATTTAAACCGTAAACTGACCAAGTTTAAAAGTTTGCTATTGCATAATTAATGCTATAAATATGTAATTTAGAAAATATTATATTTTTTAAAGTAAATTTATTTTTTGGGTAGGTTTTGCAACTGCTTCTAAACTGTTTTTTACTTTCTTTTTTCGATAGGTTAACGCAATTTGCCTCAACTGGTTCGCTAGGCGACAATGCGAAACGGAAGCATTCCAGGTGAGTCCATTAAATAGATACAATCCAAACAATAATCACCTCAAGTAACCTCAATTACCGCTATTTAACTTCAACAACCTTAACAATGAGCTACTATCTGATACTGAATGGGAAGTCACCTTTTTTCACGTTTAAATAAAGATTATAAACGGTGAAAGTCAAGAAATAAACTTTTTCTGGAAGAACTGTTTTTTTTTTTAAATCTGATTTGAACTAATTTTTATAAAAATTTCACAGATTTTGTAGCCAGTGATTAGAAGCTATAAGATCGTCCGATCTTTTAAATAACAACTTTCAATAGAACGCGATCTCTACTTTTTTTTTATTTCCCAAATAAATAATCCCTTATCAATTTATACAATTCGGTTCTATTTTTAAATCGCTTTTTTCGCATAAAATGTAAACAAACAATTTGCACAGATTAATAGAATAGAGTGGAATTTTTCTGATTACCTAATTGATAATAGATTTGGAACCTTTAGTAATCCATATATTAAAAGCTTGATCCGATCTCCATTTTGAAGCTGATTACACAGATGGTTAAAGACGGGAAAGTGGGCCATAAAGTTGAACAACTTTTTGCTAAATCACACACATCACTTAGGAATTGATATATATATATATATATATATAAGAGTATATATATACATGTGTAAATGGATTAAAAGACTTTTGTTGACTAGTTCTTGATAACCCAGCGAATTTTAAAATTGCGCGTGCCAGCATTGTTTAAATATATGTCGAGTGCTGATTTATAAGCTATTCCATATACAGACATTATAAACATGCTATTTATATACTATATAATATAGTATAGTCCATGTGTGCGTCAATTCCAGAGCCGTCGACCGACATCGTTTGACTCAAAATCTTCTGTCATCTCTTTAACCCATCGACATTTATTCGCCTAGTCGTGACTGATAGCACGATCGAGTTTTTCACTATATATGTATATATATATCAGAATACGTATATAAATTTATTTGTGTGTTGATCTGTGTGTGTTTTTGTCATAAATTTGCGCGAATTGTGTCAAAATATTTGGTTGCGCATTAAAATAGATATTTTTTTTTTTTATTATTTTGGTCGCTTAATCAGTTTTTATTTTGTATAATAAACAAAAACAGTTAAAAAGTGGATAATGTTAATAATTTTATTTAACCAATGTCATAATAATGCTTCAGTTGAGAGAGCACGACCTTGAAACCGGCTGCTTTGTAATTTGCCAAAAATATAAAAATAGGGGAAAAAAGCTAAACAAGTTAGTAAAAAGCAGCAGCAGATATCTCCAATCCCATAAATTATATATATATTCTATATCAGGATCAAAAACGTCCGTGTGAACACGTCGATCTCAGAGCTACATACTATAAATTATATTTTAACTTAATTTAAGTAGAGGAAAGGAAAATATCAGATAAAAAATATATATTAACTCGACAAATTTTATCGAGATCTAAAAATAAACATCCACGTTATAGTCACAGATTAATTCTCATATTGCTCTCATTACTAGATAAAAGCAGAGTATATTTAACAGCTGGGTTAAGTGTATATCGTTTAGCCTGTTGATCCACAATAATATATATATATACTTCATGTAGAAAATCTTTTCTTCTGTTTGCCACACTTGCAATTACCACTTAAATAGGAAAAGTGAATATATATAATTCAAACTAACTGCTTACATAAGTTAGAATTATGCATAAGTCTGTACTATAATGTGTATATATATATATCTACGATACACATATATTGCAATTTATGGACAGACGCCTATTAGTCACGGGAAGCCTTACAGAAGCTTTTCCGGGTTTCGATTGACAACTCATTTGTATTACTAATTAAATAGATGTCATGCCACCTGCTCAAAGTAATATCTATAGATAGGAATGGGCCTATTTGAAAAATAAAAAATTATATATATTTTTTGGAAGGGGTATACCTTGTGCGTCCATGTCGACGCTGTCTGGTTAATGCGACAGGTGTACAGAATATTTTCTTGTCATATCTATCCAAATGTTGAACACCTGGAGACATTAGTCATATGATTTTCGGGGTGCAAAGATTATTTTTGTTATAATTGATTTTTTTTTGTTTTTTTTTTTAGTTTTTGTTGTGCTTTTTTACGCATTGTTCTATGAATGTGGCGCTCTGCTATAGTAACTATTTATTACGAATAACGCGCGAGCCTAGTAATAAATTACTGATGTTGATTTCTTATAAAGTTTTTATTTTGTCCGGTTTGTCTTAATTACATTGAAGTTCTCCTCGAACGTCAGACCTACTTGTAGAAACAGTGTTATATGCGACCATTAAACAAACAAAACGCCCTATAAAAGTGACGCCCCACATTAAAATAAATTTTTTTTTTTTTAAATACAGTCAAAGTACGCAACTACTAAATACCCTATACAAATGTAAATGTTAACTGTGTAAAATCTCAAATCGGATTAAAAGAGTTAATTTCATAAATTATAATAATTTTAAATTTAATTATTTTTATAATTGATGTAATAAAAATTTAAGAGCGTCAGGAATACACCCAGTTTTTATTCATCTCTTGCGACCACAGGGAATCTTTAAATACCCCATCGGATCAAAAGTTAGAAAGATAAAAAAAAACATTGTTGCCCTTGCAATGTGATTATTGTACTCTTCGCTGTTGTTGTTGTCGGTTGCGCTTTTGGCGCTGCTGATCTGAGGGGTGGACGGCCGTGACTGCTGCCGGCGCTGCTGGGGTTTACGATGCGTCGAACTTGAGAGCTGCTGCGCCTTGGGCTCGACGACGAAGGCTGGGCGAGGGTTTAGCTCGGCGGCGAATTCAATTTAGCATGCAGTGGTGAACAGCAGCGCAGCAGCAGCGTTGCCATATCGATAAACATTTGCTTCGCTTATCATTCGATTTTTATCAAACTCTTTAAGGTGATTAAGGAGAGGGGCGATGCAAGTGCCGTTTATTTAGTATATACGATAGCAAAGCGTTTGGTGTGGTTTGGTGCTATGGGGAAATGGGCTGCTTGTATTATTATATTTCTCTTTTGTCAGTTCATTTATTTTAATGTTGTTTAGTTTTATTTTTTCTGCTCATTTTTTTTGCACAATGGCACAAAGCAAAACTGAAAAATCATCATATAGAGCCCCAAAGGGAAAGAAAAAAAGTGTGTCGCTTTTGTGTCTGTATGTGTGTTTGTGTGTATGAGTGTATTGGCAAATGGTTTTAAGGTCAGTAAAAAAAAAAATTGAATTTAACGCTGTTGCGGCACAACCAAAAATAATTTACAGAGCGAAAGGTGCACGAACAGCAAACGGTTAAAGTGAATAGTTAAAGCTCGCGTGCCGAAAAATCTCAGCTGCCGTTGATCTCTGTCGGTGTATTGAGCTGCTGTTCTTGCTGCTGCTGCTGCTGCTGCTCCTCCTTGGATAAACTAAGCACCTGTTTGGCAGAAAGACAGAAAGAGACAAAGAAAGAGAGCGAGAGCAGCAGAAGAAATTTTGTAGTCTGTCTGCGGCTGCGGATTCTTCTATCGTTTCATTGTTAAATTTCTTAACAACAATAACAACATAACAGCAAGTAACGACGTGAACGTTGACGCTAACGCCGACGCCAACGCAACGCACCGCAGCATGATAAGCGCTCCGAAGAAGAAGTTTAATACACACACAAACACACGCACGAATGCATATGTGTGCACACATCCATACGATACACACATATGTATGTGGCCACGATTTGCGTTCGTAGCAACGTCGCGTCGTTTCGTCGACACCTCGTCTCAGATGTTGTTGTTGCTGTATTGTTGATGTAGGGTCGCTGTTGCTGCTGCTGCTGCTGCTGTTCACTGCTTGTTGGCTGGACGTTAGGTCTTGCCGCAACGGCGCTTCAATTTCAAATTCAGTGCGAAAGCGAACGACAAAGCAGACGGGCATCCGTCGGGAGCGAGTGAGAGAAAGAGCTTTTAAAGCAACGCAGCTTGTGGCCGCTTTTCCACACTTCGTCTTTTTTTGTACTTTTTTTATTCTTTCCAATTTTTTTCCCATTGTGTGTGTGATGTTGTATTCTGCTTGCTATCTCTGGCAAAAACAACAAACAATAAGTTTTATCTTTAAATAAAATGGCTAATTTAAGTGTTAATGTTTATTAAGTGCGGCATTAACAACAAAACAACATCAACTGTCTTCGTTATTGAAACACACACACATATTTTTCGCACAACAATTTGCCGGCCTGTAGAAATATATAAATGTAAATGTGGATATAAACGAGAGTGCGGCCAAGTGACATCATAAAGCACAAGTGACGGAAATTGTTGGCTCTGTGTCGTGGCCAAAAATAAATGCAAAAAAAAAATCAGAAAAGAGATATACAAAAAAAACCATCATTCAAATAAAATAAGAAAAGAAACAACGAATTGTACTCCACAGCACAACAGAAATAACAACAAGAACAACAAAAGCAAGCGGTAAAATCAGAAACAAGCGCACAGCAAGCAGCCAGAAAACTGCTGTTGGCCAAACCACAACAACAACAACATTAGCGTGACAAGCTGACAGCGCGAAGTGAGAGCTAGCTTAACTGTGTGTGTGTGTGCGTGTGACCACCGTAAAATACCGGGCGGCTGCTGTGTGGCGCCATCTATTGTAGTTCACATAAAAGAAGTTACATTCTGCAAATTCAACTCAAGACAACAGCTGATGCCAAAGAGAGGCTGACAGAAAGAAAAAGAAATAGAGAAAGAGGGCGAGTTCCATTACGCAAATACAACAAAAAAATCAATTATCACTGTAGAATATAATTTACTACCTTAATCTATGATAATTATGATTGAGATACGCAAAATTATCAGTTGGTACTCTTCGGCAGGCATATCGTGTATACACACAGCCATACACATAACCCATACACAAGGTGCTAACGACAAAAATTAACAGTTGTAGTTAAGGCAATTTGGAATCATACATTTTACACTTATTTAGTGGTATAAATTTGTACAAATTGACATGTAATTGATTAATTATCAAAAGAAAAGCCATCAATAAACAGCAATTGCTGAGAAGCATTAATAATTTTAAACTAAATTAAGCTTCTTTAAAGTTTAAAACACAAAAAAAAAAAACTTTAAATGCGAATTGGGGATGTTATCGTCTATCCTTTTTATATTTTTCTTTTACACGCACAAATGAATAGCAGCTGCATCTTGTTAAACTGCACTTAATGAGAACTCACCAATACCAATGAACTCCACCAATTTGTGTGTGTGAGTGTTAGTTGAGTGAACCTGCGCTCTCACTTCGCGCCTCGCACCTCACCTCAGCTCGGCTTTGCTCAGATCAGCTCTCCTCGCATCTGTCAACAATTGCATTGAGTGCCGGCGAGCCGTATAAAAACAACTTGCCTTCTCTTATTTCTGCTCAGTCAAAGAAAGGTGATCAAAGGTGGTCGTGATGCTGTCGTTGATAGTGAAAACAGAAATCTAAGGTTGCCTGCCAACTAGAACAATAAACAAAACTTAGACAGACAGAAAGTGAAAGACAAACAGCAACAAAAAGGAGAAGGAATAAAATTAGATAATTATATTTATATATAAATATAATACAATGGCTGAATTTAGCGGGAAGGTCGACTCTGAGACCTCGTGGACGGAAGCGGAGGCGACGCTGCAACAGCTAAAGGCCACAAAGAACAAATCAAATTTGTTTCTCATCAAATCCCACAGCTTAAGTGAGAAGAGCAGCCACAGCAGAAAGAACAACAACAATAACAATATTAATAATAATAATAATATTAGAAACAATAATAATAATGAAAAGCCAACAAAATTGCTGCGTTCGCCGGACATAAAACCATTTCCGGACATTTCATCGCTGATGCTCGCCGACGAGTCCACAAAAAAGCAAAAGACTCGCTTTAAGCTGCAGCTAAAAAAGTCCAAAACGAAATCAAAGCGACCCAACACTCAAAATGAGCAACAGGAGCAGCTGCAGCTGGACAAGGATTTGGAGCTGGAACTAAGTGAGCAGGAAGTGCAACTGTTGCGTTGCAATGCCCACGAATACGAGGAGCTGCTCGAACATTCACCACACACTTCACACGCATCGTTGCCACGCCCTCAATCGCTGCCCGGCAAGGTGCATTTTGATGCTGCCGCCGTGGTGGCAACATTAGATCAACCACACCCCTTGCCCACGATACGTCACAACGACAATACACAGCACATCAAACGCGAATCATTTCTGCGGCAGAGCTTGCAGTCAATCCGGCGCAGCTTTACCTCCCACAAGCACTCCTCGAAGCTATCGAATGCCAATCCTGCTGCAGCTGATCGTGCAATAACGTTTCCATCGCCGGCGGGCTCATCGAATGCATCGACATCGTCATCGTCATCGTCGACCTCGTCGTGCTCCTCATCGACGGCGATCAGTTTGCTGAGCCGGGCTCAGGCGCAAAATCATATCCTCGACGAGTTTTTGCCCACACCTGTCGTACTGCTGCTCAACGATGATCCCGCCCACCATTCCGATGTCAGCGATGCCGTCTACGTGGCAAAGAGGTAAGCTCAACGTCCACTGCCTCAACAATCAACAAATATAGGTCATTCTTCAATTTTCGTTCACTGATCACACTTGCCAAAAACAAAGCTTTTTTCCATTAAATGATTTTCACAAGGTGCCTTTTCTAGATTGATCTCTGAGTTGGTCGCCATTTTGAATTTTTCCGTTCACTGATCACATTTAAAAAAAGGCCTCATACGATTTTCTGGGTTGGTCTCTAAAGTGGGCGTCATTTTGAATCAAGCTTCATTGGAAGCTGTGTGCAAGCTTAAAGCTCTTTTGCTTAACTGTTTTCCTTTTTTGGCACATGTGCCGAGAAGCTTTTAAATTACTTGAGCAGCAAACCGGAAGCTCCGCAATTTGTCTTCTGCCTGCATCCATCCCATCTTCCACCTTCCTCCGCTTCATACACGCAACGATAAAATAGCTGAAACACAGCTGAGCTCATTTTGAGAATTGATATCCAATGCCAGGCATAGATTTGCATACGTTGTTGGTGGACACTTTTACTTTGCCAGATCGGATGAGCAAAACGACATTACGATACTGACAGCAAAAGCAACAGCAACAACAACAATAACAATAACGATAACAACAAACACTTCACAATCGCCTTCCGTCGATGGGCAATTGAGAGAGCGCTTCAAGTTCCGATTTGAATGCAGCCAATGTCCGCATGAGCGATTGACTAAATGGGACATTGATCAATTGACAGCTACACATACATATACAAATATATATGTGTGGTGTACATATCTAAAAACAAACAGATTATGCCACAGACATATTTGGTGTCGCTGAGCATATTTGGCATCTGTCTTGCTGCAATTGCCCCGTTGCCAAAGCTGATACAATGGAATTTCCCATGACGTCACAACAAACAATATAACTTGTTTTTTTTTTCCCAAAGAAGTTTCGAAAACGATTTAAATGATTTATAGTCCCTAATAAATCCGATTTACAAAATGATTAAATTCAGAAACAATAACAAATTGTGATGGAAATTCAAATATATATATATATATATATATATATATATATAACTTTAAGAAGCCCACAAAGAATTCATCTCAAATTATAGTAAACATTAAGTATTAAGTATAAAGAAGATAAGTGTTGAATCTAATTACGATTATAGTGCAAGTAAAGTTTACAACTTTTACACACTTAATCAACTTCATTATGTTCATTTTAAGATGGGAATTTACAATGGACTTTAAGAATATATGGAGAGAGGGTATGGCTTGTAGAGTGGGAGTATGGTGGGGCTTATTACTTCGGGGAAATGGGCTGGCTGCTGCTTCGTTATTTTAGTATAACAGTATAATAATACTCGCAAACATAAGTGCGGTCTGTGTGTTGAGTTGATAATGTGAACGTGACGGGCACTGTAGGCGTATATATAAATACATGATAAATAACATATATATATATATATATATATATATATATGTACCCTAGGAGTATATCAACACGCACCAGACGCAAACCCAATCTGTGCAATTGAATTTTGAGATGCGTGCAATTTGTAGGCGTTGTTGTAACTTTCGAGTTGGTTGATAATGTTATTATATGCTAGTGTGTGTGTGTGTGTGTGTGTGTGAGTTTGCGTGTGCAAATGTAGTTTCTGGTCGATTCACTTCACATGACAAAAATAGTGAATATTTATTTCGAGTGCATTCATGTTGATTGAATTTGCAGTGCATTTTGTTATTATCAGGGGCGTCGTGCAATGAACGAACAAGTGGATGCACCCGCTGTCTAACCCCCTTCCCCCTTTCTTTGATCACACACTGACACTGACACAATCACACCTTCCCCTTCCGCAAGTGACAGCGATAATATTTGCACTCAAATGGGTCAATTGTTCGTTATAGGTTTCGAGTTTCATTTGCAATTTGTTAAACAACAAAAAGTGTCCGTTGTAAATTTGTTGAGTTGACAGTCAGCATCAATTAAGTACATTTATTGTGTAAAATTTACATTCTAAATATTTGATACTATACAAACTATGCGTAAGCACATAAAGATCAAACCTAAGCACCCATTTAGCCTTAACTTGTGATCTGACATGATCTGTCGTAAAAAGTATTTAAATAAGCTGCGACTTTAGATAAATCACGCGAACCTTAAGCCTAAGCTATAAAAATTAAGAGATACTTAAGGATCATTTTATTATCGTTTAATTTTACATCTCAGCCAGCATCAGCAATTTGAATGAATCTCACTTTTTAGGCGTAAAAAAAATACACATTTCACCACATTCTTTGTGATTAAAGCTTCTTTTTCCCTTCCGCTTTACTAATTAAGTAAGCAGATTTTTTTTTTTTTTGCTGTTAAATCAGCACAGAAATATAACAAAGAACTCAGATAACAAAGAGTCAAGGAGAAAGCTTTTTTTTTTTTTTTTGAACGCATTGCTCCCATTATATGTTTATAGGAAAAATATAACAAAATATATATGTAGAAGAAGAAGCGTAACAAACAAGAATCGACAAGCTGCACACTGAGAAAAAAATAAGAATTGTAATCAGAAGAAAATAGTAATGAAACTTTCTCTATTCGAATCGTCAACAAATGAAATTAGATAATAAGATAATAAGTTGATCAATTTTCTTAATTTAAGAATATATATATTTTTTTTTTTGCTTGAGTGTAGTTAATCAGATGCGTTTGATCAGCTGATCAGCTGTTGCGTCTAAAGTTAATCGCTTTCATTTTTGCATTCAATGCACAATCACACAGTGAGTGTTATACTCAATGTAAACACACTCACACAAATACACATTTATTCTGCTTGATAATGTCACAGTGCACATAGCACCTCACACCCAATTTCCCATTCGCCCATCCCTACCCTTACCTTGCTGCTAATCTTACCCCAGCCAGCCGGCATCAGTTGAGAAACAGACTTCGCATTCAATTGACAGTAAACCATAATGTCTGTCTCTTTCTCACAGCAGCAGCTCTCTCCCGCTCTCTTCTTCTCTTTCTCTCTCTCTGTGAGTGCAAGTGCCATTGAATGGATTTTAATAATTTCACATATTTCAGTTTGTCAGTCGACATCGCACGGCCCGTCGAATCTTTTGACCGCAACTAGAAATGTACGCAAAATAAAACCGCAATTTTTAAAGACTTGCAATTTTTGCAAGAGAACCAGAAATTCACATTGGTTTTATTTTAATTATTATTATGCTGCTTTGTCAAAATTTATTTGTTCGTCGTACGTGAAAGTGTTTTTGTATAAAATATTTTCAAGCTTATCAAAATAACTTTTAAACAAAATGCGCGCATATATATATAATATATAATTTAATAAATAAGAGCGATTAAAAAGCAAGGCTTTTTGGAAAAGTTAAAAAATTTCAAACTTGTTGAACAAGACTTAAGCTTTGATTTTTACAGAGAAACAAAGAGCAAAAGATCAGCGATCTTCTAAATACACAATTAATAAATTTGTTTTTGTGACATATTAAAAACATATATTTATTTAAATCGTACTAAATCCCATCTTTCTTGCTCTTCTCATTGCAGGTATGCATTCAATTGTTTGATAAGCCAAGTATCTTTTTTATAAATATATATATATATATATATATATATGTATGTAAACCCTGATTTAATGCCTTTTATTATATAATTGAAGTGAGAACCGGTTCACAGTGTCTGTGTACAAAACAAAGTAGCAAAACAACAAAATTATCACCAACAAGTGGCAAACAAACAAATAAACAAATAGAAACACACAAACCGACAAACAGACAGATAGAGTTAAGGCTACTAAATTGTCGGTAATTATATCATCACAATTATGAAAGAAAAAAACCCTGCAAAATTATTGTCATAAATCATTTTGAACTTTGTGCTAAACCGTATAGTATACAACTATATAAAACTTATATATATATATAACTGTGTAGTATACCGAGGTACAACGATTATAAAAACATTTTCGTAAAATCATTAGCAATGCCAAAATCGATGGGTTGGATAGAAGCAAAGATGGCACATAATACAAACATAGCTATATATATATACATACACATAGAGAGAGAGAGAGAGAGAGAGACGCAGTCAGAGAGCGAGTAGGAAATAACGTGTTTAGAACTAAACATTTAATACCTGTGTAAAATAGTCATACAATAGCTATAAATCGTTGCCAGTGTGTATATGATATATATATATATATATATATATATGTTTGTATGTCTCCCCATTATGTATACAGTTCAGTTTTGGGGGCCAGGCAATTATTTATGCTATAGCAAAACTGAACTTCAAAGCTGACACAAGCAACAACAAAAAATGGATAAAAATTTTGCTTCGTTTGCACTTTTTGTGCTTCTTTATCTTTTTTTTTTACGTTTTATTTTGTGAAACGCATTAAAGTAGACACATTGACTATATAAATTCCTAATCATTATCTCTAGTCACGTCCATGTTGCCATTTCTCTAAACTTCTATGCACAGAATTTCGTAAGATTTTAAATTTATCTTATTGTTATTTTTCCATCAAACAAAAAGTTGTTTATTATTCATTAGAAACGACAGGTTTTTTGTGAAATTAAATCATTTTTGTTACGAGAAGATTTCAACTCCATTCTTAAATTCTACAATCATCAAATTTGCAAAGTCTTTGAGTGGGAATTCGATTTCGATCGTTCTTAGTAAATTAGAAGCCTGATTTTGAGCGATAAATGATTTGTCTTGATACGATTTTCAAATGGGGGGTTTCAAGCAAATGTGGTGTTTGTTCATTTAAATGTAAATGGCTACGAAAATCGGTTCCACTTAGATAATTATATAGCTGTAGAGAGTGAAAAACCACACAAGTTCGATTAGCTGTATCCAACTGGATAATCAAAGTATTTTTTATTTACCCTAACTAAGTTGAAATAAGTCGATAGGGTTTGAGGGTATTTGGCAAATGTTTTTATCGCAGGCTTATCAGTTGCATATATATATATAATCCTAATCAGGCCTGTCACTCAACATTTGAGGAAGCAAAAAAGTATTTTGATAATCAATTATTGACATATTAATCGGCAAAGATACAACTAATTACTTTAGCCTAGGGTGTCTGTTAGTCAAGTACACTTAAAAAGAATCCTAAAACTTAATGGTTATATGACTTTGCTATTTGTAAACAACTTATTATATTATTGCATTGTCATTGTCATTGATATACGATGCTATATATAAGTATATATATTTTTATACTAATATGAGTCACATATACTTTTTTTGGGAAACAACTAAAACTGTGTTTGTCAAAGATTTTCATACGTAATTTGCTGACTATATAATTTATGAATGGACGCATAACTTTTGTTTAGTATTTCCCTCTGGGCATCCATAAATTCAAGTTGTAATTCTTTGGAAATTTTGATGCTGTTTTTATTTTGGTATTTTTGTTGTAGCCTTGTGGGGGGCTAGTTCATAGAATATTTTCAACACATTTTCCATAATATTTACGAGCGACGTCGAATCCAAATTTTTTGACGTACATTTCCATTTGCTTGAGAATTTTCCATTTTTCAATGTGTTTTTTTTTTTGTTGTTTTCTGTTTTTTTTTTTTTTTTTTTTTGGCACAGCATTTGATGTTTTCTATTTGTGTAAATTGTGCAAAATTCCGAAAACAGTTTTGTCAATTAAAAACGGCAAAAATATTTCACTACTAAACTGTTTATTTCATGTGTAAATTGCATAATTAACCAGTGAGTATGGTCATGATTAGATGGGGGGGGGGGGAGTGTAGAGGATGGGGTGAGTTGTGGTTACAAAAATGTTTGTGGCACAATTTACTCTGAAATACAAATCGCGCGAGTATTTTTCTTCTTTCTTCTTTCTTTTTTTTTTTTTTTTAGCTTTTTTCCACTCAGCAGGGGGTAAATCGTGGCATGGTGTAATGGATGGTGGCGAGGGGGGGAGTGTGTCTGTTTGAGACAACGTTGTCGCCATTTAATTAGTTGCGTGTCGACAATTCGCCCCTTCGTCGACTGCGTTGAACTCTTGTTGCCGAGAGGCATGCAATTTTTATGCTGACCTTTCGCCCCCCCTCTTAAAGCAGGTGTAGTGGGGGGGGGGGAAACGGAAGTAATGGCAGACGTCGTCTGAAATGTTTTTTGCACTTTGCGTTGCATGCCCCACAACACACAGGCCACTTGCCACATGCCACACACAATGGGTTAATAAACTTTGACCTTGCTAAAGCATTGCAATTCAATTCAATTTCTGTTCTCAATAGGCCTGACACTGAAAGAAACCATTTAGCCTTGGCCAAACAAATTTCGCATTGTCACCAATTCATCCAAATATCATATATGGCCATCAATTATATATTCTAGTCTATATAGTGTTACCACTTACCACGTGTTACCACTTACCCTTATGTGCACGAGTGGTCTTCTAAATGATACTGCAACTGTCAATTCGTGTTGCATAAGCCACTTGGTTGCCAAAGCCAGACTCTAGAAATCGATACGTATTGACCAGTTACCCAAGTACTCTCTGCTCTGCTCTGCTCTTCTATGCTCTGCTCTCCTCTGCTCTTCTCTGCTTTGCTCTTCTCGAGAACACAATTCGCAAAAAAAAAGTTTCAGGGACAGGGCCATGGGAGGGCCATCATAATAAGCACAGCTGTGGCTGTGAGGAAGCCCATTGAGTTTGCTCTGGTCCCTTGCGATGCACGTGCTGGTTCAGATCATTGACATAATCATATTTATTAGTTATTTGAACCGGTTCAAAAGCTGTTTAACGTCATATCAATTAAGCTGTTTGACCAGTACTGCTGTAACTTGATATCGAAGGCATGCATCTGGATAGAGATGTTCACACACATATATATATATATATATATATATATATATATATGTTACTTAATTTTTTTAATATTATATTATATGAACCTGTTTAGCACAACAATTATAATATGTATATAGAATTTTACTTTGTATATATGTCAAATAAGTTTACTTGATCTGGATCGAGCTATAAACATCTTCATATATCTTTTATTTAATTTCTTATATATATTTTTTTAATTGATTTAAAACTGCTGCTGTACGCTTCTGAAGTTAACTTTGTGAAGTATTTGAATTTGATTTGGAAATTTATAGAGGATTATGTATAAAAAATCCTGCATTAGAAAATGAATATTTCATATATTGTGAACCGGTTCAAAACGGGTTCGTCATCTCTAAAACTTATTGAAAGACAAGGTTGATATTTAATAGTTAGGTGTATATATAATTTTATATATATATATATAGGTGTGTAAACTTAATGTGTTGACGCTTTCGGGCAAACAGTTAGCGTCATTCATCGTGTTCTTCTTCTTGTTGTTCTTGTGCTAAGCTAAGCAAAAGTCAATTGCCAACTTAGCCAAGTAAAAATGGACAATATTCAATTTAATTCGAATACACACGAATCGCATTTTGTTGACTATATCAAATTACCACATGTAATACTAGAAGACTTGTGATATAAGTCGGAGGAGGAGGAGGAGGAGGAGGAGGAGGACGATGAGGCATGCGACTGACCTGACACGCGGAATTGTAATTTTTATCGCCCATAAATACATATATATATATATATATATATATATATAAATGACTAGTGTTTGCGTGTGTATTTTAATGCTTATCACAGCGTTTAACGCTCATTTTCGCATATATATATATATATATGTATACAGTTACTTAGTTTGTTGTGCCTGTGCGCACAGGCAAACACACCCACAAACAAAACCATAAAACTTAATTTAATTAAGCTATCAAACTGTGAATTTGACGCTCATTCAACTTGGCTGCACATTGTTGTATCTGCAAAAGATACTCGCAGCAATCTGAGACTCTGTCTCAACCAGAGCCTGCAGCCCGGATTAAGCGGGGAAAATGCATAGAAATCGGGCAAAGAAGGTGTTTAACATAAGGCCAGGTACGAATCACCCATCGAATCCTTTCGGACTGTTGAACGTGTAAAAACTTTGCTGAAATTTTGAAGAATAGAAGAATTGAATCTTTTGGCCGATTGCAGCTATATAATAAAATGAGATAATACATGATCAAAAGCAAATAATCAATGAAACCCACAACTATTTATTTATTTATTGCTAGAATTTTAATTTAAAAAAAAAATCAAAAGTGAAATGGTTATAGAAAAACAATTGAAACTGAAACTAATAATTTATTTGATTTACGTAGAATTTGGTATCTTGCCAACATTTAATAAATGCAATTTACGTTTGGAATTGGAATTGATGCAATGGAAGTGTTAACGTAAGTGAATCGATTGATTTGCTCTCTGTCTCATTCTCTCTCTCTCTCTCTCTGTCTCTATCTCTGTGTCTCTCTCTCTCTCTCTCTGTGTCTGCTGTAATACAAAATAAACAATTGATTAACTCCAAGTCGAAAACACAAAACGCAATTTCCATCTCTTTCTATCTTTCTCTGTGTCGTTCTCTCTCTCTCTTTCTCTTACTTATCTCTGCTCCCTCCGACAACGACTAGTAAGAGATGGAAGTATTTGAATGAGGTTTATGGGTACATCCTAGAGTCCTAGAGTCTCTTAAGCTGAATCTGGACCGAGGACTGAGTTGTGGCTTACTTGCCCATTTGGCTGAGCAGCTCATCGATGCGCTCGCTCTTCCCTTTGATGATGTGCTCCATGTGGGCGAGTCGCTTGTTGTTCGTTTCAATGATGAGATCCTTGGCTTGATTGTCCTGTGCCATCTTCTCGTAGAGCGAGTAGAGTATCATTTTCTGTGGCACCTCAACGATGCTGTCGCCCACCTGTTTGTTAACGATCACCGTCTTGGCCTCGTCGTTCTCCTCCCCGGTCTGGTCCTGGTCAAGGACCGCATTGTTATGATCCGTTACACGTTGACGCTTCACGCGGATTATCTCGCTGAGCAAAACTTCGGCGGCACCCTGTGCCCCCGTCGAGAGCAGCATCATGAAATCGGTATTCATTTGCAGATTGAACTTGGACAGCACCTTGTAGTTGAATATCTCCCAATTGGCCAGCTTGCGCTGTACACTGCTGCGCTTCGGAAAGTTGTTGAGATCGACGAGACGCGGATGATCCCGCTTAATCATCTCCGCCAAGGGCAGCACATCGGAGAATTCGCGTCGCATTCGCGTTGCATTAAACTCGTTCTGTTGCAGCCACTTGTGCACCTCGGCAATCTCCTCGTTGCTCAGACGCTTGCTGCTAATGATGTGCATCTTATTTCTCCGCACAACCACATCCTTCGGGCACTCGATTTCGCTACTGCTGTTCATATTTATATATATCTTTATAAATATTTATATATTTAATATTATAAATGATCTGTTGCTGCTACTTTAAATATTTGCCAACTAGTGAAGCCAGTCTCAGAGTCTGCTCTGTTCATTAATATGTCAATTTGATATTTTTTTTCGTACTCGATTCGAAATTTTTTGACTGATTTCAGCTATATATATATATATATATATATATAGTGGTGCGATCTATTCGTCCTATTGAAAAGAAACCAACAATTATATTTTGCGGTATTTTTACCACAATTATATAAAAATTTTTAGATTCAAATTATATTTTTATCGCTAGAAAACAAGTCGTTTTAAACTGTTTGCAGTTTAAAAAAAAATTAGTGGTGAGAATAGTTCTTGTTAGTTAATTAATTTATTAATTAATTGCGTACGCCAGTCGAAAATGGAATTAATCTATTTATTTGGCTTGGCCTGTGATTTAATTAGAGTCGTTGGCAAATTATCAACGACAATTCAATAAAATAAACATATTTTATCATTCAATAAAAATTCAATAATGTAGTTTCCAAGCAAATATGATTTTTATTTATTTCAATTACATCCAGTTAGAGTGGCAAGATAGGATTATTTTGGTTATTTTGTCTTCGCGGCAAGCAGCTGTTGCAAGCAGCTCATTGATAATGTGATCAAATGCGTCTTTTCGTTGCTGAAAATAGAATAAAGAAAAATATAATTTTTCTTTCCTTTCTTTTTTATGGTTATTGTTGCTCACCTTTTCGGCAGCTCTATTATAAATCCTTGCTGCCTTTTGTGGCATTTTACAGCCTGAGTGCGATTCATTTTAAGTGCTTTTTTCTTTTGATGTGGCGACGCCTTTGCCTACGACGTCCTCCTTGGTGTCTGCCGCTTCGCAATCCTTTGGATCCTCATCACGCTGTACAGCAGCAGGTCGACGGATCCTTTGGACGCTCATCAGGCTGTACAGCAGCAAGTCGATGGATCCGGGCACACTGCTTGCCATCTGCACCATCTCTTCGCGTGTCAGATGCAGATTGAGACGGGCCAGCACCCGCTTGTTAAAGGACTCCCAATTGCACAGCTTGCTCCGCACACTGTTCCGCGGCGGATAATAGTTGAGATCAATCAATCTCGGAAAGAAGCGCAGCATTAGACGCGCCAGCGGTTGAACGTCCGTGAAATATCGCCTCCGATTGGATGCATTGATGTTATTATCCTTTAGCCATAGACTCAGCTCGTGTTGCTCTATCGAGCTGAGCGATGTTTTCCTCAAGCTACCAGAATGTTTCGGCATTTCCCTTAATAATAATAATTTCGATGCTTAGTTTGCTAAATTTTCAATTAAAAATTTAGATCCGCTTGCACAATTTATAAAAACACAAAAAGAAAACGCACGTTTTCAACATGAAATTTAATAAAAAATTTATTTTGAAAGCAACTGCTATCGAAATTAAGTTTGACGTAAAATCCAAAAACTTGTTGTTCTTTTTATTAATAGAGTTTTGTCTTTCAACTCCAAAGCTTACAACTTACGTAGAATTGCCAACACATTTTTCTTATGCACCAGATCAAACTATCTTGGAAGTTCTAAGGAAAATCAGCTTTTTTTATGTTTTCTTATTTTTTCTAAAAATAATGAATCTTTCTAGCAAGGCAAATGTGGTTGACATCTTAAAGACAGTTGGGCAATGAAAGACAAGTTCTAAAATTAAGCATAAAAATATACATTATTTTTATTCTCGATATATATATATATATATATTGTTAGAAATTGTTAAATTGATAAACGAGCTCTGCCTTAATTAGCTTGCGTGCTGTTTGATATATTTATCCATCGAGCTCAGATGATAATCTAGATGAAAATTAACAAAGTTGCCATAACGAATATATTTGAAAGAAGGTCGTCTTAATTAGTCGTTTAAGTAAAAAATATAAATGTCAATCATATTTTTGAGCCGAAACTATTATGAAACTACTGTTAATTGCGTATGGTACGTATATATATATATATATGTAATACATACTCTTGCTACAAGTATAAAAAAATATTAAAAGTGAGCAATTTAAAAAAATTATATTATAATATTAAAAAAAAAAACCAAGAATACCAAACGAATTTTATTGTTCAGAACAAAAACAATTAAATACAGCCGAAAGTTTTCTTCTTGTTTTCACAACTCAAAATGAAGCTTAGTACATCTTTTTTTTAGCTTAAGATTTTCCATAATAAATAGCCAAATTCTTAAGAATTAAGAAAATCTGTTTTTGTTTTCCATTTCAATATATTTATTTTATTTATCGTTTTAAAATCAGTCTAATTACACTATGAGCAACTCACACATAAATATATGTATGTATGTATGTAGTAAATAACTCAAACACACACACACACACAGACACACACACACACACGCACATAAATGGTGTGTATGTATTGTTGTTGATGGAAACTTATTTTGTTGTTCAGCCTAAATGTATGCAACAATAATTTTTGTTTTGCTCGCTGCTTTGAACTGCAACAAATTACTTATGCGCCCCGTTGGCCGACTGTTTTTTGGCTGTGGTTTGTTTCTGCAGATCGACAAGCAGCGTGCTTTGCAACAACAATAGCCATATTGTCGCCGATGTGCGTGCAACAAGTTCCATGGCACCACCACAATTGTCAGCAACATCTCCAACTGCAACTGCAACTCCAGCAATAGCAACAGCAACAGCAACTGCAAGTGCAACAACAGCAACAACAACAACAACAGCACTAAACGAACAACAGCAACGGCAACTGCAGCTGCAACAACAACAAGAGCTACAATTGAGACGTCAACAATATAGCATAATACAGTTATCCCTGCCAGAGACAGTTGGCCCACAACACAGGTGAGTAGCAACAGCCTGGCTAATTGCGCTGTGTGTGTGTGTGTGTTGGTGTTAGTGTATTTGTGTATTTGCCAGCAGCGATTTGGCATCGATAAGATAGGCAACAGGCTGTGGAGCAGTTAACAACAGCTGGTCATTGCTGTGTTTGTTTTGGCCACCTGTTGCTCGATGTGATTATCAATAAGCCATTTGCGTGTTTCTATTTTTATATTCTGTTTCTATTTTTTATAGTATCTTTTTTTGCGTATTGTTTGACGACAGTTTATTGGCCAGTTGGCCAGTTGGCTGTGTGTTTTAATTGCTGGGGGTAAATGATAACGACGACTATATTTTTTTTGCGGAAAACAAGCCATCAGCTGCAGCGTTATCAAATAACGCACAATTTAATTGCTTTCTTGAGAAGCACATTTTTTTCGATAGAATTTTAAGTTAACTTGCTTTGTACAGCAAAAACTTAGCCTTAGCAAGAAACTAAATTATTACACTCATATCGATACCACGAACCTTCCAATACATAATTCACTTGTTAGTTTTGTGCAACGAATTGTTTATTCTCATCATAAACTTGCAAACTGTTAACTGATAAATCGATCAAAGTATTTGTATTTTGCACAAACTACATTATGAATCATTTGTGACTGTCCAAGTCCGAGCTGGTTACTCATTACTCCCTATTAATATATGCTTTAGTTAAGTGTTAACAGCTTGTTTGTCACTCAGATCAGATACTTTTTTGACACATTTAAAAAAAAAATTACTATCGAAACATCAAATGGCCAACACAGCCATGCCGACTAATGTTTATATAATTATACACTCACAAAATAAACGCCCTGATTGTCGTTTTTTTTTGTTTTTTTTTTTTTTGGTTTATAAATAATTTCTTAAAATTACAAAGTATTGTTTGAAGTCAACATTACCAAAGATGAGTTTTATTTATTATTGGAATTATTTTCTATTGTTATGGAAGGCATTTCTAAGAAGTGCAAGTGCAAAGCTCTCTTCTGAGAACAACTGCTTTAGCAATATGAATCATATTTTTTTCTTTATATAAATTCTACATCTTATTTTAATAATATAAGCAAAAAAAAAACCTAAAATATGTCATTCTGAATCATTCTGGCGCCAAGATTATGGTAAATTTCTTAAATTCTTGTCAATTTTGATTAATGTTTGATTTCCATTCGAACTTAATTTTGATAAGGGCTATAAAGGTCCGTAAGTAAGTGAGAAACAAATTCAAAAGTGTTTCTCGTGCCTTTTACTGCTGTCCTCCCCCCAGATTATGTAGGGGATGACTCATGGCCACATGAGCAGGCTGATTGCTGTATAAACAATAAATGTCATGCGCAAGAGTGTTTAATGCGTGTACGATATTTTATTGGACCCAGTCAGCTATGATGAATCATGTTATGTACAAGCAACCCCAGACAATATTACGGCTTTTTCAAATATTTCATACAACCAGGGGAGGGAGTGATACAGAAAATACAACACTGTTTGATATAACAAATTGCATTGATAATGCAAGAAGGGAAAAGCTTTATCTCTCTCTCTCTCTCTCTCGCATGCATTCTTACACACTGATTGCTATGCATAATATGCATTATCTGCCTACAGTGAGTGATATCATATAATGAAATAATTAACTAACACTTCTCCCGCTAATGAAATATAAAAAAAAAGACAAAGCATAACAGGGGGACCTACAAAGTGGGAACAGAATTCAAAAATTAACAATTAACTAATTGTGTTAGAACCAAGTGCTATCTTGATGCGTCTGCAATCGCAGAAATAAGAAACAAAACGAAAAATAAATAGACAGAAAATAAAAAGCAAAAAAAAAGCACATTCACATTTACCCTGTAACAAATGCTATTCTATAATAAGGTATAATTACTTACAGTTCAACTCAACTCAACTCTTGCTTATTAGAGTTAAGCGACAGTCACATACAAGTGTTAATCTAAAACAGTTACATTGAGTCAAGGGTATAAAGACGGTGATCAGCTGATTTATGCTTATCAGCGTCGCTTATTTTGCTCTTCCGTAGTGTAAGCAATTGGTGAACATCGCTGATACTGGCGTTGCCGGCGTCGACGTTTCGGTATTGACAATAAAGAGTCCAATAACAGTTAGCGCGCTTTAGTAAGCGTCAGACGCTGGCGATGCACGCACGTTATACAAGCGGCGGACGGCAACTCATAATGAAATAAGCACCGTTACCGGTTATCCAGTAGAAAAGCTCCTCTTTGCAAACACTTTCTTCTACCACTGGTGAAGCTTTAGTTTAAGTGCGTGTGTTTTGCATCGCAGATGCAACGGTTATCAGTTGTTTCTTTTTTTTAAATACTTTTTTTTGTTGTGCCCTGCAAACTAACAAGAAATGCGCCATTCGGATAATACGCCAAGCAGCAGTGACCGTCTTAGCGTCAGCTATGAGCAAGATGTGCTGCCAATCGATGCTGAGACATCGACGGGAATACCAATGCGTAGCAAAACTACAAATGACTCGCTCGAAATTTTTACAGTTGACAATAACAACAACAGCAACGAGAGCACTTTAAATGAGAGCCAAGATTTTATTAACACTACACATCCGCCGGTCGTTAGACGCCGCAAGAACACCAGTACAGGTTACACACCAACTGACTCACGCGATCGCAGTTTTGTCCATGCGGCCGGCGATGCTGTCGTCGGCGGCGCACGCAGTGTGGCGCGCACATTTAAACGCATGTCGCTCATCGAATCGAGCACCAACAACAACAACAACAACAATAGCAACAGCTCTGGAAGGAACAGCATGACAGAGCGCACGCTGAAGAAGAGTCGCACGCAAGATGGCGTTGACCAACTCAAGGCGAAGGCGAAGCGTAAAGAACACTACAAATCCACGCCGTAAGTCTCCAAAAAGACATCGAAATTGCAGCGAATTCGCCGCACTTTTCACTCAATATCTGCTCAATGAAAACAGTGAAAAATCTGCAAACTGAACTTTAGCAACGAATAAAGGTTAATTGTCAATAAAAAATTTAAAGAGCTTGGAAATTTTTAATGCACTAATTTGGGAAAATGGTGCAAATTTGATTTGTGTAACTTAATATATTTGTTAAAATTAAAAAAAAAAATAATAATTTACATCGCTAATCCCAACTACTTTAAACCAAGTGTCATTTATGTAAACATTTGTTTTTTGAAGAACAACTTTAAGGTTAGGTTAATTTACTATTTATTTATTATTCTTCAAACAAATTTTAACAGAGACTGCAGAAATAAATATCGTATAAAGAAAAAAAAAAAAAATACCAACCCTTAAACTATATAGTTTCCTTATCTTTTTGTAATCGAATATAAATTTACAATTTATACCTTTGTAAAATTTGCAGTATCGAAGAGCTGTAAACGCTTTATTTTGTTGCTTTTGCGATGCTTTGTAAATATTGCAAGAATGTTGCACAAGCTTTTTAAGCCAGCAACCGATAACCCAGAAATAGTTGAACAATGACAGCATTTTAATTGGAATATGACGCAATTGTTAGTTAAAGTTTAGAGCAGTCAGTCAATTGCTCAAAGACTGCTTATAGCAAAGAACTGGGAGCTAATCCCTCGTCAACTTAAACGTAGATAAGATATAAAATTAACAAATGGCTTTCAGTTAACCAGACCAGGCATTGCAGCCGCAAAAACATATATTGAATCGTGTGGGTCGCTAAACTTGATGAGGTTGCTGACTGCAGCGTTGATTCATGCCGCGGTTTGTGGTACAGATAAAAATGGAAAACAAATGTAACCAACAACTAAAATAGCAAATGCAAGTCAAAAAAAAAAAAAAAAAATTTAAAATTACGGAAAGTCGAAAATAGATATACAGTTTCCAACATTAATCTTTATAATGGCATAGGTAATATATATATATATATTTATATATATATATTTATATATATATATTTATATATATTACCTATGCCATTATATCATCTAACAGATATACATATAAATTTTTAATCAAAATCAGCAGCGGTAAAGATATAGTCATTTCCGTCTGCATAAACACTCGATACTTAGAGACAATAAGGCCTTGAGATTTGAAATACAGGTTATCGGGCAGATCATGTTTATTTCTTTTATTTATAACTGTCTACGTTTTGGGAATATCGATATTGATTTCCTAGCGCAATAAAAACTGCGATTTTATTTAATTTATGTTGACGACTTTTCTATTATCATCAAAATTTCATCAAGATCGAATTGGAATACGAAACGTATTTGCAATGGGTTCAAGATCCGATAATCTATTCACTTCTATTAAAACTTTTATATTTGTGTTCTTTTTTCAAGTCTCCTATTGAAAATGTAAAAGTTGACATTTTGAAAAATGATATCGAATCAGAAAGGATGACACTATTTCTTTGCAGATCAACCAGCTATCAAAGTATATGTTTTGGTTGAACATGTGCTCTTGTTTTTTTTTTTTTTTTTTTGTATTAACGCATAGATATCCGAACTTTTTTCGGGTTGTAAAAACCTTATCGGCAAATTTACAAAATTTGCTTATTAACCATGATGGTCAATTGGTCAGGCTAACACCTGCCACCTGACTGCCAGCACGTATCGCTTTTGTGTTTTATTACCACACCAATTAAACAGGCATTTATTATTATTGCTTTTATTATTATTATTATTATAATTATCTTCAGCTTCCCATTCAATTTTGTTGAGGTCGGTTCGATAAGTCTGTGGCTAAGTGGGATTTGTAATCTTTGAGCTGATAAAGCCAACACAATTTATGTCGACTACATCAGATTAATTTAATTGTAAATTAAAATTAGCAATCATATCCGTTTTCTATTACATACATATATATATATATATATATATATAAAATACATTTATGAATTTTGATATGCCTTGCAAATTACCAGAAATTCTATTAATTCGTAAAACAGGCAACAAAAACTTGATTTACTTAAATAAAAAAACAATTTCCGTTTTGAAAACAATCAGAATAAATTATATATATTCTTGATCAGCATCAATTATATTGGGCTACAATGCATGTTTTGGTATAATTATATAAATTATATTAAATTAGATCCGCTCTGCTGGGCTATAAATATATTTTTTTTACCCCATTATGAAAAATTACAAAATTTAAATTTAATCTGCGTCGATTTATTTATTTGTTTTTTTTTTTTAGATATTTAATTAATGATTTATTTTACTTTCATTACACTTGCAGTTCCTTGCCGCAGAGCTACGCCAACGACATTGGTCCGCTGCAGTCGAGCGACAGTGCACAGGATCTCGTCAGCAGTCCCAGTCCCAGTGCGAGGAGCAGCCAAAGCCAAAGTCAGCTCAAAGGCGGCAACAACACGGCTAAGCAGAACGAGCAGCTGCAGGCAGCCACCTCATCGGTGGCAGGCATCTCAACCACAACAGCAACAACAACGGCTGCATCGACAGCCGGCGGAGCCGTTGCCATTGCAACATATTCAATTGCGAACGGCGTCGGTTTGGCTGTCGCAACGCCGCCCGAGAAGGAGAAGAAGCGCAAGGAGGTGTCCAGTTCGCGCGTGAAGAAATTCCATCGCCACTTCTCGCAGGTCTCCAACGATGAGCACCTCATTAATTGTAAGACATGAATATATCCATCAGATTATCGGTTAACTATCGGATAAACATATTTAGATAAGTTGCAAGTATTCCAATTATATGTGGCTTCAATTCTTTTCAGACTTTTCGTGCGCATTGGTTGGCGACATTCCGTTGCAGGGTCATCTTTATATAACCGATCAGCATTTTGCTTTCTATTCCAATGTCTTTGGCTATGTGACCAAGGTGAGTTGAAGCTGTGTTGATAGATAATTGCTACAAGGTCTGACAATATGGTAACTCAATAGGTTGTCATTCCCACGTCGTCGGTGACAAGGATCTCGAAGGAGAAAACGGCCAAGATCATACCGAATGCTGTGGGCGTGGCCACCGCCGACGAGCGTCACGTCTTTGGCAGCTTCATCAGTCGAGAGGCGGCGTTCCGTTTGATGTGCGCCGTTTGCACCCATTTGAATCATGGTGCAGAGATACTGCTGCCCAAGCCGTTGCCTGAGGAGTATTTGATCGACGACGACAGCAGCTGCTCCATCAGCGGCAACGAGAGTCCGCCCCAGCTTCACGATCCAGCCGCATCAGTCCAAGCAGCCGGCTGCGAACAGGAGCAGCAGGCATTGTTGCGACAGCGTCCAGGCAGCGAAAGGCATTCCGGTAAGTGATCAATCTCTGTGATCCGTATGGAAAGTAGCTGTCCTGTTGGCTACTCGAAAGTTATAAAAGTTATTCCAAGTCCAGTTAAAATAATTTCTCACTTCTCCCATTTGTAGAACTGCAGACGAAGAGTTCGCTGAATGATGGCGTTGATGGCTCGGTAAATCTACGCAGCTCTGCGCCACCTGTTGTCCACTACAAGGAGTCAATGCAGCATCATTCGTATCAGCATGGTTCACCCGTCGCTGGCAGCCGGCAAATCTTCACATCCGTTTTGCCCTCAGTGATGGACAACTCAGGCGCCGCATCCAGTTCGTCGTCGCCAGTTACTGTTGTGGGCATGGGTGTTTGTGTGGCAGTGCCAACTACTCCAATTAACACTGGGAACGCTGCAGGATTCAATGCTGGAGCTGTCGCTGCTTCTGCTGCTGAGGATGAGGTTGATCATGTTGAGAATCCACGGCGCTCCCGTTGGGGAGTAATAGTGGCAGCGGCACGCACACATCTATCCATAACTGGGCCGGCACTAACGGAACTCCAGGTGCTCTACTTGGGCATCATGTTGGCCGTTCTGTTAGCCATATTCTCAGCCTTCTTGCTCTATCGCGTCCTCGACATTGAGGCCAAGTCCAGTCTCTACAATATCCCAATCGACTTCAACTCGGTAAGCAACGCTTCTCCATCAGCAATCACTGAGAATTATTTCCATTTTCTCATTCCATCATTTCTATCTCTTATTGCATTTAGCATGGAGCTGATGATGAGGACATCTTTGCAGAGGCGCTGCACTGGCAGAAGAAGCTGCAGGAGAAAACCACAGCTGAAGCTCAATATATTTTAGCCAAGAATCTGGAACAAATATCCAAGGTGAGAGATGACTGATCCATGTATATATGCTGGGCGAGTGGAGATTAGGGATTGGAAAGTAGTGGAGAGTAGTGAGTGCAGAGTATAGAGTGGAGAGCAAAGATAAGAGAGTGGAAAGTATTGAGTAAAGTGTAGAGAGTGGAGAATAGAGAGTTGAGAGTAGGGAGAGTGGAAAGTATAGTGGAGGTTATAGAGTAGAGAGTAAAGAGTAGAGTGTAGAGAGTATAGAGTGTGGAGAATAGAGAGTGGAGCGATTGGAATGTAGATAATGGAAAGTAGAAAGAGTGGAGAGTAGAGAGTTGAGAGAGTTCAATGTTAAGTGTTGAATGTAGAGAGTAAAGAGTGTAGAGAGTAGAGAGATTTGAGAATATAAAGTAGAGAGATTGAAGAGTAGATAATAAAGAGTAGAAAAAGTGGAGAATAAAGAGTTTAAAGAGAGTGGAGAATAGAGAGTAAAGATGTGAGATTTTAGAAGAGAGTTCAATAATAAGTGCTTAGTCAGAGAAAGTTATGGCCATCAAGACAAAGAGAGTAAACCGAGTCAAATATAGCCAAAAAAAAAAAGTATTTGCTTTCAAAGAACATTTATGATAATTATATTTATGATAGAAAAAATAAAACAATTAGGTTATTTCATTTATATTTAAACGCTTCAAATTAAGTGATAATTTTTTGTTTGTGCCATTTTCTGAAAAAAAAAAATATTATTTTAAGTTTTGCTTGCACAGCTGCTTGAGGGTAATCAATTAGATTATGAGAAAAAGACCATTGGTCAATCTTTAATTTTATAAATGCGTCAAGCGTTTTGCATAATCTTATCAAGTGTTTGCCGGGGCAGACGTTCTGGGCAGCTCTGCCAGGCGGTTATCGCAAATTTTTTTTTGGTTTATAGGCGACCCACTTTGAGAAACCATAAACAGTTCATAAAAAATAAATTAGACAGTCACAATAACAATTAAAATATATTGAACGAAAACTTGAAAAAAATATTTACTAAAAATTACTCTTATCTTTTTGGGAACAGGTGCGTCGCAGTTTGGAGACGCTCTCGATGCTGATCCATGACAGGAGTACTGGTTACGCCGAGTCACTGACAGACATCAACTCAATGACCAAGGATGCGGAAATCGCCAGCGATGCTAGTGACTGAATTAGATTTTATATTAGCCAACACCACAATCCTCCTCTCCCCCCCCCCCTGCTACCCATTACACACTTTTTTTTTACTTAACTTTAGCTTAAGTCAAATCAGAAAATCAAAATGCAATTGAAGCAAAATGCAAAAGAGCCCAAAGTAAATAATTTCATATAGTCATATATAGTTCATCATACATCTATCTCGATGTCTATTCGCATTAATAATCATCATATCAACATAAATGAGATCATAAATAACTGAAACGATTTCACTTAAAAGGCGTCGTGAATATCTTTCTTTTTTTTTAATAGACTTAAGCTTCATTAAATATACATCAAATCGTAAATTGAATTATAATCAATTTAAATGTATAACTATTTTATGTGTGTAGTATAAATGTATGTATAATCTATACCTGCTTTTGCTCCCCAAGCGATAAAAATAATGCGCGAAAACTCTTTGTTTTTAGGTTTCATGAAATAATTGAAATATAAATGAAAGTGTGAACAAGTCGGAACAATTAGGACAAGTAAACCTCATTTTGTAAGATCTTTTCCAATGTTTTTTGTTGTTTTCTCTGTTCGTTCATAAAATAAAATGTGCAACAGCAAAAAATACAATTTCAAATTATTATAAATTAATCCTGTGATATGCATATATAAGTTCTTTTTTTTTCTTCTTAATTATATTAAGTTCCAAAAATTATATCTGTTAGAAACAATTAATATATACAACTTAATAATGTGTATTTGGATATCGAACGAATTTTATTATTTTTAGTTGCATGTTGAAACATGAGAAAATAAATCAAGAACAGCAAATATCGTAATTATAAAAATTCTAAATGTTAATTACATTCATGCAAAGCAAATATCCCATATATATAAACAACTACATAAACTATATATGCGCTCTATGTCTTTATATATTTGCGTAATAAATATCTAAGTGTAACTAATGCAAAACTTTGACTATTGATTGCGGTTTATTGTCAACTATGGATGTAAGTATTTGTTCGAGATAAAGATCAGTAATCTTTATGCATATTTTATTTATTTTTTTTGTTTTTTTTTTCATTTAATTAAGCCGATTTTCTGTTAGTGTTTTACTAATGAACAATACAAGCAGAATTTGATTCTGGCTTATTTTTATAGCTGCCAACTTTATGGGTATATTTTATGGTATAAAATCCTTGAGTTTTGTAATTTATTTTGTCGTTTTTTATATTTATTGTTGTGTTGTTTTTTTTTAGCCGATTCCCTGAAGATATATTTACATATTTATACAGAAGATTGTTTTTAACGTCTCAGCTTAATGTAAATTTCAGTTAACATACATTTTTATTTAATCCTTAAAGTATGCAATATATTTAAAAGTTTACTTAAGAGTTCGTTGTCAAGTTTATTGTTTATCAATTCGCTTTCGGCATCTGTCTGTGGTAACTAAAAACATGTAGTGTTGCCACAGTTATCACTGGCTATGATATATTGGTCAATTTGCTTTAATTATTTTAGCATGTCAATTCGTATAGCTAAAGCTTCTCTGTAGAGTGGGTTTTGAAATATTTTCCGATAGAGAAAAGTTCATATGAATCCAGAAAGCTTTCTCAGCCATTCGATGCAGGCAAACAAAAAAAAAATGAATGAATATCGTTTAAGCCAACTATCGGAATTTGATGACTGTGTTATAGATGTCAAGTATTACAAAAAAAAAAAAAAAAAAACTATTTTCACAAATATTTAACAACTCAATCAGATCCAAAGAATACATACAAATTAGCACAGCTGAATTACAAGAAAAAAATGCTGTAGTCGAGAGAGCTTGACTAGGAGATATCTAACACACTGAAAATATGTGTTCATTCTCGATTAGTAATTGATGAAACCAGAAATCGATTTGTATCAATAATATGAAATAAACTCTGCTTATGGCATATATATATATCATATTTCGCAATTGCAATTGGTAACCACTAAGTTCCAAGCGATTGCGATTCCTTATGCCAACTGGATTGGTTTACAAGCGTTTGATTTGTGATTTTCATGGCGTTGTCTAACTAGGCATTTCACAGGAACTGGGTGAGTGGTGGCTGGCGGTTGGTGCGCTCTCTTAATTGGGATAATATTGGGATGGTGCTATGTAGTCGGTATTAATTTCAGCTCATTGAATATGGTCGCCTGGACGGGTGGAACCTGTTTGTCCTCGTGATGCTGCAACAGCTTAAATATACCAGTGCCAATGCCCGCCGGCATGCCCAATATAATTCGCTCCGAAACGCCATTGATGGCATCCATTTGGCCATAGTAGGCGGCATCAAACAGATGATCCGCTGTCTTCTCAAACTAAAAGATGATGATTATAAGTTGATATATATATATATATAAAATCTTTGATTGATCAAATTTCTTACCGATGCCAAATTGAAGACACTTTCACGCATTTTGGCCAAACCATGCCGGGTGATGCCGAGCACCTCGCCGCGTGCCGTCATCTGGCTGGCCAGCAGCATAATGTGACGCCTGTCGACACTCATTCCATGGCCCTCCATCACGTCCGTAATTTCGCTCATAATAACTGTTCGCGCCGCCTCGATACCCAGTGTCTGATAAATCTCACAGATGTTATTACTGTGTGTCTTCTCGCCAACAACGCCATACGTGGCAATCACATCCCGCAGGCCGGAGCCTTCGATGCACAGCTTATATGTTGGCGGCTGGTGGCCATCGTCGACGGCGATGACAGCACGTGCTATATGTGGTAAGCCCCCAACGACGACATTCTGTATTGTGATCGCAAGTCGGGCGAGTTCCGCATTAATTGTCGCATTCTTTGTCGACTCGACACGGATAATGATCCGTGACTTTTCGGGTATGGCATGCACCTGGCCGGGCTTAATCCTTAGGCGGGACTTCAATATGCTGGCAATTATGGTATCCAGATCGATGTACAGTCCCAGGACTTTAATGCGCGCCATATCAATATTAATAAGGAGATGACAGCTATATGGACCACAGACGCTCTGCACATACGAGGAGAGCTCTCCGAGCGTTGTCTTCTCAATACGCGCCTTCACCTGGCGGGCAAATTCGATGCTTGTATTATTGCGCAACTCGGCGGTGATAATTGGCGTCGATATCGATTTCGTTGCATTGATAATCTCAACAATGCGCGGCACACCCTGTGTTATGTTCATGGAGGCGACACCAGCGAAATGGAACGTCTTCAGTGTCATCTGTGTGCCCGGCTCACCAATACTCTGTGCCGCAATAGCACCGACCGCAGTGCCCGGTTCGATGACAGCGCGAATGTAGCGATCGTTAATGCGATGCAGAAACTCCAGCAATTGCTCCTGGCTGATGGACTCGATCTTGTTGCACAGCTCCTGATGCTCTTCACCAAACCGGCTCTGCAGCTGACCAATGCGCTTGGCGACCATATGCAGATAATTGCTAAGCAATAAAATATAAATATATTAATCTTTAAATTAGTTTAGTTAGACACTCACATTACGTCCAGCTTGAAGTCGCTGCGGGCTTCGTTGAACTCCTCCTTTTTGAGCATCCAGTTGGCCACGCTGATTATCTCGTCGTACTGCAGCGGAAACTGATCGCCAATTGGCTGCTGGGCGCGCAGATTGTCGTATTGGTGCTGGAGATCGACGGGCTTGTTGCGCGTCTCCATTGAGACGGGATCGAGGCCATCGCCGCCGTAGATGGTATCCACCATTTCGTTGATGGCATTTCGCACGGTGCCATCGTAATGGACAACTAGATCCTCCAGGCACTTGACCAGACGACGCTGCAGATAGCCCGTCTCGGCTGTCTTCACAGCCGTATCGACAAGACCCTCCCGGCCAGCCATCGTATGGAAGAAGAACTCGGTGGGCGTCAGGCCGGAATAAAAACTGTTGCTAACAAAACCACGAGCCGCAGGAATTGCAGCTGTAACGAGTCAAATTCAAGTAGCGAGTGACGATAAGTAACGAAAAAAAAAAAATATACATGTAATAAGTATTCAAACCGACGAGTATTGAATGATTTGCAATAATAAAAATAAATAGGAAATGAATAATGAATAGAAATTTAATTAATAAATTGATGACTAGAAATAAACAATTTAGAAGTGATAAAAAGCGAGTGACAAATCTATCGATTAGACAGATGCGAAAACTAGAAAGAAACGAGTAGCGAGTAGAGTAACAAGTGGCAGCCAGAACATGACGAATGGAGAAGAATCACATAAAATATATAAATGTGACCATTCAACATACTTACAATGCCTCTCAAAGTGGGGCAGTGCTCGATTCTCAAAACCGTTTGGCACTCGCTTGCCACTGACAGCTTGTTGGCCGACACAGGCGATCATCTGTGAGATGTTAATGTTCGATCCTTTGGAGCCACTGAGGGCCATGATCAAGGCACTGTTTGTGGGATGCAGTTCGGCGAAACAGGTCTTTGCCGCCTGCTCACGGATGCCGGACAGTTCGCGCAGCATAACGGCCTCGAGCGTCTCCTCGGGCGTACAGCCCGGCTGACATTGAAGGGTGCCCGCCTTGAGCTTATCGATGTACTCGTTGCACTTGGCATAGCCCCGTTCCAGCAGGACCTGCTTGTGCTGCAGCAGCTTGGCGCTCGGCGTCACATCACTGATGCCAAACGAGAATCCTCGATTCTGTATGAAATACGACGCAATCTGCAATTCGAAACCGAAAAGTTATTTACAATTTAATTAGTTTTTACTTGTTTTATAATCTAAATTTAATAGTGACGATTTCTCAGTACACGTCTATTAATAAAAACCGCCCAATCAGTGTTAGTTCTAATACCAAAAATCTAATTCTATCGAAAGTCGTCGCGAAATTTTGATAAGTCCACAAACACCACAAAAAAAATGGGATGCAAGGGGAAGGTTAACAAGTGCTAAGCACGTAAATAATTTATTGTATATCTTTTAATTGGCTAAATTCGCTTGTTGAAACCAGCAACATAGTCAGGGGAATTAATTAAATTACACTCGACGGCCAAATAAGGGAATATTTAAGAACTGAAGGATTTCTCTATTTATTTAATAATGAAATCCATATAAACGAATAGTGCAAAGAATTTTGTGTTCTCTCTCGATTTTTATATGCAGCTTTAACTGGAGAGGGATATGCTGTTGAATATAAATATATATATATATATATATATTATATATTGTAGAAGACAAGATCTACTTAAAGCTGAATTCTGTTGTCTGGTGTTGAGACACGAAACGCGTCACGTTATCAGTGATAAGAGCTGCAAACTTGGCTCGTTTGTTGGACAAAAGGAATTGACAATGGAGACAAGAACAATAATAATAATAATAATAGGCAAAAAGCGTTAAGCAGCCGTAGCAGCAGAGGCAGAGTGGCAGTTGCTGCGGGAGGGGGGTGGGGGCAGACACTATTGATGTATGAGCAATTAATCTTATCAAAAGAGCAGCGCTGCCGAGCTGGCCAAATAACAAGAACACGACTGCCTGATTTAATAAAAAAAAAAAATATTGTACTAAAGACGGGCAACGGCAATGAGAGAGAGAGAGGGAAAGGGGGCGGCAACGGAGCATTGGGGTTTTCGACAATGGCCTGCATTCGGAGGGCACCGCATATAATTGCGAAAATCGAGCAAAAACGGCGCAGACGAAACCGAACAATTAACGCGGGCAGAAACCAGAGAAACCATGAGAGCAACTCCAACCACAAGAGGAATATGTGAGAAAGGATTGCTCGCTGGCATATTGTGGCTAACAGTGCTGCTGCTGTTGGCAGATGCGGCGCCACAACAACAACTGGAACTCGATCCGGTAAGACTAAAAAAAAAATATTTACAAAAAAATATATGAATAGAATTTAAACTAAAAAATGTGGCTCTGATTTATGGTGATTATTGCAGAAGGGTCGCATTATTTCCGGACAACAGGCGTCGCTTGGCCAATTTCCGTGGCAGGTGATATTGAAGCGTGATGAATGGGATGATTTGCTGTGCGGCGGCTCTATTATCTCAAATAGTTGGGTGCTAACCGCTGGCCACTGTGCTTATGGACACGAGTCCTTGTTCCTGGTCTTTGGCACCGTGGAGCTAAACGATGAACAGGCATTAAATATGACAGCAACGCAGCTATTTGTGCATCCCAATTACAATGACAAGATGAACAACGATGTGGCACTAATCCAACTGCCACAGCAGCTAATCTTCACCAGCACTGTGCAACCCATCCAGCTGGTGTCCAGTAGCCAGGCGAGCAACACATATGTTGGCACACAGGCGGTCATTGCGGGCTATGGTCTGATAGATGACGAGTACTTGGATTACTCGCAGCAACTGCTCTTTGCCCACGTGCAGATCATAACGAACGTCAAGTGTTCGTCCATTTTCGGATCAAGTGTTGTGCTCGCCTCGACAATCTGTGCCCAGGGTGCAGCGGGCAGCAATATGTCCACCTGTAGTGGGGACTCGGGCGGTCCTCTAATCGCTTACAACAGCAACGCTGGAAGCTGGATACAGATTGGCATCAATTCGTTTGTCGCCGAGGATCAGTGCACGGTCGGCCTTCCCTCTGGCTACGTGCGTCTAACTTCGTTCCTCGACTATATATCAGAGACGACGGGTTTGAGCCTGCCTTAAAATAATAATAATAATAATAAAAAAAAACCACAACTTTGCAAAACACTTCCTAATATTTCACAAATAAATGTCCCACTTGGAAATCCCAAAAGAATTAAGCGATAAGATAAGATATTGACATCGCCACTCTCCCCACACGAGACCATTTGAAACCAACGGCAAAATATTCTTGTGCTGTGCTGCTTATTATCAATCGCCTTATCGATACGTTATCGATAACGTTATTGATTGGAGAACCGAGTTAGATGGCAACGCGCATGGGTCATTGTTCCGTTAATCAACAAACAATTCCTCAATCTTGACATTGAGTTATCGTTATTGTTATTGTTATCGAGTCGAAAGCTGTTGCTGGAATCAGTTTCGGTTATCAGTTACAACAGCGCAGATAAAATGCTGCCCTTTGGGCAATCTGAATTATCAAAGACGAACAGTGTTAAATAGTCAAACACTTGCAAAAACAAATTATATATACAAATAACTGATGGGAACTATTCAGATTTAAAACTATAATCAGAATATAAATGCATCATTTTATAAATTAATGCAATGGTTATTCAAATGATTAATTAAATGTTATTCGAGCATAATTGAGAGAGAGAGAGAGAGATAGAGAGAGAGATAGATTGATATAGATATATATGTATATATAAACTAGGTAATACGCACCATGGACAATCGCCACATAGCCTTGGTGGCGAATGATTCTCCAAAGTCGCGTAACAGCAGATAGAAGATGCACTGCTTGGTGCCTGATCCCATTGTTGCCTTATCCATGGTGCCGCACATCAGCTCCGAGTTCCGTATGTGAATCCCTGGTAGGCATAGAGACAGAAAGAGTTAGATTGTATGGATTAAGTTTAGTTGGATGCACCATACGCACAGGAATCGTTGACACAGAGATCCATGTTGCCGGCATAGTTGCGTCCTTTGTTGACCATGTTGAAGAGTACATTGCAGTCATCATTGGGTCGAATCAGCAGGCTGAACATCTGTTTGCCCGTCCACAGACGACGCGGCTTCCAAATGGCTGGCGGCGGCATTTGAATTCGCAGCGTGGAATCCTCGCTGGCCAGAAAGCAGGCAGCCAGCTGCATGGCATCCTCCTTGGTGAGAAACACCTCCTTCTGGGTGAGCAAATAGCCGCCAGTGATGAAATCCTGCGTTGCCGCAATCAAAATCTCACCATTCTTTGGTGTCACCAAATTCGATTGATTACCCATTAAGATGAGGGCCTCGGCACGTGCCTCCTCCGTCTGCGGCAAATGGAGATTCATCTCGTCGCCATCGAAATCCGCATTGTACGGCGTACAGACGCACTCGTTAAAGCGAAACGTCCGCTGTGGCTGCACCTTGGCCCGATGGCACATTATGGACATTTTATGCAGCGACGGCTGCCGATTGAAGAGCACAATGTCATCGTCACGTAAATGCCGCTCCACAATGTCGCCGCTCTTGAGCTCCTGGGCGACCTTTTCACGATTGCCGTAGGCTAAATATTTCTTGAAACTGGCTCCACGTTGCTGCACATAATTGGCGCCCGGATGAACGCTGGGACCATTGCGAACCAGTTGCTTCATTATGTGAAGATTCGCGGGATTTACACGTTCCGGATACGTGAGAACTTTGGCCACACGCACTGGAACGCCGACCTGATTGATCATCAGATTGGGATCAGGTGAGATGACGGTACGACCACTGAAGTCCACACGCTTTCCAGAGAGATTGCCACGGAATCGTCCCTGTTTGCCCTTCAAGCGCTGCACAATGCCCCGCGTCGTCTTCTTCGGTGCCATATTTAAGGGTATTCCACTAATCTCACTGTGGAAATACAGTGCCACATGCAGTTGCAGAAAGTCCCAATCCTCGTGTATTAGCTGAATCTTACCACCAGTGGCCATGTGGCGCTGTATAACATCATTAATTAAAAGAATCTCGCTTTGTTTCATTGTCAAATCGTCCTCGGTGGTGCCGGCCTTCACCTCCGATAGCACCGATGGACGTATACAGGCAGGCGGCACAAAGACCCGAGTGACTATCAAGTGTTTTGGATGAGCGCCGCGGGAGCACATGCCCAGGAGCGCAACATCGCTCTGCGGTATCTGCTCGAACAGATCGAGCACCATGAGGGGAGTTAGCTCCTCAGCGGCGGTATAGTTGCTCAGCGTTTGGTTGAGATCACGATTCAGTTCCGTGGAGCGCAGCATTTCGTCCTTGTGGTTGTTGAAGTGCGCATCCTTTTTACGCCCCTTATACGGATCGTGCTGAATTTTGAGAAGGCCGGGGCCCTTCTTTACACCACCGTTGGAGGCCATACAATATGGGCACTTGGTCACCTTTTTCGCCTTGGCAAGCATCTGGGAGTGCAGCGCCTTCTTGCCCAGATACGAGAAATTTGGATTATGCAGCTTTTTCTCGAAGACAACGCGATCCTCTGGCTTGAGCATGACTTTGGCGCACGTCTTACAGATCATCTGCAGTACGTTGATCGTGGATCGAAAGTGTCCAATGTGGAAAACGGGTAACGCCAAATCTAAATAGCCAAAATGCCCGATGCATTCGTTCAATCCCTGGCAGCAAGTCTCGCACAACGCATCTTTAGTGCTGATGCCCATGCGGCGATCGAGAACGCCATAGGGCACTGGCTGACGCTGTGCCTGATACAGATTCTTCGAGATGATCCGCACCAACGACTCCTGCTGAATCTCATCAGAACCGCTGATGCCAAACTGCACATGTGAGCTGAAATTAAAATAATAAATATATAGGCCAGTCACACCGCGATCATTTAGTAGCTACCCTCACATTACTACTTACATTTTCTTGTTAAGCGCCGAGGCGCGAAACTGCTCTTTTGGCATGGCGTCTGTTCCAATCGAATTCCCACAATAAGCTCCACAATCGAGCACTAAAATTCACTTTTCAAACCATATGACAACACGCTGCCGGCCACGGTGCTAATAGTATCGATGTTTGTAAATAGGCTGCAGTGTTGCCACCTATCGATCACCACTAATACTTGAAATGTCGATTAAAAAATGCTACAAAAATCAGATACCAAGTTATTTGTTTATTTTTATTTATTTGTCTAGATTAAATGCATTTACGACAACATAATTATATTCGATTTTGTGTGGTATTAAAAATGCATCGATGCACATCTTCAGTGTTGCAAAATTTATTTGAGACAAATACCATAAGTTTGCAAATACGATTAATACTTGTTTGAGAGAGTTAAATCCACTTAATGCGATAAATACTTAATACCAAAACATCCTATCGATCCTACCATAAACTATCGATGTATTGCCAAGTTTCTTCCATCCCTATTAGTTCACAGCAGTTTGTCGTCGTATCAACGCAGAGAAAATCGTAGCTTTCTGATATTTTAAATTTATATATCACGGAAACCATCTATGTATTTGGTGAATTAAAAATCCATATTGATTTGCGTTCAATCCAAAGGTAATAAGAAATATTCAAGTTGCATACACAACCTCACAAAGGTTAACTGGCGTGGCCTCTTCCATTGTGCCTGTGCATGTGCACATATATATATGTGTGTGCATTTGCGTGCATGTGTGTGTGTGAAGTAAAATTAAAAAAAAATTACGTGCAATGTTGACGTTAAATATCTGTGCGATATTTTAACAGACGATTTTTGCAAGCTAACATTTCAGAGATTAGCATTCAATAACAATTTTGGTCATGTTGCGAAATACATTCGTATATAGGTTTGACCCTGAGCTTGTGTACACTTTCCCACAGCCCATAAGCTATTTATTTGGAAAGGAATACGAAAATCGTAGCTGTATTTTTAGTGTACTGCGCACGTTTCGTTTCATTTCGTATTTTGTAGACCAACAACAAATGTGAGACACATGCAATCACATACACAGGCACATACATGCGCGCACGGATAGGCAACAGCAAGTTAGCAGCTGAGGGGCCACTGTTGCGGTTGCTGTTGGGCAACATGCGCAATTAACATTTTTTGCATATTGTAAATCATTTTGCATCATTCGATCAATATAGGGAAATTATTTGTTGTTGCAATTGTTACAATGTATTAAACAAATTTATTTCATATGTGTATATATTTTTATTTCGTTGCAGAGTTTGCAAAAGCAGCTACAGAAGCAAAAAGCAACCACAAACAACACAAATCTAAAAGCTATTCGCGTGGTTAGCGCTCCTAGCGGCCATCGCAAAGAGCGAATCCATTTTTTACAGTTGCCCGATATTCTCACGTGGCGACAAAAAAAAATAAAGCAAACGAAACGAATAATAACAAAGGCATAAAAAAAGCATTATAACAGCATCAGTTACGGTTACACAAATTATATTTATAAATAAATAAATCAACAAGACAAGCAGGCGCAACAGAAGGAATACATCATCCATCGAAGAAAAACGAACCGACAAACACAAAAATCAAATCACATCTGACAATTTAGTCTTGTTGAGAGGAGGAGACGAGGAGACTGTTTGTTCATTCACTTGCTTATCTAATTCGTGAGGGGAAACATAATATCTTTTATGACTTTTGAAAGATTAAGTGGTAAGTAAAGCCAATTGAGAATCGAGAACACGAGATGCATACACATATCTGACGCTCACGCTCATATCTGTTTACATATCATTATATTATTATTATATAATATATTAATATTATCATTATGTTATTATTATCATTGTGTTAATATTATCATTATTTTTATTATCATTATTTTCTTATTATTAAGCAAATAATAGCTTGTCTCAAGTTCAGAGTTCAGTTCTGGGATAGATAAAATCTTCTAGTACATGGGTAGTAAGAACTTATTTTTATGCAGAAGAAATTAAATTCTTTATTTTTTGATAAAAACGAACAGTAGTTTCCACTTTTCCCTATACATATATATATATATATAAATACACATATATATATATATATATATATATATATATATATATATATATATAATACGGTATATATATATTTCATATATATATATATATATATATATATATTTATAGAAATTGCGACCTGAACTTTTTAGACTGTTTATTAATTTCTAATTGCATTTGCAAGGTCCTTTGCAAAGCAATTTGTTTGCGGTATATGCTGGAATTATTTTTAAATATATATTTGTTATATTTATGGGTATGTGTGTGCGTGTGTGTGTTGTGGGTGGGTGCATTGTCATCCAATTATAATTAGCCATACAAATTAATTCACATTTAATCTAATGAGCCGAAGCTGTGTTTTGTAGTCAGTTTCGCAGTTCTTTTTGCTTTTCACCTACGCAATTGAAGATCACGATGATCATGTCGTAAATATCATTACACATTTGACGTGTAATTTGTTTTTCTATGCTGCCTTTCTTTCTTGCCCTGTACTACGTATTCTCCCCATACAGGTTTGTCTGCTGTGCACCTTTGTTGTTATAGTTGTCTGTTAAGTTTCAAGTGTGTGATGTGTGCTATGTGCTCTGCTCATGGCGTAACCGATCGACATACTTACACACGTACACACACACACACACGGACACGGGCACGTTTACATTTCGCACACGGAACTACCATTAAATGGAACTGTTAGTCAACAGTGCTCTGTTAGCGGGCAACTACTTTTTAGCAGTTCAGTTTTATTTACACTAAACTACCTAGTAATTGTTCATTTTATGTTCAGATTTAATACGCAATCAATCTCAATTTTATGGCCTCGGTCAGTTGATATATATCTCCAGCCCACCAAATACCTAACTTAGTTGCCAGTTCCATTTGCATTTGAGCGCTGGAGTTTCTGATGTTTTTCTGTTTTATTTTTCTTGTTTGACATTTTGCAAGAGCGCGCCCAAACAATAACAACACACTGATCAAAATTAAAAAAAAAAAAGAGTAAAAAACCAGTTTATGACATTGGTCGATTGCTGCATACTGCCCCGCATCATTATAATACTGTGTCGGTATCATCATATGCTTTTTTGCTAGTTTCAGCTGCAAATGCCTCGCTGCAATAAAATCACATTCTTAAAGTAACTCAAAGTAACATCCATAAGTTTCAAGTTTCAACTATCTGAGCGTCATCGATTATCAATATATAAACATTTATTCGTCTTTGTGCTGGTGGTGAATATATAAATTAAATATAGAGTTTAAAAAAAACTAGAACTGGAACAATTCAAATTAAAGAAAAGAAAAATAAATATAATTTTTATTTTTATTTTTGAATCAAACTTAAAATCATTTTATTGAGCTTGAGGAGAAAATTCACCACATGAGCCTGCTGCCAGTCCATGCAACAAATATTTCACGTTTCGCTTACGCACTTTTGGTCTGGTCATGTCATGTTTGTTGAGAATATATTTTCAATTTGCTGACTTTTGATTAGTTTTGGTATTGGATTAACTATTTTACTTTGTTGAAATACGTAATCCTAGATGCCAGATACAAATCTTTGTGAATTTCAAATGAAAGTTGAGTTTTTCTTTTTCAATGCCTCGGATGTAGAAAGAAAAATACAACGTTGAGATTAACGAGAAATCGTGTATATATATATATATATATATATATACGTATAAAGATATAGATATATCGTACATAAAGAAAATGTGTAATATATATAAATGCCATCGTTTAATTGCATTAGTCATGTGATTCTAGAAAAAGAGCTGTTCACCATAATTATTCAAGTGCAGCTAAGTATACAAAAATAAATGGAAAATTCGACAGAACTGCACCTACTTACTTAGTAGGTACCCAGTTATCAAGCGGTGCAATTATAATTTTAACATAGCCGACTTTTTATCGTACACTATTGGAAAAACAGATGAACTCTGTTTATATTCAAAATAAAGTTGTAAAATAAATGGTTTTGTTTTCTTATGTAAATTTAGCTTTGAATTTGCGTAGGCTTTGATCAGCACTTGATGCGGTTTTGAAAACAAAAACATATGCTTTAATAAATATAGATGTGTAATTTATACATATTTTGATAGCAGCTGTTGTGCTGCAGTTGGCACTCAGTGCCCAATAGCAACAACAACGACGACAATAATAATAAGAGCAATAATCTTACAAATTGTTTTTGTGCATTCTCTTTGTCTCTATTTTGTTTTCTCAGCTGTTTGCAGTGCAGCAGCTTTCGCTCGTAGACTCATACGCACACAGTTTACTGTTACACGCATGCAAATACATCATGTAATTCGCTATAAGCTAGAAGTGCAGTTTTGCTGCAGCTGTTTAGGTCATTTTGTGATTGATGTTTCAGTCGCACCTTTTGCCGCTGCCTACTTTGGCGGATGCCCTCAAAGACGGCAATTCCAATGCAAATTTTAACATACTTTTTTAATAATATGTATGTTAACAGTATGTACTGTAAAATTTAACATACAATTGCATTATATGTGAATCGAACGATGTTATTGTTGGGTGCGGGGTGGTTGTATTAGGGAAGCGGTTCTTGTAAACATCTGTTTGGTGCTGCAAGGGCCACGGCACATGCGCAGTGCCAGGGCGATGACGACGACGAAGACGAACTGCTGTTTTGCTCGTGCTTTTGATTCCATCCCCGCCAGGACGGGGTTTTGGGCCTGCTGCTACTCAGCATCGCTCAGAAGTTAGTTTATTCGTCAGTGTTAAACATATCGCAAGTTTTTCCGACTTTCCTTTCCCGTGACAATAAATTTTCCGTACGCACAAAATTAGAAAACAAAGTATTTAACAGGGATTTTATTTATTTTGTTTAACTATTTCTCCTCTTTGTCACACCTGATGTGTGACAGAACACGTGGGCCAAAATGTTGCGAGGAAATAAACTCTGAAAACTGATAGGCAAAACTAAGAAACGTTGCCATTTGGCATTGTAATTATTGAATTTTTTTCCGATTTGCCTGCGTGTGTGTGTGCCTGTGTGTGAGTGTGCGTGTGCGTGTGACTGTTTCCATGTCAAGTAGAAGTTGCCTTGTTATTGTTGTTAGTGCTGTTTTTTTTTTTTTTTTTCTATTTTCTCTATGTTCTTATTTCTACCATTGAATAAAATACGTAGACATGTACATATATAAATATTTATATATGTATAAATATATACGTATGTATGTATATGTATTTTTTTTTTTTAGTTGTGTTACGTTTTTCTTAAAACTATTCAATTGAATTATTATCAAACAGCAGCAATATCAATCTCAAAAATATTTACACAACAAAGAGACGAAAAAGGGCAACAAACCATCGAAGAACCTCACCGATAAATCAATTTATTAGATATCGAATCAATAGCAAAAATAACAATAACATAAACACTGTCTCCCACCAAGGAGCAGCAAAAGCCGAGGCAAAACAGACGCATCCGATCGTTAAAATTTTGTTGTCGGTGGACTCACGCTTTAGTCATACATCGAAATTTCGAGGGGGTTTTTATTTTTGTTGTTGTTTTTCGTTTGTTATTTTGTTATTTTTCGCAATATTCGCCACACTGATACATTGACACTGTATTGAACGTTTGTTAATGGTCTTTACGCTTTGTCTTTGATATTTCTTAATTTGCTGTCGCTTTGTCAGCTGCTTTCCACACTGCGAAAATAATAATCGGCCCGATGAAAATAACAGATCGAAAAGGAAACCGTTAAGCTGCCAAAATTAACATTAATAATAACATTAATAGGTTTGCATTGAGTGCAACATTTACTGTTAAGCAAGATCCTGTTAAACACTGTGGGTGTGTGCCAACTGCCTGAGAAAACGACATCAACCTGACGCCGCCCAAGCAATTGAAGTTGTCGTTGACGTTGACGTTGCCATTCAAATTTCTGGCCGCGCTCGTTCAGCTCCTGCTCGTGACAACGAACTACAAAAGCGAGCTGCATCATATGCTGTGCGATTTAACCATCCAGCGAAATACTGTGGCCATTACCTATGACCTCAGCGGTGAGTTAACAGTTTTCCACATAAGAAAACATGAAATAGACAAACCCACGCACACAACGACACAGACACACAGGCAGTCCTGTTGGAATTGTATTCTCTAGTCGCATGTAATGTGACATTATTTTAACAGAGCACAACTCTTCTGTTGCTGTTAGTTAGGCTCCTCGTCTGTAAAATGCAGATCCCCTCTTACTCATTCTGTCTCGCTCGCTCTTACTCTCATTATATATCTATTGATTAATCAATTAACACTAGTTTCTTACTGTTTTCACTGCTTTAAACTATGGATAAGTCTCGAAAATTCAGAGGCATTTATTTAATCCAAGTAGCAATAACCCAAAACTCAGACCTGTCATCCAAATTAATAATTTACAAAATTCTATATAATTATTCTTTTGGATAAATCTAAATTTATGTTTTCAACAAGTTTCTTCTAATTCTTCACATTTAAATTTTCGTACAAGCCAATGTAAATTAAACAAAAGTTTTTTTTAAAACCAAAAAATTTGTATTTTATATTCTCGGTTGCATATTAAAACATTACCAGCATTTTTGATGTGGTCTCACTTCTGGCAAAAGACGAGAACCGGTAAGGCGGCAATACAAATCAGGCCAAAAAGCCCCAAACCAACTTTAACAATAATCAAAAATCAGATAAAATTGGCTTGGTCCTGTTCAATGTGTCCTCTCTGTGTGTTTTAAAGTGGATTTTTTCAATATTTACTTGCTGACCTTTAAAATTACATTAAACTTAAAATTTGTAAAGCCTGTTGAAAAAGACATAATTTTGTGAATAATACAACAACTGAAAGACAACGGCGAATTTGGAAGTGAAAACAGTAAAAGCTTATCGGTATTAGAAAATCGTAGTTATTACAAATTGCAATTCGTAAATATATATTTCAAATTTTCAAAAGAATTAAGTATTTTATATGGTTCTTTTTTAAATTATTACATTGGACAATAGATAATTATTAATCAAATTAGATTATACATTTACAACAGTAATTTCAAGTTATTGTTTTCAGGCACCCAAATTCGAAGAATTCTCCATAGTTCCACAATCAACATTTGTAAAATAATGATTAACAAAATAGAATTTTATATTTAAGTTATGGTATATTTAAATTAAGGGATCTACTATAAGTATATATGCATCACAAACTACATGTACACCTATTAATAATTATAATCTAGAAAAATTATATTTTCTCATAAATTCTCATTATTTTGTATAATTTCTATTGCAGAAACACCAGCAAAAAAAGGCGCACCTCCAATTCCACAAAAACGGAGTAAAAGCTTCGAACTGTGCATGAATTCAAAGAGGCGAACTATAAGTCATCGGTGAGCATTCTATATAAATACCATACATACTAGAGATTCCTTTGAATTGGGTCATCCGGATACGCAGGAGGACAGCTGCTATTGATTATTTATTACAAGCATGTCCGTGTGTGTGTGTGTTGCACTAAATGTTTTGTAATGGTAAATGGTATAAACGTGGCAGATACTTTTGATAAAACTTACTTCTTAGTTGTATAATGGATGTTGTCCATCTATTTTTGAAAGCTTTTCACTTGTTGAGACACTCAAAACGAAAATGCAGTCCACAAAATAAATATATATATATAGATAGTTATTAATATGATATATCTTATATATCTAAAAGATATATATCCATGAACTGGCATAGAATGCCTATAAATAATATTCATTTCTTAAAACCATTAAGAAAACCTCTCTTCCACAGGACTTCAAGTAACAGACATCGGAAGTTACAGCCGTTCAGGTACACGTGAGCCAACCCTTCTGCCGTTCCAATAGATTTTTACAACATATAAAAAAAAATATATAAAAATAAAAAAAAATTAAAAACCAAAAAATAAAAAAAAAACAAAAAAAAAAACACCAATAGATAAGACTATGCCAGATATAGAAACGGCATACATATAAAGAAATATTTACCCACGTACTACATGCGAATAGGAAAAGATAGAAGGAAGCAAGCACCCGATAGAGGGAAAAAGAGCCACACCCAACACAAGATCCAATCCCTGAACGAAGGCGAATTTTAAGTATACCCAATTTCGAAGTCCCATCAAATTTGTTAGCCACATTTTTAATGCACGAGTCATCGTCGATGCGCAGTGAATCAAAGTCGTCGGTGTTGGTTTCGGCGTTGTCGGAGTCGCAATCGAAGTCGGAGTCCGAATCGCAGTCGGAATTCATCCAAATTAAGATCTAGAGCAGATCATCAATATCGAAGGTTGAGTCAAAAGAACATTTAATGAACGGGAACGAAGCGCAAAGCAACTGCAAAATAGCCGCTAAAGTCAAAACATTGGCGCTGCCAGCCGCACAAAACTCCATAGACAATTGAAATTAGTCGATCCTCGATCGCTGATCACCGCTCTACTAAACCCCAAATTGCCGCCAGCACCCAACATCATCAACTGTCAATTGTCAACTGTCAACCTTTAATCCGTCGAAACTGATATCATCCAAGTCTAGATCCAACAACGATCCCCAACAACTTGCAACAAGCTAAGCTACAAACAACGAGAGGAGTCAAATAAGAAGAAAGCAGCTTTAAAATGACGGCCGTTAATGTTAATCGCAGTGTGACGGACATCTTCTATCGCTACAAGATGCCACGCCTCCAAGCCAAGGTCGAGGGCAAGGGCAATGGCATCAAGACCGTGTTGGTTAACATGGCCGAAGTGGCACGCGCCATCGGACGTCCCGCAACCTATTCGACCAAGTACTTTGGCTGCGAACTGGGCGCCCAGACTCAATTCGATCATAAGGTATGTATCATATTTATATATATATATATATATACCCGATATATTTTAACTGAATTATTCATCATCATAAATTTCCACAGAACGAGCGTTTCATTGTGAATGGTTCGCATGATGTGAACAAGCTGCAGGATCTGCTGGATGGCTTCATTCGCAAATTTGTGCTTTGCCCCGAATGCGATAATCCGGAAACGACTCTGAGCGTCTCGGCCAAACACCAAACGATCTCGCAGTCGTGCAAGGCATGCGGTTGCCATGGCCTCCTCAAGGTTAACCACAAGGTGAACACGTACATTGTAAAGAATCCACCATCGCTGAATCCGGCCGACAAGGCACCTTCACTAACCGAGGGCAAGCGCTCGAGGCGTACGCAGAAACACAAGTTTGAAAACTCGGATGGTTCCATTTCCAACAACTCCATGGCTAACAACTCAGGGGGTGAATCCGATGGCGGCAATGGCACCAATCATGCTAGCCAAACCGAAGCGGAAATCAGTGCCGCCATACCGGAGAAGAGCATTAACGAGGATGACGACGATGGCTGGAGTGTCGATGTTTCCAAGGTAAACGTAAAAATAGTTTTACATATGCATGTTTTATATTTATTTAATATTTTGCAGGAGGCAATACGCGCGCGATTGCAGGATCTGACCGATGGAGCCAAGGGTATGACAATTTCGGATGATTACGATAAAACAGAAAAGGAGCGCATTGACATCTTTTACGAGCTGGTCAAGAGCAAGCGTGACAATAAGAATCTAAATGATGTGCCCACACACAAGGAGCTGATGATTGAAGCCGAGCGTCTGGATATTGTCAACAAGGCGCCGCTTGTGCTTGCCGAGCTGCTCTTCACCGAGAACATCATTACCGATGTGCGCAAGAATCGCATCCTATTGCTGCGCTTCACCCACAACAATCCGAAGGCTCAGCGCTATCTGATTGGTGGCATCGAGCAGACCGTCGAGCTGCATGCAAGTTCGCTAATGAGCAAGGTTGCTGGCATCTTTAAGATCTTCTACGATTTGGACATACTCGACGAGAAGGAGATACTCGAGTGGGCCAAGAAGGTGAGCAAGCGCCATGTATCCAAGAAGATTGCCACCGAAATACACGAGAAGGTCGAACCGTTTGTCAAATGGCTCAAAAATGCCGAGGAGGAGGATTCCTCAACCGACGATGGTGATGATGCTGGCGGTGATTCGGATGTCGAAATCGAGTACGATGATCGTGCTCGCGTCGAACCATTGAAGGTGGTCAAAGTCAGCGCTGTTAAGAAGAAGAACGCCCACGACGACGAGGATGGCGATGAGATCGATATTGACGAGATCTAATTAACAACAGAAAGCGGTATTATAGTTTCTTCTTCTTCTTCGGTTTTTTTTCTTCTTTGTTTTTTTGCATACAGTTAACCGAAAATTTTAATAGCACAGAGATTGAAGAATAGCAAAGCGCATCAAATGTTGGCACGTGGCGGCGAGTGGCAAGTAACAAGCAGCGATTGACGAGTGTTGAGCAGCAAATAATAAGAATCAAACTATCAAGTTACGAGCCAAAACAACACTCTCACGGTATAGTTTTGGTTTAAATAGACCTTTTTCCCATTTTAATAAGCCAAATTATTTTATTTTCTTTTTTTAATTAATTTTAAGTGCGGTACTTATTAAGCTAAAATGGGTACACAAACAATACATGGAAACAATTAATTTAAATGGATATTCAACAAAATTTTGTAAACGCATTTAGCATTCAAAAAATATATATGAATTAAAATACAAATACCGAAGTTGCAACTTATCTATATTAATAATGAAGCAATAAAATCAATTTTAAGGCAAGACGAAAATCAATAACATTAACTAAAACACACACAAATCCACAAGCCTTATAAACATTTCTTAAGCTTAAAAGTAATTGGAAAAAAATAAAACAAAATAAAAACTCCAAAATAAATGATTAAAAACTTTTACCAAATTATGCCTAAAACATACAACTAGCCGCATTGTTGACTTTAATCAAATTGATGCAAACAAAAACGAACATTTTTCTTAAATTATAAGTTATTATTTAATACAGATATCCTAAAGCTTTTTTTTTTGCAAAACCCAAAATGCTATTTTCAAGAAATCTAATAAATAGAGACTTTAAAAATGTATAAAAATGTGCACATATTATATTTTGGGCTTGGTTATATATTAACTGGCTAAAAGTATATATATATATATGTCCTAGATTCAATATTGATGATTTTGCATATGAATCCTTATTAGGATCACCAGGCATACTACTAAATCCGCGTTAATTGAGGAACGTTTGCGATATGGAATAATAACTTTATTCAACTACGAAAACCGATATATATATATATATATATATATATATATATATATATAGGAACAATTGTTCTCACTTTGCTAATGGATGGACTTGCCTGTAATTTTCTCTTCATCCATTGTTTTTTTTTTTAGGTTTTATAAAAAAAGTATTTTTGATTGTGGAATTTGTTTTTATTTTCTCTTGATTGGAAACTTAATTGGTATAATTTATGGCAATCTATAATATAAAATTTAAAACAAATATAATAATATACATCTTGACGTTTGCATTTTAGTGGTCCGAATAGATAATTTACAGGTACAAAAATTTACCAAGTCCCCCGACGTGTATGTCATAAGGATTACAAATGTATTAATTTTTAAAAGCCAAAACGATTCCTTTGTACCGATTACAATGCATGTGAACCAATTACCTTAAAGGGCTTATATATATAACTTAATAATAGTTAAAGCCACCCCAAAGCACAGCGACGTTAAAACAATTACAATGGCAAGTCAATTCGAAAACAATTAAATTATTTCTTATTTTTTAACTACCCACATTTTGCTGCGCCGTGGCTCGGGTAGATTTGGGTTAATTTCGTCGCTCGAATAGAACTGGACAGGCTGCTTGAATTTGTTTTTGTGACGAGTGCTCAACTCTTTGGGCAACTCGGATGATCGCGATGGTGGGTTAAAATTATTGTAATTATGCTCATCTTCGTCCTCGTCGGAGGTTGGCTTATGCACTAGGATTACTGGCAGTGGCCCATTACTGCGCCGATTTTTGGACACACTGCGCCGGGTAACGCCCGCACTACAGCGAATAGTGTTTTCCAGAATGCGCACCTTCTTCAGTGGCAATCTTGTTGATGTCTTTTGACCAGCCGCTACATGTTTCATGGGTTTTCGCAATTTCGGTGATGCCTTCACGGAACTCAAGCTAACCATTAGATTTCGCTTGGCATTTGCCGTCTGCTCCTTAGCGAGATTATCGGAATTTAACATTTTCCGCTTCTGCAGATTACCGGTGGTTTTGGCCGCCAAGTCTGTCATGGAAGCCAGCCATTTGGCAGAGGTTTGACACAACGCTACTGTGGATGAAGACACTGCTGACATGTTTCGCAGCGACGTGGGCGTTCGTGGGGCCGTCGAACCTGCTACAGCTGGTGGAAGCATTTTTCCATTGGTTGTTGATGTCGTACCTGTGATTTTGCGCGCAGAACTCTGCTGATCCTTAACCTTTTGAAGGCGCTCCCAATCTTTGGCCATGTGCTCCAATATGTTCTCACCATGAACCAAAAAGGGTGTCTGACTGCGCGACTCATAGGCTCTGACCAATTCGGTAATCTGGTGTTCTATTTTTGGCAGCTTGCTGCCTATAGCCTTACGCTCCCGCTCCTCCTTCAGCAGCTGCCCGCCTCGATTGTTATAGCGATTGGGATCGTTGGTCTTGGCCTCCAGAGCCTCCATTCGTGCCCAAAACCCGGCGCGACTAGAAAAAAGCTCAAAAATTTCTCTGTTATTATTGTAGAAGCTCTTCAGATCCTCCAACTCGAGCTCATGCAGCTCCAATAAATCCTCGTTGTAACAATCGTTGTAAAAGTTGGAAAAGCGTTTCCGCTCCTGATGTGATTTCAGAGTCAAATCCCACCACTTCTGGATCTCCTCACGCAACTGATCAATGAAACATTTCATGTTCTTACGGCGTAGCTCCTGGCAGCGACTTAGCTCCTCTCGCAGCAGATCATAGGTCCGTTGCGTATACTCGTTGGCCTCGTGCACTCTGCGCATGACAAACTCGTCCGACTCCTGCAGACGCTCCCACAACACGTGGATCTTCTCACGCGCCTCGTCAATGCCTTCGCGTAGCTCTGCCATCTGCTCAGCAAATAGTTTTTGCATGGAACGCAGCTTCTCGAACACATCTGGTGTAAGACTCTGGTTTGCCTGGCTGAGTAAATGCTCATCGGCGGCTGTGTGCACCTGTATTCCAAGCAGCTTCATGTCTTCCTTAATCTTACTGCGCAGCTGAAACAGTTCCTCCATGCGGCGCGTACGCACATCACGCAGGTGATCGAGATGCTGACTAAGCGAAGACATCTCTTCCGGACTGGGCAATGGATCGGCCAATAATGACAGTGGCAGCTCACCCAACTCTTCGCATAGCTGATCCTGTTGCAGAAGCAGCTCGCAGATTTCAGCGCGATGCACACGCAGCTCTTCACGCAGATGCTCAATACTTTGATCTAACTTTTGCTCCCATACGGTCAGCGGCATTTCAATCGGCTTTTCGCCAATATCTACGCTCTTGTGCAACAGTCGCCTCAAGTCTGCGGCCTCAGCCTCTAGCTCGCTGATACCATCTTTGATGACCTGCTCCTTTTCATTCGACTCAGTAAGCAGGTCGACGTAAAAGGACTGGACGCGTTCCTCCAATTTATTTGTTAGCTCGAGGCAATAGTCCTTATCGAACATGTGACACCATTTGTCTAATAGCAAATCCACATGTTCGCTGGTAATATTTAGAAGTGTTAGTTTTGTTTGTGTTTCCATGTTTGTCTTACAATTTTGAATATTTTCACAGAACATCAAATCAGAACAGGACGCCCATGTTTAATTTAGGCGCAATTTATCGTTGCCACCTTTGTTTGAAAACACGATCGACTTGGAAGCGAAACTCTGATGTTTCAGCCCTGAAATAAACTTCTTCAGTGAATTTATTTACAATGATGGAAAATATTAAAACAAAAATATATGCAAAAATACTACATTATTACAAATTACAAATAAATCGTAACATACAATATAATAAAACCATATCGGGTATATTTCTTACCTTAATGTTTAGTAGCAAATATTTCTTTTTCCATTGCAATGCATACCTAAATTTTAAAAATAGGATTAATTCAGATTATATTATGCATTAATTTTATTTTAAAGCACGTTCAATACCTTTAAAACATAATACATAATAAAACTATTTTCATATGGCTATGGTAAATTTATAAAGATTTATAATATTTCGATTTTGTCCAGAAAGCGCGAACATTAGGTGGCAAAATATTTTGAAAATGTGGCAATATTTATTTCGGTTTTAAAAATACTGGATCAATTAGTTGTTCTGAAAATGTGGCAATATTTATTTCGGTTTTAAAAATACTGGATCAATTAGTTGTTCTGTGGCGTCCTTTCTTGACGGCGTTAATTTATAACGAATAATTAATGAATACATAAAAATGGATGCACAAATTAAATCATCCATTCTGGTCATCACAAGTGAACATATCGACATGCTGTTACACAAATGGTGTCAAATGTTCGATAAGGACTATTGCCTCGAGCTAACAAATAAATTGGATGAACGCGTTCAGTCCTTCTACGTCGACCTGCTGACTGAGTCGAATGAAAAGGAGCAGGTCATCAAAGATGGTATCAGCGAGCTAGAGGCTGAGGCCGCAGACTTGAGGCGACTGTTGCACAAGAGCGTAGATATTGGCGAAAAGCCGATTGATATGCCGCTGACCGTATGGGAGCAAAAGTTAGATCAAAGTATTGAGCATCTGCGTGAAGAGCTGCGTGTGCATCGCGCTGAAATCTGCGAGCTGCTTCTGCAACAGGATCAGCTATGCGAAGAGTTGGGTGAGCTGCCACTGCCATTATTGGCCGATCCACTGCCCAGTCCGGAAGAGATGTCTTCGTTTAGTCAGCATCTCGATCACCTGCGTGATGTGCGTACGCGCCGCATGGAGGAACTGTTTCAGCTGCGCAGTAAGATTAAGGAAGACATGAAGCTGCTTGGAATACGGGTGCACACAGCCGCCGATGAGCATTTGCTCAGCCAGGCAAACCAGAGTCTTACACCAGATGTGTTCGAGAAGCTGCGTTCCATGCAAAAACTATTTGCTGAGCAGATGGCAGAGCTACGCGAAGGCATTGACGAGGCGCGTGAGAAGATCCACGTGTTGTGGGAGCGTCTGCAGGAGTCGGACGAGTTTGTCATGCGCAGAGTGCACGAGGCCAACGAGTATACGCAACGGACCTATGATCTGCTGCGAGAGGAGCTAAGTCGCTGCCAGGAGCTACGCCGTAAGAACATGAAATGTTTCATTGATCAGTTGCGTGAGGAGATCCAGAAGTGGTGGGATTTGACTCTGAAATCACAACAGGAGCGGAAACGCTTTTCCAACTTTTACAACGATTGTTACAACGAGGATTTATTGGAGCTGCATGAGCTCGAGTTGGAGGATCTGAAGAGCTTCTACAATAATAACAGAGAAATTTTTGAGCTTTTTTCCAGTCGCGCCGGGTTTTGGGCACGAATGGAGGCTCTGGAGGCCAAGACCAACGATCCCAATCGCTATAACAATCGAGGCGGGCAGCTGCTGAAGGAGGAGCGGGAGCGTAAGGCTATAGGCAACAAGCTGCCAAAAATAGAACACCAGATTACCGAATTGGTCAGAGCCTATGAGTCGCGCAGTCAGACACCCTTTTTGGTTCATGGTGAGAACATATTGGAGCACATGGCCAAAGATTGGGAGCGCCTTCAAAAGGTTAAGGAGCAGCAGAGTTCTGCACGCAAGAACACAATTACGACTCCATCAATCCACGGAAAAATGCTTCCACCAGCTGTACCAGGGTCGACGGCCCCACGGACACCCATGTCGCTGCGAAACATGTCAACAATGTCTTCATCCACAATGACATTGCGCCAAACTCCTTCCAATTGGAGGCAGGCTTCCATGGCAGGTTCAGCGGCCAAAACCACCGGCAATTTGCAAAAGAGAAAGATGCCGGTTTCAAGCACTAACTCGAATACACCAAACGCTAAGCGAAATTTGATGAGAACATTTAAAGCGTCGCCAGCAATGCGAAAGTCAAGCAACCGCCCTGTAGCCATTCAACAGAAGGTGCTCAAGCCTCAAATTAAAAAGGTGCATGTGCTGGAAAACACTCTTCGTCACAGCTCTGGTCTGGGCAGGCGCAGTCATGGCACACCTTCCAAGAAGGTTCGAGCAAAGCCGTCAATGTCCGAATTTGGAAAAAAGACTAAGCAGGGCTATGAGGACGATGACTGCTACGATTCATTTGAGAAGTCCATTGAACCCGCTGCTCGCTCCTCGATTCTATCACGGCCAATGAGCGTGACCAATCGGACCCATAACCTGAGAAAACGGTTGTAGTTTAAATTATTGGAAGGCCTTACTTAGTTTTGATTTTAAGAGTATTGTTTTTTAACCATCGTTGAAACATATAAGAAGAAACAAAGCAGGTAATTCCCTATAAATTACTTGGAATTTCGTCCATTTACGTATCGAATTTTGCATCTTAACATTTAACATAAAATAATATATGTAATAAAAAATAAAAGATAAGCTGTGAATTCGCTTAATAAAATGTATTTACATTAATAACATTTCAGAGATGATTTGTTTTTGGTCATATGTAATGGAAATGTCAATGTGGAATTTGTGTAGAGAGTTCTTAAAATGCTATTCTCGTTTGAAAAATTCAAGTTTAGAGTATAGATTGAAATTGTTTGAATTTTGTGTTCGATTTCGATAGTAGGCTTAAATTAATCGAAATATCATCGATATATGTCAAAGCAGCCATAGTTTTGCTTACGCGCTTTTTTATTGTTTGTGTTTACCGCAAACTCGCTTGCTGCAAATAAATCACAGAATCAAAGTTTTGGCAAAGTTAAACTGAGTTTAGGGAAATGAATACGCATTTTGAGCCGCGCACCCTTATCAATGGCAGCATGCTAAAGCAGTTTGCCGGCCAAACCGTCAGCATCATGGTGCAAGTGGAAAGTGTTGCCGGCACAACGCTGTTGGCCAACAGCACGGACAACCACAAGCTGCGCATCAGTCTTCCTGGTGAACTAGGAGCGGCCCAGGGCGCCTGGGTGGAAGTAATTGGTAATCCAAATTCCGCTGATGCCCTTCGTGCCAATGAGGTAAGTTTATTATTTACATGCCCCGACGAAATTCTCGCTTATCTGCAATATATTAAAAGGTCATCGAATTTGGCGGCGAGAACATTGATTTCGACACGGACAGCTACAACACAATGACCCAGTTGCTGACCAATGTGAAGCAGTTCTATCGATATGGCTAAGCAAGGAATAACTTCTGCTGCCGTTCTGTATTTTAAATGCACTCATCTTTTTATATTTTAATCGAAATAAGCACAGAGTTATTAGAGTATTTCAATAAAATCAACATGTATTTGCTTAATTGGGATTTGATGCCTTTATTATTAAAGGCTATCTGTTGAAGGAATTTCAACAGTTGAAGAAAAACAGGAGACAAATTCAATGGTGGGCTATTGCAGCACAGATGCATTGGCAACGACGCTGGGATTGTTCACCACCTCACCGAGGGAGTCGAGCACCTCCGTGCGATAATCATCGAAAGTACCATCAATCTCGTTGATTGTTTGGTTCTCGATAACGTAAAGCATACAACCAGTTTCGCGTATGAGACGCTCATCGTGAGAGACTATAATGACGCCGCCCTCATACTCGTTGATGGCCTCGGCCAGTGCATCGATTGATTCAATGTCCAGATTATTTGTCGGCTCATCGAGAATGAGCACATCTGGTGCACTGAGGCACAGCTCGGCGAGCGCAACGCGCGCCTTCTGGCCACCAGAAAGATCCTTCATTTTAATGGTATGGGCATGGCTGACAAGCCCAAAGGAGCCCAGCGCTTTGCGTGCTTTCTCATGCGGCAAGTTAAACAGACGCTGCAGATATTCAGCCGCCGATTCTTCGGCAGTCAAATGCTCGCCCGAATGCTGATCGAAGCGTCCAACATGCAGTCGATGATTTTTACTCTGCTCGCCCTCCTGCGGCTCCAGTTCGCCGAGCAGCAACTTGAGGAACGTTGATTTGCCGACACCGTTCGGGCCCACAATAGCGACGCGGCTGGTCAGATCAATGCCAAAATCAGCCTTAATAAACAGTGGCTTGTGGCCCTCGAAGGCAAAAGTGATATCGTGCACACCCAGAATAGGGGGTTGCAGCTGGGAGGGCTCGGGAAATCGGAATTTCACAATGTACTCCTTTGGGCGGGCGAGCAGCTCCTGGGGACCATCGTCCTCGTCCTGTTTTTGCTGCTTCGATTTATTCTTCTCCTGTTTGCGCGTCAGCGTTTCTTTTTGCTTCTTCTCAGCGGCCTTCTTCGACTGGCCATGCGCCTTAAGTTCACGTATCCGCTTCTCCTGTTTCTCAAACTCCTTTATCATCTCGCGCCGCTTTTGCACGTACATCTTCTTGAACATTGAGTAGTTGCCCTTGTAATATTGCAATTTCTTCTGATCCAGATGTATGATCTCGTTGCAGACGTTATCCAAAAAGCTTTGGTCGTGAGACACAATTAACAGCGTCTTCTTCCAGCCCTGCAAATAGTTATCTAGCCAAATGACAGCATTCAGATCTAAATGATTTGTCGGTTCGTCCAGCATGAGCAACGTTGGCTCCAAATAGAGAGCGCGTGCGAGTGAAACACGCATCCGCCAGCCGCCAGAGAATTTGTTTGTTGGTCGATCCTGCATCTCCTTGCTAAAGCCGAGACCGGCCAAAATGCGACGAGCTCGCGCCTCCGCCGAATATGCACCAATCGCTTTTAGCTCAGCAAACGTATCGTTTAGCTCCTCCTGCACACTCATATCGCCATTGGCGAATTGTTTTTCCAGCTCTTCGCTTTTCTTAAGCATCTCGGTGCGCTTGACATCCGCATCCAGTATGGTCACAATGGCCGTTTTGTCTGTGGCAACCACCTCCTGTTCACAGAGCAGCACATCAATGTTGGGCGGTATGGCGAATGCGCGCGTGGCTATATGACGGAGCAGCGTCGTCTTGCCGTGACCGTTTGGACCCACCAAACCATAGCGACGACCATGGGCAATCAGCAGATTGGCATTAACAAATAAATCATTGCCTGGAATGAACAAAAAAAAAACAAAGAATCTTTCAATTATTATCCAACTTAAACATATTTTGTGCTCATTATGAACCAACCTTTGGCTGATATTGTGAAATTCTCAATTTTGATGTCAACGGCATGCTCTAGGGCTGCCTGCTGGCCAGCGCTCTTCTGTACCTGCGACATTGTAAAATTGTTATCGAGATCCGAGTGGCCGGCGCCGCCCTTTTTCGTCATTAGGTCCATTTGTCGTTCGTATTCCTGTTGTTTCTTTTGCTTCTTTTTCTCTTTGTGCGACATTTTCTTTTCCTTGGACTCGGCAAACGCTTCCGATGACTCTTCGGATATGGGCGTGGTCGCTGTGGTCTCTTCCTCAGGTACTGGTTCGATTTCGTTTAGCGTAACGGTGACAACTTTTGCCCTTAAAGATTCCTCTACAGCCGCTGGCGGCTCCTGCTTTTCGATCAGCAGTTCCACCTTTTCCAACGCCTTCTCGTCAACTTTATCGCTAAATTTGCTTAATTTATCAGTTTGTTCTTTCTGCTCCTTCTCTGATTGTTTCGCTGGCACTACTTTTTCGAGCTCTGGCTCCCTATACAGTTCAATATCATCTTGGTCATTGTCCACATTATCCTCATCGCTCAATGCAAATTTATTGGTTATATGCTGCTGCTTCTTTTTAGATTTCTTGGCTGCAGGCTTTGCTATGGCTACCACTTCTTCATCGTCGTCCTCATCATCGTCTTCCTGCTCAATGTCGTCTTCGTTTAGATCCACCACAGCTTCGTCGTCATCATCGCTAAAGCCAGCATTCGCCTTCTTCTTGTTGTTCTTCTTACTCTTCTTTGCCTGCTGCTGTTTCTTGGCAACAGACTGTGATTTGGGGACGGGTGCTGTCTCCTCATCATCGGAGACATCGCTTGTAACTTTTGATATTCGCTTTCCCGGGTGCTCATCGTCACTCCAATCATCGTTTCTCTTACCCTTTTTACCCTTTTTCACTGCCTTCTTCTGCTGCTGCTTGCTTTGCGTAGACTTTACGCTTTCAAGATCATCGCCGTCAATATTGTTGTTCAATTTGCTATTGCCTACGGATTCATTATCACTGGAATCGCCACCGATGCCGGCAGTACGCTTTCCCTTTTTGCCCTTCTTATTCGCTTGCTTCTTCTCGATGGCAATCACATTTTCTGGCTGCTCCGTGTCGTCATCGAAGCGCTCCTTATTCTTACCCTTAACTTTGGACATATCGATGTCGATGTGTCTGCTGGTGACAATTTAACCATCAAAATTAAAATACCCAATAAATTGCTGCCGAGTTTGGAAAGCTTACGTTTCTGTTGTCGTCGACGGCTTTCACGTGCACAGCTGGCAAATGTACCTAGTGCGGAGCAAGGTGGCGAAATATGAAGAGTTAAAAACTGTGTTTGGCTATGTGTGCGTGGTGAAATACCTATCGGAATCGTGATGTCATTGATTTGAGCTGATGAAATCGATCTGAGCCATAGGACGCGTTTGCTTAAATTGAATAAATATAGCTTTACGATTATGTACAGCGTACACACAACTTAAATGTTTCTTGATAATTTTTCATAAATTATTTGAAAACAAACAGAACTATAGTCATGCCGTCCGATAAATGTGCAAGCTTATCGATGTATCGATACGTTTATTTTTTTTTTGGCCATAAATGTCGTCGAGCTACATAATTGTTTAATAAACAATTAATCACTAATATAAACAAAATAGTGCAAAAAGTGCGTGTGATATTTGAAGTAATAACACATACCCTACATTAATTCACCTGCAGCCGTTGTACGCTTCACGGCAAGAGGACAAACAGACAAACAAAAACAACAACGAAAACAATATTAACAACAAAGCTAGAGCCACAACCCCAAGGAGATTCGCAACGCAATCAAAAAAAAAAATTCCATAAAACGGAAAATAACATACGCTGCGTTAAATGGGTGGGACTTAATAGGGGAAAGGGGCCGCGCGCATAGCCCAAAGGTGGTTAACAGTAGCAGCAGCAGAACAACAACAACAACAATAATACGACAATCGAGACCTTGAGAACTTTTAAGAAATAGCAACAAAAAAGATCGAAATATATTAACAAACTAAGCAAACAGAGCTGAGCGCAGAGAGGCAGTCAACCACATCGGCCGCCAAGTTATGGAGAGTGACAATTTCCCGCAGCACGCCAATTAATAAAAATAATAATAAAACAAACAAAAACAAAAAAAAAAACAATTAGAAAAACAATACGAAATGCATGGAGAAAGGAGAATTCGGAAGCCGTGAAAAACAAGTAAACGTAAGAATAAAAACCAAAACAAAAGCTAAAGCTTTAAACAAATAACCAAGAATAACATCAGCAGTGCCGCCGGAACACCATCCACCCACTCGCACACACAACACACACACACACACACAACACACACAAAAACACACACTGTCACGCACGCAGCAGCAGTACAATGGCAGCGGTAGTTGCGGCTAAAGCAAACGGCGGCAGCGGCAACGGCAACGGCTGCGTCGCAATTATGACAGCAGTCGATTCGGAGAATGGAGACGCCAACTGTGCATCGAATGGACGCGAGGCGCGCAATCTTGCCGAGAAGCAGCGACGGGACAAGCTAAATGCCAGCATACAGGAGCTGGCCACAATGGTGCCGCATGCGGCGGAATCAACGCGACGTTTGGACAAAACAGCCGTGCTACGCTTTGCAACGCACGGCCTGCGGCTGCAGTACGTCTTTGGCAAGTCGGTGACGCGACATCGACGCAGGCTTAACGTGAAAACCGTTGGCGGTGGCAGCGCTGGAGTCGCTGATATTGGTAGTTATAATAATAATAATAATAATAACGGTGTCAACGTTGGAGATACGCCGCAATTGACGGAAACGTTGATGCAATTACTCGACAGCTTCTTCATAACGCTCACCTGCAATGGGCAGATAGTGCTCATCTCTGGCAGCGTCGAACAGCTATTGGGCCACTGTCAATCCGATTTGTATGGACAGAATCTGCTGCAGATAACACATCCCGATGATCAGGCGCTGTTGCGCCAACAGCTAATACCACGTGACATCGAGACGCTCTTCTATCACCAGCGACGCCAACAGCATCCGAATTCGCATTCGCATTCTCACACGAAATCGCAGTCAACGTCAGCCAGTGAGGATGATGACGATGAATCGGATGTGCTCGACCAGGATCAGGATCACGATCACGATCACGATGAGGACGAAGCGGAACGGGCTTGTCTACGCACGCCCAGTCCCCGAACGATCGCTCATTTGGCGGACATCGATGAGCGTCTACGTAGCGATCGACGCTGCTTCACAGTGCGTCTGGCGCGTGCCTCAACGCGCGCCGAGGCATCGCGTCACTTTGAGATGGTCAAAATTGATGGGTGCTTTCGACGCAGTGACTCGTCGGTGACGGGTGGTGCTGCCGCCAATTTTCCAATCGTATCGCAGCTAATAAGGCGTTCACGTAATAACAACATTTTCGCTGCCGCAGCAGCCGCAGCCGCAGCAGGAGCAGCCGCAACAACAACGGAAACATCAACAGGAACAACAACAGCAACATTAACATCACCTGCCTGCATACCGCAACACGATGCGATCGCACAGGCGGCACTGCACGGGATCAGTGGCAATGATATCGTCCTGGTGGCAATGGCACGCATCATACGCGAAGATTCCACCTGCCTGAGCCTCATGTGCCGCCAACCGGAGCCGTATCAACTGGAATACCAAACGCGCCATCTCATTGACGGCAGCATCATTGACTGTGATCAGCGCATCGGCATCGTTGCCGGCTACATGAAGGATGAGGTGAGCAGTACTCCATATATATGTATATATATATATATCGATTTTTATATATTTTATGTATTATTTAGGTGCGCAACTTGAGTCCGTTCAGTTTTATGCATTTGGATGATGTGCGCTGGGTAATTGTGGCACTGAGGCAGATGTATGACTGTAACAATGACTATGGCGAGAGTTGCTATCGTTTGCTATCGCGCAATGGCCACTTCATTTACCTGCAATCGAAGGGATTCCTGGAGATCGACAAGAGCAGCAATAAGGTGCACTCGTTTCTGTGCGTCAACACGCTGCTGGATGAGCAGGCTGGCAAGCGCAAGGTGCAGGAGATGAAGAACAAGTTCTCGACAATAATCAAGGCCGACATACCCACGCATACCAGTCCCGATCTGCCCGCATCGAGGGCGCCACAGCAGCTGGAACGCATTGTGCTCTATCTGATTGAAAATCTACAAAAGAGCACATCCGGCAGCAGTGATGCTGCTTCAAATGGTGGCGATGCCAATATGGACGCTATGGATGATGGCTGCTGCAGTTCGCCCGCATCCAACAGTAACACACCGACACTGGATGAACAGGCGACATCGCCCGCCCCGTTGGCACTGGTGCCGCCGGCACCTGGCCACGTCAAGCATTCAATATCGAAGTCGGTCAATGTGGTAAATGTGACCTCAGCGCGTAATCTTCAATACCAGCAGCAACAGCAACAGCAACAACAACAGAAGCGGCGACAGCTGGAGCAGCGACAACTGGAGCAGCGAGAGCTGGAGGAGCGTGAACGCAACGGGAACGTGGTCAATGGGGGCGTTATACGCCAGCCGAGTTGCTGTCTAAGCGAGAGCTCCACATTGTCGCCGGCGAGTGCGAGCAGCTCGGAGCTGCCGGATGATGCCAATAGTAATACATCGCCGCCGTCGCCAGCGCTAGCTCCAACACCTGCAACACCACGCACCAGTGTGCTTCAGAGGCTAATGACAACGACGCCGCGAAAGTCAGCTGAGGCAGCAGCAGCAAAAGCGTTAACAGTTCAGCCACCGACGCAGCTGCAGGCAGCACTGTCGAATACGCTGCGCAACCTGGGCACACAGCTGGTGACGATGGGGGAGGAGGCGCAGATGCTGTACGACCAGCAGCAGCAGCAGCGCAACGCACTGTTGCCCAAGTTTGAGCGGCAAATGGATGCCATAATGCTGGAGCATAAAATGCAGGAACAGCTTTTGGTCAACATCAAAAGCGAGTACGATGCGGCTGCAGCAACCGAAACGGAAAAGGGAATGGGATTAGGAATAGGAACGGGAGCGGGAGCGGGAACGGGAAGGAGAACGGATATACCAGTGCCACATCAGACGGTTTCAGTGATAACCAAACAGACGAAAACATCCAGTGAGAGGAGCACCAGTAGCAGCAGATGCAGCAGCAGCAGCAGCAGCAGCAGTAGAAGCCAATAGTTGGCCTGAATGAGGTCAAAATTAGCTTAGAAATCGCATTAGCTGCAACGTTTATTTATTTCGTCTAAATGGCTCAGTATTCAGTGCATGGCTGAAGATTTGGCTACCCCACACCCCCCTCCCCATCCACGCACTTTCAACGCTTCCCCCTTCCCCCAAAAAAAACAACTACAAGAACAAGAGATAGATGAAAACACCTTATGACACATTGCGATCAGAGTACAAAATAAAAAATATTGTTTTAAGTGAAACCAATAAGAAACAATGAAAGAGCAGCAGCAATGAAAACTGAAACAGGGTCATAGAGAAAGAGTGAGAGTGAGAGTGAGATAGACAGATGGACAGATCTGTAACTGTAATGTGCTGTAGAATACACACACACACACATACCCATACACAAACACAAACACAACAGTGTTTACGTCGTTCTTCAACACTGCACAAACCTTGGGAAATTTTAAAAAGCGTGCGACTGAAGAATAATCAATTGCCGATCTGTTGCAGCGAATGATGCAACACTGATTATGCCACACATTTAATACTCAATTATTTAATATCAAAATAACAGTAACAATAACTACTTTAATCTTTCAAACAACTCCCACCATCCCAGCCACAAGAAACCGGCACATTTGTATGCTGAGCACTGAGCTATAGAATAAGCAGTTCAATTTTTATCCCTACAAACATATGTTAGAATTTTTTTTTTAAGTGTATATATAGTTTAATTTTTTTTTGGAAATTGTTTTTTATTTTTTTATCTTCACCATGTTTGTTCAATCTGGTTGAGTTTTTTTACTTTAAGCTTGAGATGTTTTTTCGCCCCCGCCCAAGCCACGCTCCCCACCCCTCCCCTTTACTGACGCTCAAAAATTGTTTTGTGTTCAACTCGATACGGTAAAGTCCCTGTTTCCGTTTGCCTTATCAGTTAGCACCATTGTTTTAATAGCAACATTTTTTTTTTGTTAACAACAATTATAATTGTTTTATTTTATAAGTTTTTTTTTTGTTTATATGGCGCAACTTTTGTTTTGCATTTCCTTTTTGCCGGTTCCAATTTGTCTAGTTTGTAGTTTAGTGTTAATATTAATTTAAGCACATTTTTAATATTTTGTTTGATTTTGATTTTTGTTTGTATTTCATTTAACGAGTTGTGCTCTTAAAACTCTTTTTGTTGATACATGCAAATGATACAAATACTAACATACATAATAAATTTATATATGTACAAATACTAACACATGCACATGTCAAATGTGTAAAAATCACTAAGCAGCCAACACACAGAATCGAGCAGAGATAATAATATCTTTCTTACAATATCGTTGGAGAACTGAACAAATTTCAAATTAGATTGCTTCCCATGAATTCCTTAAATATGTCTTACCATGAGTGTAATATTCTGCGATCACCGAAATGATTCAAATTTTAACCAACCTGATCGGCAAAAAGATATATCGTGAGTTTAAAAAAATCCAGTGCCAGACAGTGATAGAGGGTTGTTGCCAGCTTCACACACATCCATCGACTTGACGACTTTGTGTTGTCTGCTTAGTGAAAATATATATATATATATATTTATATATATGTATTTTTCTTTCGCTGTTGTGTAGATTTTTTTGTAAAATTTAATTTATAAAAACCAATAATAACGATAATGCGTTACAAATGTTAGCAATTAATTAATTAATTTAGCCAGTAATCTATTGATAAATCAACAATAATGATTAATAAAAATCACGTGAATAAAGGAAACAACCGCAAATTTATTTTTCAATTACGAATCAATTAAAAAAGCAATCATCTGTTTCAAATCCCGTTTCAATTTTCGTTTAATATGGATCAATATTTTTTTTAGGTATGGATATATTTATACATATATATATCTGGCAGATATATTACATTTGTAATATTTCTGACAGACTGACAAAATGTATGTTTAAGGTTTTATTTCATGTTTCAGCCAATATTTGAATTTGTCGATATTAATATTCAATATTATTTATTCATGATAATTTATGAAATATTTTAGTTAGTAATATTGATAAAAATGTATGACTAATTGTGCAAAATATGCTATGTATGAAACATGAAATATGAAATAGGCTCCATTTTCAACCAATATTTGGAATGGCTTTTGTTATTCTCCCACTTTAAGTTTTATTTTACGCATTACGAGATTAATTTATATTTAGTCAATGGTTTATTATTAAGGACTTATTCCATGCGACCTTTTCCTGAGCTTTTATATGTTTTTCGTAGGAGAGCCCTATGTTTTCCAACATTTCTTTGAATATTATTGTGTGATATTTTTCAGTCAGCTTCTCTTATTGGTTCGGATATATCGATTTTACCGATGGGAATAATATATTGCTTTATTGTTTTTGATGTGATAATACTATATGGACAGAGTATCTAGCAGTCACGACCTCAAGGCCTCATCGTTTTTACTAGTGTAAACTGAGAAAGAAGCCGTCAGAAGTATATTTTGTTTACATTTATTTATTTATTAATTGTAATAGTTAAATTTAATGTGATGTTTTTGTTTACATTGCATTGGTTTTGTTTTGTATATCTATTGTTCTTTTTATTTATTTATTTTGTTTATTTTATTTTTTGTTTTTTGGCCTAATATGAATTATTTATTGATTTTAATATATAATTTAACTTTATGACTATAAGCAAATGTTATTGTAGTTTGTGTGTTTTTTGTAATAATGCCCAAAACATGCATACAATTAATTGCATAATTATTATATTTGTATATGTATAGTGATGAGTTATATATAAAAGTATATATTAGTATGTTCCGAAACGTTAGGTACGGTACCCAGAAACTGTTATTTGAATTAAGAGTTTACCGTTAATATTAATTTAACTATTTGTAAAGCTGACAAAATTTGATTTAAAAATTTAAAAAAAAAATGGTAAAAAAAATAACCCATTTTTTTAAATTTCTTCTTTTTCTTATTAATATTATACTATACGAAGACTCTATTATAATTGTTTGTACATAAGAAAAACACAAAAAAATATACATATATATATATATATATATATATATTGTATGTTGACTAGATACGACTGAATATTTGATGACTAGAATTGATTATTTTTTTGTATGGACTAGATCGATACAAATAACTTGCAGGAATGTAACAAATAATCAAATGAAAATGGATTTAAAAAAAAAAATGAAATTGTTTCTTTTTTTTTTTGCATTGTTTTTGTTTTAGCAACACCTTTCAGGTACTTATAAAATATATTCGATAATGCGTCGTGGATTATGTACTATATATATATATATATATGTGTAATCTTTGGAGTAACCATATAATAGAATCATATAATAAAATGCATTAATTGAATGAGCGTGTTATCAAGCATTTACATGCGTGATAATGTTGTAATGCTTTTGGATCCTGATCATCCAGCATCGGTTCATCGATTTCAATTACAATTCCTCCTGTTGTCTATTGCTCCATTATGATGGTGTCCTCGGCCTTGACGTTGCCGGAGTTAATGGCCTCCATTGCCTTGGTTAGCAGGGTGGCATCCTTCAGGCTGACCACTTGGACCAGCTGCGGTTCCTGCCCGGGTCCTCCCTGGATCATCATTTGATGCATTCCCGGTGACATTGTAATGGTTTCCAGTTGATCGCCATTTTCCACCTGTCAAACAGTAAATATAAAAATTAAATATATGTCTACAAATATCAGCTATAATCACAATATTGAACAAATTGTATTTCACAAATAACTAGATGGTGTCCTGTATCAAATGGAATTGGTAAATACACTAAATGAAAACATCATACTTACATAATTGGGCATACATAAAAAACCAAAATCAGAATACCTTCAATTACATAGGATAGCTGCTTATAAAGAAAAGAAACAGTAAAGAAATTAAATATAATAGTTCAAGCAAATAAAATAATAAACAAAATTATAAGATCACAACAAAAAAAGATTTATTCAATATACAATTTTTTTCATTTTTTCTGCTTTGCATTGTTTACACATAATTAAAAATTGCACTAAAACAACTGTAATAATAAACATAATCGGTAATAAAAATATTAAACACAATAATAATAATAATTGTAATAAACATAAAATATTAATATGCGCTTAAATTTCTGGCCACATGTTTTCACAATATACAATCCATATTTCATTTCAATATATTTTGTTTAATGGTATGTTTTTTTTTTTTTTTGTTTTCCCCTTTCTTTAACTAACTCAAAAATGGCATGTGGGCGGTTCAATTCAATTAGCAGATTTTCTTTAGGCATAGCTAAGACTACATTTTGAATGCAAATTGGCTACGTTGGACGAGTTTAACAATATGACTATAATTTTTTGGTGTATTAATCGTTTTTGTTTTAAATTAAAATGTTTTTTTCTTTTTCTTTTGATTGCGTCTCACAATTTGTACAACAAAATCTATAGCATTCATTTCCCTGTATGCTTAACCAACTACTTAAAAATTAAAACCTAAACAAATATTTGCATAACATTTTCCATATATTGAACAAAAAAAAAAGGAAATGAACAATAATAATAAGAAATAATTGATGAACTAAATATGTTAATATTTGGCTTGTGTTTCGATTAGAATATGATACAATTCGGAATCATGCACTCAACTATAAAATACAAAATCATACAAAATAATAAGAAAATTTCTATAAAAAAAATTAAATTATTATTTGTTTTTGTTTTAGGAACTTTACAAATTTGTTTTTGTGGTTTTCATTAACTTTTTGGTTTCAGTGTTTCAATTATCAACAAATTTGCTCACGTTAAATTCAATGTGTGTGTGTGTGCGGGAGATGGGGGGGGAAGGGTGGAATTGTTAGTTTGGTTTTTAATTTAAATATTATTTATCGATTTTACTAAATAAGGTATCGATTGCTTGGTCAATTCATTGCATTCCTTTACATTATTTTTTCTTTATTTTTCTTTGCTTTTTGCTTTTTGGTATTCTTTGTCGGCATTCACAATTGTTTGCGTGTGTATGTATGTATATGTGTGTGTGTGTGTGCATGCATGCATTTATGTAAGTAAAAATGGCAAGTTTTTGTGCTACTATTTATGTGTATGTGTGTGTGCTTGCAGCGCCGCTTTGACTAGATTAGATTTTGGCAATTGGTAGCTACCTTTGGAAGGGAGAGGGGAGGGAGGTAGATGCTGGCAAGTTTGTGCGTACGTGGGGAGGGGGAGGGGAAGTTGGCAACAATAGCTGTTCGATGAAGTCTACTCCAAATGCTCTAATTTAATGGTTTTAGCGGGCAGCTGCAGCTGCGCACTGCCCAAATTTGTTAGTCTCGCACTGTTCACGCAGCGTATTTCTGCAGCTGCAGCGCTGGACGGCGCAGCCGCCGCCCTCGCAGCAGCAGGAGCTTTTCTAACACCTCTGCTTATATTAAGCTTGCTGGTATTGCTGCTGCTGCTGCTGTTAGTGCCATAAATCAGCTGGCGACGCTTTTGCGCTGTTATCGAGCGTCGCGATGCGTGCGTTTCATGGCGGCGCTGCGACGTCGACGACGCTGCTGCGGCAACTGCTGGCGTGGTCGAAACAATGGGCAGCGGCATTTTAATTGTATTGTTGTTGTTGTTGTTGTTGTTAGTAAGCATGCTGTTATTATTGTTATTGGCAAGATTGAAGCCAGCAGCTAAATTGTTGGTGTTGGTGTTGCTGTTGCCGCTGCTGCTGCCACCGCATGCCGGACCCGTTGCTGCCCAAATCAACCGAGTGCCTGGCGGCGCTTGCAAAGTGAGCGCTGCCGGCTGTTGTCCGGCATTTGATGCTGCAGCGCCAGCAGCTGTTGCTGTTGCTAAGCCTGCGGCGCTGCGTCGACCAAGCACAGCAGCGCAGCCAGTGTTTATCACCGAGAAGCCAAGCAGCGAAGTTGGCGCAACAGCTGTGCCGCTACTACTACTATTACTATTATTATTATTGTTGGTGTTGTTGTTGTTGTTGTTGTTGTTGCTGGTGGTGGTGCGCGTGGCACTATTCGAGGAGTTGGGGCTATTGTTGTTATCTACCTGCACGGGGCCCAAGCAGACGGTGGCATCGTTGTTCGTCAGCTGCATGTTGGCCATCACCGACTGGTACATGGAGACGGGCACCGATATGACATTGCTCACGGACACCGGAAAGCCTGGATGGATTATTAAAGATGTTCGCACATTATACATTATTGTTATCGGTTTCGCTATTAACATTTACCTTGGCCATCTTCGGTGGTGATAAAGATTTGACCATCTTGCGCCTCGGTAAGATCTACGGTCATGTTCTCATGGCCATTCACATCGGTTAAGCTTTGTACCGTTTGTATGGTGGCGCCTCCCTCGCCCTGATGCAGCTGCAAGCGAAACGCAAAAAAAAAAAACAGTTAAAGATTTTCAGATTGATTATTGCTGGTTGTTGCAAACTTACCGTTGCCACACCCTGCACCTGGGCCGTTGTACCATCGGGCAGTGTTATGATCGGATTGTTGGGATCCACCTGGATGAGAGACACGGTTCCATCAGCATTCTGCGAGAACACTGTTTGTGTGGTGTACTATTGGAAAAAAACGAGGGAAGCGCATTTTAATTAAATATATTTTTCGGGGCTTACTTCAGTGTATATGATGCAGCACAACAAAAAACAACAAAAACAAAAAAAAAATCCAAAATAAATGTATTTTTTATATAACAAAAGGTTTAACAATAAAACAAATGCAAATGCAAAATAATTAGGAAAAGGTCGTTTTTTATCAATCAATAAAACTGTCGTTGTCGTTGTGTTTGTTTGTTGTTTTTGTTGCTGTTAGTATGTGTGTGTGTGTTAATGAGTGTGGTGTATTTACATGTGCGTATGTGCTTAGTTTGGAATGTATTGTGAATCATGAAAACAACATTTAAAACCAGCTGCAAACGAAAAAAAAAAAAACAATATAAAAGGGAGTAAAAACAAATTATTAAAAAAAAATCTTAGGCATGCCGAAGATTTAATACCCATGCAGAATGAATTCTATCTAAAATAGTTAGTCGATGTGAATACTGAAAGTATTTGAAAGTGAGTTTGATTCGAATATGTTAATAACATATATAAAATAAAAACAAAAAAGATTTTAAAGCAGACAGACAGACGGACATATTGCTATATGTATATATATATATATATATATATATATATATATATATATTTATATCCCCTTCAACTTAAAAAGAAACTTCCCTCTGCAAGGGTTATGCAAATAAATATTATATAAAATATATATATAAAATATCAATTAAATGTAAAGTTAAAGCTATAAAAAATACATATAATAAATATTAATAAAATGCATTTAAAGTAGCAAAATAATAAGCAACAATATTCAAAGTGAAACAAATTATTCAAAGGAACGAAATATATAAGCGCATCAGCAAAGTTTGAATATTATGCAACACATTCTTCGAATCCTAAATGATTATGATTATTAATATTAAATTAGCAATATGTATTCTGATATAATTCAAATTAGATAATTGCATTTTAGAGAAAATTGTTTTCAAATCGTTTGAGTGGCTAATGAATCATTTACACACAGAGTTAGATAAAAACAAATGAATAATTTGAATAATGAATCATTGGTTTAAAGAATAAACAAAAAAAAAAAAAACAAAAAAAAAACAAAACAAACAAAGAAAAAACCACTCATCCATGGAGGAAAGGAAATCGAAGTGTGCATAATATTCAGAGGAGAACAGGAGTAGGAAGAGTGAAGAGTTTCATTAGTTTAGTTACAAGTTCAGACAGATTAGTACGAACATCAACGTCGCTCAGCGTTATGGGCTCGATGCAAACTTGGGCATTGGCGATCTGTTGGGCGGTGACGGTTTGTGCAGCATTTGATTGCTGTGCCGCCGCCGCCGCCGCTGCTGCTGCTGCTGATGCTGCTGATGATGCACTTACGGCTGCCGCTGTTGTTGGCACAGCGGTTGCAGTTGCTGTGCCGCTTGCCGTTGTCAGCTGTATGGTCTGCGGCTGTGATTGGCCTATCGCCTGAATGTGCACCGTATTGTTGCCACTGGTTGTATGATGATGGTGATGATGCTGTTGTTGTTGGTGGTGGTGTTGCTGTTGTTGTTGCTGTTGTTGGTGGTGATGATGCTGCTGTTGCTGCTGCTGTTGATGCTGCTGGTGTTGTTGTTGTGGCGCCGGTGCCTGGCATATCTCAATCTTTGTGGATGCCGGCAGCGTTGCCGTCGTTGTCACATGCTGATTGTTTGTGCTTTGGATAATCGTTGGCGCCGGCGTATTCGATTGAGCCGTGTGCGTTGTGATCACGGTGCCGGCACTGTTAATCTTCACCACGTTCACCTGCTGTGGCTGCAGTTCCATTTGCAGTTGTGTTAATTAATGTGTTAATGATTTTTTTTTTATTAGTACAAGTTGAGCATGAAACGGAGGAAGTGTGGCAGGAAAGTGGCAATAGATGTGTGAGACCAGTAAGTAAATGCTAAGACGATAGTCTATCGGAGGCAATGCATCCATTGGCATGGATCTACTTACTTGGCTGGTGGTTGTGGTTACTGCCGGCGACACTGTTTGCACCGTTTGTATGGTGGGCGTATTTGATAGCTGCTCCATGTCCTCGTCCTCGTCGCCCGACTGTGAGATCAACGCATTCACCTTGTCCTCATCGTCAGCAAATGTGGGCAACAGATCCTCGCGTCCATGATATTTATAGCAATTGATGACGATCTTGCGCAGCGCATGCGTCCAGCTGATCTGTTTTTGGGTGTGTTGCGTGTGTGTGTGTGTGTGTGTGCGCGCGCATAGTTGTGTTGGGTAATGAGGAGGATGGAGAAAGGGTGGCGATTAATAAGACACGATTCGATGTTTTAGGGCGGCTGTTGAACACCCACCCCACCCACCTTCTGCTTGTCATCCTCGGAGCGGGCATCCATGCGCACATTTGCCCAGGGCAACTCTTTGGGCCACCAAGGCGGACGTGTCGACTCCCGGCCCCAGCCAGGCTTGCCTCGTCCCGTTGAATACTTCAGCATGAGCGGTATGAAGGCGCGCAGCTGGGCCTGCGTCATCTTCTCGACGGGCGTCGGTATGCCATCGATCACCAGGCCTGGCAGCTCGAACAGCGATGGATCCTCCTGTGGCGGCGGCGGCGCCTGTTGCGCCAGCGCATTGTCCAGCTCATCCATCACAATGTTCTTCAGATTGCGCAGCACATCCTCCAGCGGCTTGGCGCCAAACACCTTATAGCTGGTATTCGGTTTGCCCGGCGTCGCCACCAGCACCACAGCCTGCTTCCCCACACGGCCGGTGAACTCGTAGATGATGCCGCGCAACTTGCGCAACAGACGATTCTGTTGACGCTTGCGGACCGATGGATTCGTTTCGAAGCAATGCGGACGCTTGCGTTTCTTTGAGCTGGCAATGGCGGCTGCGGCTGCCACGCCCACTGGCCCAGCGGCGGCCAGCTGATGGGCAACATCATCGTTAACAATTGTGGCAAGATCGCCATCGTAGAGGCTACCCTCGCTGCTAATCAAATCATCGTCCTCGTCATCGGTGCCCAGACTCTGCATATCATCGTCGAGCATCTCGATCTTGTAGGTGGTGCCATTGCTATGGCCACTCGACGATTGCACCTGCGATCCACTGCTGGTTGTTGTTATTGTCGTTACATTGATGCCGCCGCCGCCGCTGCCGCCACCGCTGCTTGAGCTGTTGCTGCCGCCGCCAGCGCTAATCGTTGCATTGCCACTGCCGCCGGTGCTGGTGGTGACGACCACATTGCCACCGGTTCTTTGGCTGCCAGCCGGCCCAACAACCAGCCGATAGCTTGTGGTGGCCAGCTTGGTGCCTCTGCTGGTGCCTGCTGCTGCTGCTGATGATAGTCTGTCGGTCGAGCTTTGGGCAGGCGGGCGGGTGGACGGGTTGTTGCTGCTTCTGTTGTGTGCAACTCGGACTCACACTCTGCCCCCGGCTCCTACGCGTGGTGCCTGTTGACTCTAATCGCATGCGCACTATGAGAGATCTGCGGATTAGAGAGAGACAGAGAGAGAGAGATAGAGAGAAAGAGAGAGAGGGAGAGAGAGAGAGAGAGAGAGTAAGATTAGGTAATTTTATTTATCCGATTGGAATGATTGAGTAGAACTAATTGCCATAACTAAGAAATACATTTATTTATTATATGTATTATTATGTATTATATTATTATAATGATTATTATATAATCTATTGTGCCCCCTTCTGAGACTAAAGCTCCTCCAGTTGGAGCTGCAGCAATGCTAGAATCTTGCTTGGTAGATGCATCTTTTTTCTGGTTTTGTGGAAAGGCTTCTTTTCTATTTTACTGATATATATTTTTCTTAATAATTCTAAAAGAAAAAAAAAAAATGTATGACATTAAGAAAATAACATTTTTATGGCGATTGAATATTTGTAAGTTCTCTCAAATGAATATAAATAAATAAATATATACAATATTAGTAGACACACACACACACACACACAATTTTAAATTTGTCAAAATATGGTAATTTTTTCAAGTGTACTCAGGCCTAAATGCTAAAAATTTGATTTTAGTTTTAGTGAAAGAGCGCAATGGAATTCGTTTGTTGCATTCATTCCAAAGATATGCAAATTGATGACCCCGTTTCTAACCTAATGACGAGTGGTGTAACAAGTACAGATGACGACAGCGACGACACAAAACAAAAAATAAACAAAAAAAAAAAAAACGAAAATTAAAATAAAGAAAAAACCATTTACTGATAAGCAATAAATGAATCAGGTCAAAAGCGCGCATGCGCAACATTTTAAGGTAAAAAAAAAAACAAAAAAAGAACTCTATGAACTATATACCATATATAAACGCATGTATATAGTCAGATATATATATATATGTATATGAGTAAATTAGTACACACTATCATAGTTTGTGTGTGCGTGTGTGTGTGACTAATTTGAACAGCGCTCACTGATTAGCGATGCCAACATCACTGTTTACTATATATATATATATATATATATATATATATATACTATATGCCAAGTATGACTTATTTGTCAATGAATATGGGCACTATATACGAAGCGAATCATGAAACATTAGTTTTTGAAAACCAAGCAAAGATGGGAGAAAAATTAACTACACTTTTCGAGCGAAGTTAATCGGCTGATATTGGAATTAACATAGTTAACATAGTGCAGTGTTTGAAATATTTTTATGTACGTTTTAAAACAAATTTGATTTGTTTAATATGTGTTTCCTGTTTCACAACTGACTCTCATCAACTGAATATATCACAATTCTGTTATGTATTTTGACGCCCATTTCGATATGACATCTATATGATAAATATGTCCGATTTGGTTTGTATATATATCTTTTTTTTTGAATAAGTTGTCACTTTTTTTTTGGCACCGGTGCATAAATTAACATATAATCTAGAGAGTACATTTCTTTAACAAAGTGTTGTTAAGGAACACTCTTAAATCGAGGGTTAAATATTCTAAATTTTATTTAAACTTTTATTTTTTTTAAATTCTTAAAAAGGATTATAAAAAACTTGAAAAGTGATTGCACCATCCTCAGTGGAAACTGTTTAATTTTGACAAATTCAAATCAACCAAAAATTAAAGAATATCGATTTGTGAAGACCGTTGAAAATTTTTTGTTTTTCATGCTTTTAGCTCTGAGATAGTTTTCAAATGTAAAAGTTGATTCTGTGGATCGGCAGATGTGAGAGAAATAATAACAGACAACACTCAAAAATTATGAAAAATAATCACTTTATATAAGTAGCCTCAATGCGCATACTCAGCACGGTTTAATTCCAATTCTCAAATGATTTCTCACACTGAATTCGTTATACAGTTAAATCCAATTCTCCCCATCCCTCTGGCCATCATTATTTCAATATTTTCAATGGCCGCTGCACGTGCGCATTGAAAATTGCTTAAACTTTTACCACAGCTTGCACTTTTTCGCAAATAACAATAATATATAAAAATATATTAAATACTTAATGCTTGCCTTTTGCTGATATTCGGTTTTTAACACACTTCACAATATAGAAGAAAAAAAATTCTATACAAAATATAAACATACACCGTTTTTTTGATTTGTTAACTTTTATCCGGTTTTGTTTTTTTCTTTTAAATTTTTGCTGATTTGTGTTGGTAACAGTTTTTCATATAATTAAAAACGAAATTAAAATTGAAACCTAAACCGTTTTGGTAAAGAATTGGTAAACACACCGCACAACGTGTAAAAAGATTATGATTGCTGTCCAAGTTTATTGTTGTTGTTTGCAGTTGGTCTGCTGCTGCGCCGTTGCTGCAGTCAAAGTTGCTGTTACTCGCGCTTTGCGTTGTCTTTTCCGCCTGCCCGGCTGAAGTTCTATTTGCGATTGCTCAGATGACGACGACTGACAATACTCACAAAAATACAATGTATGTAAAAGCAGTAACAGCAAAATAAAAAGAGCAGAGCAGAGCAGAGCAAAGCAAAAGCGATACGAGCAAAGAGCGTCGAGTGATTTGAGCGATGAGTGGATTCGAGCGATGAGCGACCACACTGCGCCAAACCACCCCACGGATTGACGACGCCGCCGTGTGCATGCATTTTCATTTTCATTTTCGGTGACGGCGGCAGCGTCGACGCGAACGGCGGCGTCGACGCAGTGAAAAATCAATACTGCGCCCATGCGTCGACGTTGTCGCTTTGCGCGACGCGTGTGAGTTGACAGCCAGCACAGCACAGCACACTCAGGGAGAGAGAGAGCAAGTGCGACTGAGATGGTCATACTGTTGCTGCTGTGAAATGCAAGTCTGTGTATCTGTGTGTACATGTGCCTCTGTGTTACGTTCTGCTCACTTCTGTTGTGTTGTGTTTTGCTTTTGCGTATTCATCTTCTTCTTATTATTATTGTTGTTGAAAAGCTTTGCAAATCAAGCTGCCACTTGCATGCGTGCCCAGCCACCCACTCTTGCTCACAATTAAACAGAGGCAGCTATATGTGTTTTGTGACGGTAGCAAAAAGGGCTGCGCAGCTACCCCCAAAAGCGAATTAGAAACATCCCCCAAGCACTCTCAGCAGCAGCAACAGCAACCGCAGCAGCTAAAGCAACAACAACAAAAATATTAATACTAGTGCACGCAAACGCATTGCGCCTGGGCAATATTGTGGAAATTGTAGCGGTACCTTTCCTTTGCCATATGGTTACGCATGCACTGCTCGCACCACCCACCACCAGCATCGCCAGCAACAGCACCAACAGAGGCAGCAGAACCACCACCACCTTAGAAGCACCCTACCAGGGGTTGTTAATGTTGTAAGCTCGTTTCACTTGCGCGTGGCCAGGCAGCAGGAACCAGACTGTTTGTTCAACGGTGCTGGGCATTAAAAGTGTGCCGCACACACAAAACTGGTAAACCCTTCTTTAATATATACACTGTAATTTTTATGAATAAAACATTTTATTGTAGCAAGAAAAAAAATAAATAAAATTACCTTAATACCTTTAAACTAAATCATCTAGCAAAAATAATTTTAAATGTGCCAGCCACAGCGTAAAAAGTATTTCAATCTCAGTATTTTTAATTAATTAAATTCACTAAGCTAAGAAAACATACAAAATTGTATTCAATTTAAAATTAATTTGAAGCACATAACACATAAGAACATATGTACATTTTGAGCTTCTTGTGCTTATGCTTTTTAATAGAATGTTCTTAAATATTATAGCTGCACATATTTTAATTGCCGTCAATGTATTTTCGGTTGATTCTAAGGTTGTTGGGTGGTGCGTGCGCACTGTTCACATGGCTTAACACTATTGTTTTTTTTTTTCCGATATGTAAGCATGTACATACACACGTATATACTGATATACACACACATAGATACATAAGTAGGTGAACGCGTGTGCGCAAAGTTTGGTTAGGTGCGCTGATAAGCATGCTATAACGTTTGAAAAAGTTAAAATTACACACACACTCACAAACTAATATGTATGTATGTGTTTCACTAGCAGTGCGTGAAGGCAACCAGATTATGCGCCAACGCCTGTACCTATCCACATATAATTATAAATATATGTTTGCGTGTGTGTATCATTAGTCAATTTAAACAAAAAACAAAAAAAAAAACACCTGGCGCTTGCGCTATGGTCACGTCTTTGTCATTTTGATACATATATTTATTTAAATACATACATGAAGTGCATGAGAAATAGACTGAATTTTATATTCAGTATTAATAAAAAACAAGCATTTGTTTTGTTGATGATTTTCAGTGAGTTGCGCTGCTTGATTGTTGTGTGTGTGTGTAAGTGCATGCGCCCGCCGCCTATTCTAAATACGTACAATCGTATTCACAAGTGTGAGTGAATGCCTGTGTGTGTATGCATATCTCCCACTGCGTCAGCGCGCTCATCGCCAGCAAAAATGCTTACATACATAGACACATAACACCTATACATATACATGCCTATGTACACATTATAAATAATCGATACCTATTGTTTTTCATGTGCTCTCACAAGCGAGTTTCTGCCTCTCTCTTTTCCACTCTCTCCCACACAAATTGCACACACACAGACGCATATGTACTTGACGCAACGTTTACAATAGGCGATAAAGTAGATGACAAACATGAACAATAAAAAAAAAAAAAAACAGAACGAACGGAAAAAAAAGCTACGCATGCGGCGGCCGTGGCAGTGGAAGTGGCAACGGCGACGGCGCAAACACCAAACACCTTAAACAAACCCCACAAGCAACGAGAATATGAAATGGCCAACGCATGCCCTGTTTAATATTTTTTTCTGCTTGCTTGTAGAACAAAGAACGTCAATACAAATAAATAAGAAGAAAAACCGCATAATAATAGAAACACACATCCCCAATTGGAACTGTACTTACTCTGACTTGTTCTGCTAAGAATATACCGCACTACCCCCTCTACTACACTATCAGAAAAATAAACAAATTTGTGCTCAGCTGAATACAGTGGTGTCCCGTGTAGAGTGTACGGCGTGGATTTCTCTGCTCTTTTCTCACGGCTGCTGTGTGTATCTGCTGCCCTTAATTCAAGGGTGGGCTGTGCCAGCAACCCCCATGCACACGCACACACACACACTTACACATGTATATATGTGCACTTGCATGCCCAGCACAGAAAAAAATCAAATTGGAATTCGTTCTTGGAATTGGAATAGAAAAGAGAAAAGAAAAACGAAAATAAGAGCAGATGAAAACCAAAAAGTTTGGCAGACATTACGCATACGCCATGTTTTTGCCTACCCTTTACCCCTCCTCGCGACCACTATCTTACTTTTAATGTGCATTTTCACGTATTTATATAAAAACGTAACAGAAATAGACAAAAAGAAAAAAACTTTGCGCAGGGAACGGCGCATGTTTGAATTGCGGACACTCGCAGTAGACGATGTTCATGTTGATGTTGATGGCTAAAGCGCCGCTGCCAATGGTGGCCAAAGGCAACAACAACAGCAGCAACATACAAATACATATACAAACGTGAGTCTACAAACATACGCATGTACTAACGGTACAACGCAAAGGCTCTAACGGATTATCTAACATGAGTGTACACACACTCGCAGACACATTCATGTATACAATTATATATAGACGCCATTTTGGACCCAGCAGAATTTAATTATGCGAATATGAAAAAAAGAGTAGAAGTTAACTAGAAGCGCATGCAAAATTATTGTGACGTTTTGCATCAATTGGATTTTGCGTGAACAACTTTTTGCTTACTGCGGCTGTCTGTTTTCAAAAACTTTTCTTGATGCCCTGCGCGTGCACACACACACATACGTGCACATACAATTACAGTGTTGCGTGTATGTATGCATATGGCTGGCGCGGAGCAGGCCCAGTGCGAAATTGCAATGGAAAATCGAAAATTCTTCACGTCTGCGTCGCGCACACACACAGACACACAAACGCATGAAAACAAATATTGGAAATGTGCAAAACTGGTACGCACCTGCGTGTAAATATGTGAAAGCTGAAAGTGTTCTTAATTCGCTGCTGTTCCACAACATCCAACGTTGAGTTTTTCTATTGATAACGCACACACTTACGTACGTGCATATATATTATATTTCTAAGCACTCACACACATTCAGAGATTGGCAACTGACAACAAAATAATACACACACGCGCGTTGGGAGTCGCGTTGTCGACGCCGCCGCCAACGTTGTTGATGATTTAGCTTATGGGCAGCTGCCGCTGCGTCGTCCAGTTTTATTATCACAGCCGCATTTTACATTTGCGCACTACTGTTGCTTCGTTTTTTCGTATTCTTTTAATCTTTTTTTGCTATTACAGTTTTTTTTGTAAGTTCTAGCTGTAGGAGCAAGTGCTGCACAGCTATCGATGCCACACTGCTGCAATTATCGATAATTCTGTTATAATTTGTCAGATAGTTCTGAGCATTGTGGAGCAATTCTGTTAAATGTGGAGCAATTCTCTGTTACATAACAGAGAAAACTAATAATGCGCTTGGCGCGCCATTACAAAAGTTTAGATTCACAGAAAAAAAACCAAAATAAATAATGCTTTCCTCGCTCCATATGCACACCAAATGTCCATTCACTGATTTGTATTATATCTTTATTCCCAGTTGATTTACAATCACACGTAAGCCCTTCACAAGGCAGCTAGCAATATCAAATTGAAAAGCAGCTAAGCCCGCCAAATGAGGGACTCACATGCAATGCGCTCCCTTAATCTGAATTTAAAAAAAAACACACTTAGAAAAATATAAAGGATACAAAAAAAATGTCGTATGCAGAGTTGATTCTTGAGTTCCCCCGACCCAGTTACTGTGTCGACAACCCGTTGCTAACTGATGCCAGCTGAAGCAGAAGGCGGCCTTTTAAATCGGACGCCGGCAAGCGGCAAGCCTTGTTATGTGGCATATTTTCATATATTTTTATATAACGATTAGGATACAGGCTGATAAACCGCAGAACTTAACGTCAGTCGAGGTTTTCAACAGAGTCCCAGCGTGTGGACCACAGCCCGCAGAAAAAAAGTGTACATACACATGTTTACTTATATAAATATAAAAATATATATATGCTTATCGCTTAGGAGTCACCCACACTACAAGGTTGCCAGCTCGTCACCAATCTACTATGGTATATTGGGCACTTGATGTGGCACTACATATTAGCTTAAGATAAAGTACGATTTCGCTCTTGGTTTTCTAAAACCAAAATAAAGCAACAATGAGAATTTTCAAAAAAAATAAATCAGAATATCAAAAAAATGTTCGCTTTAAATGCAATTCTTGTTAACTTATGTGCTATTTCCGTTTAGTTATCATTTTACTGCAAAGACAGTTTCTTTTTGGCTTGTATGTGTGCATGTGTGTGTGTTCGGAAATTATGGATTAAAACATATTTTTACTCACACATATTTTGAAATACATACAGATGGACAAGTTCACCATATGCTAATGGTTCTGGTGCCAGTTGCAGCTGCTTGATTTACATTTTGCGTTGCATTTATCATTTTGCACTTTCGATTTTGTTAACATTATTGCATATCTCTGGTCACTGTTACTGTTATCAGTGCCTGGCGTCACAGACTTCACAGCTTCCTTGCCGTGCTTCTATCATGTTTGTCGGCATCGTGTGCGTGATTGTGTTTGTGTGTGCGTGACCGTTATTTCATATTGCTTACTCGCATTTCGTTCCTCAAGATGGTCCCCTATAATGCATTTATTTAGCACAAGCATTAGCCGCAAACACACATGTAAATATATATATATAGAAATAAATACATATTTACATACGTATTTGTGTACTGTAAAATATCAAAAGTATTCACACTGTTATCAAAATGAGTAACACGAATTTTTATGAAAAATACTTTAATCGAATAATGTGGTTTTATATTTTTGGCTTCTGATGACGCAATCGGCATTTTAATATATAATTTTTTTTTTTCTTTTTAAATTGTATTTTGTTATTTTATTTATATGCAGATGAGTGTGTTTCTATTTAAACGCTGAGCAAGTTAATTAACGTTCGAAGATCGCTTAAGCAATGTCAAATAAGAAACACTCTGGCATCAGGATCTGGATCAGCGCCCTTATCAAGAGCCCAATTATAGTTGTCCTTTTCAAATAAATAAGATTAATTTAAACAGGATTGCATTGCTTGCCTCCTTTATATATTATTATACAGTATAAATTAGTCACGATTAATACAAGTCAAAGACAACTAACTGAAAAAACCATATCTTTTCTATATTTTATTTTTTAACGAAAACTAATCTAAGGAGCAAGTCCTTTGGCATAAAAATTAAGAGTAACATTAATAATTAAAAAACTAAAAATGAAAAAATAAACAGCGATTGAAAAACAATATGTGAAAATACAGTTAGTTATGATGATGATGAATAATAATGACGATGATGATAATAAATAGTTTGGATATATCGTAACAGGATCTGATCCTGTACTGCCTGCAGCAATAAGCCGAATAGATAGCTTCAAAGCAGTCGACTTGGCTATATCTACTCGGCTGGCGAGGCTGATCAAGAATATATATATATATTTTATGGGCTCGAAAATGCGGCGACTTTCATAGAAAACTGAAATTTTTTAACGAAATTACCGATTGATTAACAGTAATAAATAATTAATTTTAAAATAGTTTACATATAATTATTTTTTTTTTTTTTTTTCAAAGTATATTTATTATTTTATTTTTCTTTTCAACAAATCTTAGATTTTTACTTATGCACATTTCTGTTTAATAATTTATTTGCTTTGCTGCAAGCTATTCAAAACAAATATTGGATATTTACTGCATTATTCATTATTTGATATATCAACTAAGAAAATAATTTCATATGCGACACAGTTTTATGTTTATCAATAGAATAAATGATGAGTCTATAAATAATAAATAGATCAATAGAGCTGCATAAATTGTACATTTAGCTAGGTGACAGGTCGGGTTTTTGGTTGTGCAGATGGGGATATCGGTTACCTGTTAAGTCTGGCGCACTAGCGTGATGTTACTCTGTGGGAGATTACGCAGTGAATAAGAGGGATTGGTTGGGTTGAGTAGTTGGGGCAGAATGGTTACCGTATGCCAGAAAGACAGCTATGCTTCAAAATTCATTAAGAGATTCACTAAATCAGTCCCGAGTAATTTTCTACTTCTAGCTGTGCCAGTGCGTGTGTATGCCATGCGGCATGTGTAACGCGGCATGTGGCACGCGACAAGGCATGCACTCTTCGTGGACCTAATCAAAACAACAATCACAATCACAAAATACACATGTCAAAACCGGCCGGTTAAATTTACATTGCGTATTTCGATAATGCGTTGAATGCGTTGGAAGCCATTGCTTCCAGTAGGCGTGGCGGGCACTTGTAATTTAATTCGAAAAACAAACATGACATTAACAGCTACTTAATAAAAAAAAAAGTAAATAAAAAACAAAAAACAATAATAGAAAAATACGAGCGAACCGCTTGATGGTCAGGCAGCCGGGCGCTGTTTATCTGCTTACAACTTTGGGATATCTGTTTCGAGTTCGTGTCCTGACAAATGGCCATGGCCCACGACTACACACACCAGCACACACATACACACACACCAGCACACACACGTGACTCACAGTTAAGCGACCCAGCGACCTAATAACCGTATGGTGTCTGTGTATGTTTTAACCAGTTGTGGCGCGACTGTTTAAACGTGAGTACTACGGGTACTACTACTAGTACTACTACTACTACTGTCACTACTACTACAACAACAACACACCAACACACACACACACATTACTTTTATAGCTCATACGCAACCTGGGCCGATCTGCGCCTGCGTCTATTTTGAAAAGCGTTTTCCTGCCTGACTTGCTGGCTCTACTCACTAAAAGATAAGGCATATTCGCTTGCATAACTTCTCACATTTATACACACACACACACATATATATATATATATATATATAATAACATTTGTGTATTTTAAAAGTAGCATAGGTCTTATCTCGCATCTGCCTTGACAAAAAAAAAAACCATCAAAAATTTAATTTTATAAATATATATATATATATATATATATTTTTTTTATTTACATTTTTATGACTCACATGTATTAAACTAGGAACATATGAAAAAGCTCAAATAGAAGGAGAAACGAGAGAGAAAGAAAGCGATTAAAACATATGGCATATCTATTTTGGTACAATCTTGCTTTAAATTAGTTATTTTATGTTAAACACAAATACCGAAGCTGATAACGGAATTTATTCCAACGGAATATAATTAGAAACGTGTTCAATAGTCGTATACGAGAGCATATATATACTAAGTATGAAAAAAAGATTATTATGACTAAAAGATTATCAAACAAACAGATGAACATGGGCATGGTTAAGTTACCTAATGTTTTTTGAGAAACCTTTAGGATATTACTCCATTTGCTGACACATTCATTTTATTTAAAAAAAAAAAACACCAATAGAGCTATTTTAAATTTGTTTGCAGTAGCGCACGAGTTGAAAGTTTTACTTACTGACACCCCGTCAATAACTTTAAAAATGCAACGTAAGAAATTGTGCATTGATATAAAGGTAATGAAAATCCCACATGACATAAATAACAAATTTAAAAAAAAAAAGTTGCAGCTTATATCTAATTCCCAAAATAATAAGGAACTATTAATATTGAGAGCAATTGTTGAATTTTATGCACTAAGCATAATATGATGAGTTCTCATGTTTAATTTTCACGTATTGCCAGCACTGCAATAATTGTAGAACATAGCAATTTCACCTATGCCGCTGCGTCCTCTGCTGTAACCTTGAGTTAGGTCCTATTGCACACTTCACGCTTATTTGTTTGGCCTTGTGCAGATGTTTGATATGGTCGCTGCTTCTCATATACAAATACAAATACAAACACAAACACACACATATGCATATCCCTGCATCACCCATTTACAGTTATGTTGACTCTATTGATTTTTTATTGGTTTGCCACTCCCCTTTTTAGTTAGCAGTCGAAACCAAATCATTGTAAATAGCATTTTTAATACTTGCATACAAAGTGTGTTTATATATAATTCATAAATAACCCAGTTTAAGCGCAACAAAAATTTACAGAAATAATATATATAGCGACGTTTTATAGCATGTAGCTTTCATTAGATGCCTAGCTTGTGTGGCATTCAGCTTTAGTACCGTGCAAGTCAGCTGTGTTTGAACTCTGCTTAATCTGTTGCGAATACAGCCAAACTTCATTCTAGACAGCATTATCCGCAACACAGAATTTTAACTAAAATTCTTAAAAATGCGGGCATCGTTTTTAGTTTAGCTTAACAAGTGACAAGTCTATTTTGTACACGCGATTCGCATTATAAATATTGAACTATTATTGGATTGAATTGCAATAATATAACAGCTGATACAGCTGTCAAAGCATGTGCAATGCTGGTCCGGGGGAACTTTGTAATCTCACGATTAATCAAATTAACTCTAAAGAATATTTGAATTCATCATCATGGAAGTAAGCTTATGAAATAAGCTTTTATGGTGTTACGACGGCAATTTGTATTTATCCACAGAGCGATATGAGTATCGGCGTACAATAAAAACAATTAGCCTGTGTCAAGTGACGCGTTGTTGGATAATTGTAGTATTCAGCTTTTTGTCATGCACTGGCGCAAGCATGGCGGACTCATTAACGGTAGATTAACAAATTCTATAAATTTAAATAATTAAAAAAAAATCATTGAATTTTTTTTAATACATTCTACACAAGCACAAAAATCCCAAATTTTTCATTGTTTTATTCATTTTTTTGTATGATTTTGTTCTTTTATGTATTACATTTATAAATATACATATATTTAATTATATATATTTGTGTACGCATTTGCCGTTTGTTATTTATTTTTGTATATGTATGTATACATATGTATTTATAATATATAATAATTTAAGATATTTTTCCATCTGCATTCTACTTTTTTTCCTTTTTTTTTTTAATTTTTACTGGGCTGGGCCACACTATATGGTAAGTACTCGCACACATACATACATATATAAAAATTGTAAGCTTTGGATCGAAGGGAAAATTAAGAAACCGCAGTTAAGATAGGGTTAGGAAAAACGATTAGTATGTATTTTCCAACATGACGAGTACGAGTTGTTTGATAGGCTATACACATGTACACACATTTTTTTTTTGTATTTTTCTTGTTTTTTTTTTTTTGCGTTTTACCTGTTTTTTTTTTAAATGTACATCAATAAAATGTAATTTTGGTATTGCAGCGGTGTATACAGCGGACACAACCTTAAGCTCCAGATTAAACTACAAATTTCGGTATTCATATGAATATCCAAGCATATATTTTTTAATGTATATGCATAAAAAATAAATATGTTTAACCATACATAATTGTGTGTATGTATCATCGAGTACAATATTGACGTAATTAGAGAACCAATAGATTGAACGTATTACGTTCTGAAGTGACTAAAGAATTAATAGCAAAAAATTTAATTTCAAACTTGCCTTTCAATGTAAACTTCCTTATATTACCGCAATGGATTTTGAAACAAATTCCGTCCCCATTTTTTTTTTTTTGGTCACACATTAAACTGATTTGCCACGTACTGAAAATATAGATTTTTGGCTTCTACTTAGTATTTTATGAAATGAGATCAAGCTTAAAGCCAGTTTTGATTTAAATTAACGTCAAAAGAAAACATCTACAACTAATCACAAAATTAAAGTAGTGTTTTTTCTGGATTTTTTTTTTCGTATCGTATTAATAATTAAATTGAATCACGCATTACTAAGTACATTGAATACACAGAACATTGACTTCGTTAAGTTGTTTTTAATTTGTGTATTTGTCTTTGGTTTTAAGTTGATTCAAATATTTACTTATGTATTATATGTAAGTTCAGTGAAACTTCTCTAGTTCATTCAAATACCTTCGACAACAAACCCTAAAATAAATTTCAGAAATATTCAATTTAAAAATGCATAATTTCTATTTTAAATGAAACTCAAAGTCACTTGGAAAATATAAGTTTTTATAGAATTTTGTCTTTTAACGTTTTTCATTTTCAATCTGGTTCGCATAAAATGCAATTTAAGGAAGTTTGATCTGACAAACATTGTTGCTTTTGTAAATACACACAAAAAAATTTTACATGAACTGCATTTAGTATTTTGTGTTAGTAATTTACGAGCTGGTTTCAGTTATTACATAAATTCACGTTTTGTTTTTCACTTGTCATATCGATATTAATGCTTATTAATAAAGGTTTTGATACCGCTTCAATTATTTTGTTCTCAAATAACACTTAAGCCTTGCTTGACTTTTGATAACATATATCGATATATATATATATCGATGTCAATTACTATTCAAATATTCTCAGTTTCAATATAGGACACATATAAAGATTAGTTATAGCCATTCAATATTTTTTTGGTCTAATACTATTGAATATTGTGTGGGTATTTTTTTTTTTGATTTTGTTTTAGTGTTTTGCATTAATCGCTTTGAGGAGCAATTAAAAAACAAATTTACTGGATTTGATACGAGAGATATTTATGCCCATTGAACGTTCTTTATACGATGCTCGTTAGATTACTTAATAAATGTATGTATATAATAAGTATTTAACACAGACACACCGAATATAACTTGTATATATTAACCAAGTTCATATTTATATATGTATATAAATATTTTAATAACTTTTAACACATACATTAATCATATAATCTTAGTCATTTATTGTATCTGTGTATAAAACCACGACATTCAGTTTCCATTCTTGTCTAGTTGCTTTTTGTTACTTTGATTGTTGTCCCTAATTTCATTTTATTTGGTGTTTTCATTGCATATTCAATCTTAAACTTTTCCTTCATCATCTCATCATTATTTCGTTAAAATGTTCATCTTATTATGCTTGCCTAGTACACATACCTAAATACATACATACATGCATACATACCTAACCAACTACAATACGATACGTACTAACAGAAAAAATTACCTATTCATATTTATTCGCTATGCATTTGCTTCAGGTTTCCAACAGACCATACACAATCAAGAATATTTCCAGATTTTCCACAGAATTATAATGTGAATATTTTAGAAAACTCTGTCAACACTTTGCAACAGCAAATTGTATTCTGAGTTTTTTTTTTCTTTCGATATTTTCAAATAGCACTGCTCTGGAATCTTTGAAATCAACAAATATAGTTGCAAGATATTAATATTTGTTGATTTCAAAGATGTTTACATATTTGGTCAGACTTATGGCTATGGCTTTTGCAGCGAGCTCTTCTATCCTATAAAACGGCATTTGCATATACAAAAACTGTGAATTTGTGTCGTTATCATTATCTTTTCTGCATAAATTCATTATTTGCATTCAAAATCTGTTTTATCTTATGGACTGTCAAATGTTCGGAGTATACATTTATCCACTTCCTAAATGAATGGAAATGCTTAGAATTTAGTTTGAGAATGTGAATAAAATATTTGTACCTGATAAATGTGTTGTTTATATTATTTCATATTATTTTTGAGACAATGACTTTCCTAAAGTATGCAAATGTTTCATTGTTTTATAACTGTACCTTTGAGCTTCGCACAGGATATTTCTCTTGACCAGCTTTTAAAAGCTGCTGAGGAGAAAGCTCAAAACTAGCGTAGTCCTTCACCTGTTAGCCAGGACTGAAACCAGTTTATTAATATTTCTTTTCTTTAGTTAAACTTACTATTTCTATAAAAAACACTAATATAATCCGCTTAAATGTGTATATTGCGGTCAAGTAGACAAACACAGCTAAACACCGAAAATCTTTTTGTAAATAAACACAGAAGCGGTCCACCAGCTGCCTTCAATTGGCCGTTATTTGTTGTAGTAGTTTTTTTTATATAGAATGTGATAGTAACTGTTGTATATATATATATAGGGGTAAATCGCGATATTGCATATTGCAGAAGTACGTCATACTTTAGGTAATCAACAATGTTGTAATAAAGTTTTGTAAGTTTCTGATTTTGGTCAAGATTTGTAAGTTTCGCGTCCGAACGAAAACGCTTCACTTTAGATATTGTCAGGTTTTTTTTTTTTGTCAGTTTTTTTGTGTGCAGGGTATTTGTTAGGATTGCCGCTTCAATTCGTATATATATATAAATGGTTAACACATCTGCTGATGTTCTACATATATAGTAAAGTGTGGTATATATATATAAATATATCTGTAGAAATATCTAACATTTACTTTGGGTATGCCAATTTTAGCTACAGATTATGCATAAAATATGTTGTTGCATTCCAAAAACAATGCTTCTAGCGATATGCAGACAAAAAGAGAGAGAGAGTGAGAGAGAGAGAGTGAGAGAGAGAGAGAGAGAGCGGGAAATAAAGAGGGAGAAAGAGAGAGTGACATTGTGAGACAAAGAAAGAGCGAAAACTTGCTCGAGAGAGGTACTAATGTGATGACGATTTGAAGGTACAATTGAGTCGCGACTACAATTTAATCGATAGATCGATAAATAGATAAGTGTAAATCGTTTTATTTGTGAAACATTGAGAACCATTTGTAGGAGACCGTTTGTTAAGTTGTTTACTGGTTTTTGCATAGGTTAATTAAATTGATGTTTCGCTTCGCTTTGCTTAGCAAATGTTGCAAGAGTTGCGCTTGGAGCCGATGCTGCGCTCCTGGATGCGCTGCAGATGCTGCAGCTGTGCCGGCGTTGGTGTTGCCGAGCCGTGCGCCCCGCCAGCGGCACCAGCCGATGTTGTGGCCGATGCAGCACTTGAGCCATGCGACGTGCCATGTCCATGCGTCTGATGATGATGCAGATGATGCTGATGGTGAACCGGAGTGCCCGGTGCATTGTTGCCAATTTGCTGTGGCAACGATTGGCGGCGACGCCTCAGCGCCGGGCTCAAATTATACGTAATTTTTGCCTGGGCCAGCAGCTCCTTAAAAACCTACCAAAGCAGACAGATAAATCAATTGTCAGTGATTGTCATCAAATTGTGGGAGCAGCAACAATTGTTTACCTGGGCAATGTTATCGTTCTTTGCCGCCGATGCCTCCACAAAGCCATTTTCCCAATCGACTGTCACCACTGACTCGGTTGTGGCATGTTCCACCTGTTGAAGAGAAAAACATTATATGACTTGAATAACAATTAAAACCAATTTGCTGCATTTCAATTCACGAAATGATATTTTTTTTTTTTAAATAAAATTCTCAAAAAAAAAAACAACTTTACATTTTATTATTATTTATATTGGTCAAAGCAGTTTTAGATAAGATTAAATTAGGCTTTCGATTAGAATTCATGTTGGGAATGAAAATGAACATTTGCAATTCACCATCACAATTGACATCCAGTAAATAAAATAAATAAAATAAATATGGAACAAAATAATAAACTGGCTCCAATTGGCTCGGAGCGGGCCGAAATGCTGGCGGCCATATATAGTTCAAACAAGCCGCAAATGGTAAGTCTGTTGACAATGGCTAAAAGTGGACACGCTTCTTAAAATCATCCACACCGGCAGCGACAAATGAATACATTAACCAAAAAGTACAGAGATTGGCTGAACTGGAAGCGCTTGCTCCAATTCGAGGCGGAGCGTGCACAGCAATTTCGCGTTGGTGTGGAAACACCCCCGATGACAACGATGACAACGACGAGTAGCAGACTGAAGCATCCGACACAGATGGGCAGCCCTACACAATCACCAACTCAAAATGCAGTTGATGACGGCGAAACACATCTCAGCGAAAATTGCTGCGATACATGGAGCAGATCCTGCCAGCATTGCAGAATCTTATGATGTTGTCTCTGATGCACTTGCGCAAGCTGTATAAGCTTTTGATGCAGCAGCTGCCAACCCCAGCAGCAAAAACACAACCAACACAACTGGCAACATCGGCAACACAATAAACCCATTGCAGTATCCGCATCAGCAGCAGCAGCAGCAAGAACAACAACAGAAACAACAAGCACAGAAGCAGCAGCAACAACATTAATAGAAACAGCAACAGCAACAGCAAGAACAATAGCAGCAACAACAACAGAAACAACATGCACAGAAGCAGCAGCAACAACATTAACAGAAACAGCAACAACAACAGCAAGAACAACAGAAGTTGCAACAGCAACAACAGCAAGAACAATAGCAGCAACAACAGCAGCAATAACAGTCACAGAAACAGCAGCAACAACAGCAAGAACAACAAAAGTTGCAACAGCAACAGCAGCAGCAAAAGCAACTATAGCAACAGCAATATGAAATGGAAATGGAACAGCAACGCAAACACCACCAGCACCACCAAAAAAATTAGGCTTACAAATATTGAAAGAAGTCAAGAACATATTATCTGGATTTATCTTTATTTATTATTTTTTTTTATTATTATTATTGTTGATTCAAATTATTATATTATATTAAATTAAAAACAACACAATTAAAAAATGACAACAACATAAACAATGACAGAACTGAAAAGTAACATACAAAACTAAAGTTCAGCATAATTAAAATAAATTTTTACAATTTGCTGAGTACCAAAGAATTTTGTAATAATTTTTAAAAAAAATATGCATTGGAAGAAATGTAGAGTAATATTTATTTAAAATCGATTACGTTAAAGCATAACGTGAATAGAAGTTAACAAAAATGAGTAGATTAGAAAAACCCAAACATATTGTAGAAAACCAATCCAAAACATTCCCAAAGTGATTGAACAATGTGTGAAATCTATTATGTGTTTCAATATTATTTCTTATCGGCATCGAAACGCACATAGACGTCTAAATTGCTGCGGTAATGAAAAAAAAAAGAAGTGAAAATAAATAATAGTCACGAGAAGGGCAAAAAGCAAATACATATATATATATATATATATCGTGTTAAGGTCAAACGGAAAAGGAAACTGCTGACTGTATTTTTTTTTTTACGGGGGAATCGAATGTGAGTTAAACTAAACTAAACTGAACAGAACTGAACTAAACTCGGGACAAATTCTTCCAAGTGAACAAACCCAAAGAGCAGCAAAAAAAAAAAAAAAAACACAATAATGAAGAAAAATTTGGCAAAAACGTGCTTGGCACCGACCAGTTGTTGAATTCGGCCCATCTGGCCAGTTTCCCAGCCCCATATTTTGGCATCGCAAACATTGGCTTTAAAATGGCCAACAAACTCGGTGTGTCCTGGCGCAACCTAAATACATAGTAAAAACCTAAAGCGCCAACAAAAAGTTAAGTTCACTTCGTTAAACAAAAAGAAAAAAAAATAAATACAGAAACACGTCGAAGAAAGCGCCTTGGAGAGAGAGAGAGAGATAGACAGAGAGTGGGAGAGGAAAAGAGGGGTAAAAAAAAAAAATGAAAAAAAAAACCCGACAGTTTGCCGCTGCTGGCGGTGCGCAATTTGCATTTTTATTATATTAGAACTCGGTTAAAGTCAATACACCCAAAAGGAGACACTTTTGCCATTGTCTCGACTATTGAAATTGACAATAAACTGCTGGATTTGCACAGTTGTCGCACACGACCACCCACAACCTTTGTGCGTGCGTGTGTGTGTGTGTGTGTGTGTGTGTGTGTGGTAAAAAAAGGCATGCTACAAAAAAGGGGCACATAATGAAATATCAAGTATACGTCAAGTGGACCAAACGTTGGTATTGCAAAACAACAAGAAGAACAACAACAAAGCTCAAAAAGCCGAAGATAAATTAAAATTGAAATTTTCTAAGACGTTTGGCAAAAAATCGGCAAAGAAAAAGTCTCAAAAAAAAAAGGGTTTGCCTTGCCCAAAAAGTGCTGTAGATTAAAGATTATATTTACAAGTAATTTGAAATAATATCGCATTTAATTTGACAGTTGAGAGTGATTTATTTATATATATTTTTCTTCTTAATAAATTCTAATTCAAATGAAATATTTTTTTTCTAGAAACCCCTATTTTTGTATACTTTGTGTGATTTAGATATGATCTATAAGTATATATTTTAATATTAATTTGTTTTTATACAAATGCCACGCTTATGGCTAAAAAGTTCAAAGTGGCAAATTTCATTGAATTTTAATTTGCTTCAATCAACTTTTTCCATTGAAACGAAACTAAAAATAACTATTTCCGTAGAAATAAGAATTTGTTTTTCGCAATTGGTTTCATTTGCAACAGGCATTTCCGGAAAAATTGTGTAATTCTCAATAAAATTTGTGCAATTGCATACAACTTATTTCAGATATGACCAGATATGACAAATGTCGAAAAACTAATGAAATTCCTATTAAAAAATTAAAAATTATCTCAATTATTGTCGAACAAAATGAAGACATTTTGTTATTAAAACTTTTACAAATAAATTACAGCTCTCTATATATATACGAATATATATGTAGTATGTAAGATATCTGCTCGTCTGTCACTGGCCTCTACATCAAGTTAAATGTATACTTTGAGTACTTCAAATTGAGTTTAAAATCTAAGCTGCCCGCAGGCCAACTCATAACAAAAACTCCCCAAAACAAAAAATTTGCATAAACTAATACAAAAATCCATTTGGGCATTTACCCAAACGATAATCATTTAAGATGCAATACACCCCAAAAACATTTCTGAAAGTTTGCCTTAATCCCGCGTATTATTAGTGAATAAATTGCTGATTGTACATAAAACGTAGATAAGTATGTATTTGCATGTGTTGTACACGTATGTGTTAGCTATTGAAAATTGCACTTAATATGCTAAATAAATGTCACAAATGTTTTTCATATTTAAATGGACTTCATTTTGCAAACTAATCGGTTTGCATGTCATTTGAAATGCCTCAAAATTTATCTGAATATTTATCTAAAAAAAAACATTTTAGTATTTATTTAAAATACGTCTACATATCAATAAATCTATTAATCTATCTATTCTAAAATAAAAAATCTTCTATAAGCAATCAAACATCACTTTCAAATCGAGTGCTCACACAACAAAAAGCACAATTTTAAAGAAATTATAATTATAGAAAAAAAAGCAAATACTCTTGTTTCATTTACACAACTTTAAGAAACTTAAAGCTAATGTCAAAAATCTTTAAACATTTATTTATGTTGATTATACTTGACTTTTAACTTGTTTTCGATTACTCTTGCCAGAATCGGCTTAGTAAACTTTCTTTTTTTGTTGTTGTCTGACATTTCTTAGGCACTTTCTAAAATCGTTAAAATAATATCAGTGCAGAAGTTAGGGGGAATTTACACTGAAAGAAGTATAAATGCCGCGCAAATCTGTCGCCCAATGGAATGATGAAAAATTGTTTAAGTGACTTTTGGGTGCGTCGGAGGATAGACAAAAAAAAAAAAAAACAAGCATTGCTTTCGGCGATTTGTTGAACAAAAATGTGTATTTTACCATCGCAGCAATTTGTGCGTTCAACGAGACCCAACGAGAGAGCTGAGCAGGCAGTTGGACTAGGCCACCAGGCCTGGAGTCGCTATTCTCAGCGAAATTGTTCCCGTCTCGGTCTCGTTGCAGCTGGTCACGCTTGACAAACTTTACATAATTGTTTGGGACGGAACAAAAGCAATTTGCATAGCTTATAAACGGGTTATGAGTTACTTAACGCGGTGTCTGTATGTGTGTGCGTGTGTGTGTGTGTGTGTGTGTGTGTGTGTAAGATTTACTTATTGTATAAACACTCCTTTGAGTGCTTTTGCCAACAACAATTAAATCAGTTAAATTGAGGTTGTCGCTGTTGTCATTTGAGCCACAAGGCGCAGCTTCAAATGAAATGTTGACATAAACACACACACACACACACACACACACACACACACACACACACACACAGAGAGAAACAAATCAATTACAATAATTAAGCAATGACCTTGAATTGGTTGCGACGAGCACAGTAAGAAAAGGGAAAACTTCGTCACTCACCTGACGCAGTTCACCATCGTCGGCGAGCAGATCCGTTTTGTTGCCAACAACAACAATTGGCACCGCTGTGGTTGCCTTTGTCTCGTGTATCTGATCTCGGATGGCGCGCACCTCCTCAAACGTGGCCGCATCGGTGACATCGTAGACCAAAATGAACGCATCCGCCGATGAAATGGATAGAGCCCGCATCGCTGGAAACTGCGAAGAGTCAAATACAAATTACAATTTTTTATCAAAACCAAATTACCAAAAAAAAAAAAACAGATGCAAAGAAACCGACAAACCGAGTGAAAAGTGAAATTACAATTGAAATGCCGATGTAAATTTGCATATCATTTTATGTATTTGCATATTTGCATACACCCACCACACAACAAACACATACCAAACACACACACCTAACACACACTCACACACACACACATGCTTACACATCTTTTGACAATGACAGATAATTATTAATATAAATGTTGTCAAAAATGCGCCTTTTGCAGCAACTCAATTACTTTCCACTCACCCACTTCATTTTTATACCTCTTGAAATTGGATAAAAAGGGTATATGGGTTTTGTGTAATTTGTGTGTAACAGGCAAAAGCATAAAAGTATATATATATTCTTGATCAGAATCAACAGCCGAGTTGATATAGCCTGTCTTTCCGTCGGTCTGTATGAACACGCGCATCTCAGAGACTATAAGAGCTAGAGAAATGTAGGTTCTTGTATATCCAGCGCAGATCAAGTATGCTTCATTTATAGATAGCTTCCTCCGATTCTTGTCTCCCAATCAATTTGGATTTCTGATGGTTATAAATTCCACATTTTTAAAGGCAGAATCTATTTATAAATATATCAAATGCATATGCATATTGTTGACGTACTGCTTAAATTTCATTAGGATCTGTTAAGAAACACTCAAGTTATACCCAAAAATAGATTCTTATTTTGATCTCAATTTTACCAACAGCCGCAAAAATTTTCTGTCTGAATAAATATTCGAGCGCATTTGTGAGAAAGAGATGGCAAGATAATCGATGCGATCATTGATATGTTTTTGTGTGTATTTTGTAGAACCCCGTTAGGTACGATTGCTTGTACGTGTGTATGTATGTATATGCCTGTGTTTCTAGCCAGCCAATTAGGGATCAGTTTGGTCTTGTGAATAAAAATATGTGCTGCATTTTTTGCCCGTCCTATAAGAAATGCCATATTCTGCTCATATCTGTGTGGAAATTTTGTAAAGCGAAATTTGCAAAAACATTTCTAATATTTTTTGCAAAAATTGGATTTAGGGTATATCGTTGTCGAGATTATGCGACTACAGATTTCTTACTTGTTATCCATTTCATTATTGTGGGCGCCAACTTTTTCTATGAATATAAGTATTACATAAGGCACCCAATAACAGGCAGGTAACGGGACAAAAGCGATTTGAACAGGTAATAGCAATGCTCCAGAACAGTCTGAGATACTTTTCGGTCTCTTCACATTGTAGCCTAACACAGAGCTAAACTGGGTATAGTCAATGAACTCTGCCGAGCTTGTGACAATGCGATGGAATCCTTAACTTTTTATCAAGGAAATTGTATAGCATTTTAGGGAAACTTATTTTATACTCGGATAACATACAAACTGTAAGTCCGAAAAATATTTTAGTGCTGATGGAAGAGCAAACAGACTTGGAATAACAAAAACATCAATATTTGTTAAATAAGTTCGTTTTATTAAAAAAAAAATAGTAAAAAATATGATTATAGGAAAATCAAAAATTTGAATTGACTAACATAAGCTAATTATGCAAAAATCAATACCAACTGTTAAATAATAAATCAAGAAATATTCATTTAAAATTTACTGCCTTAAAATAAATAATTTTCATTAGTTGTTTTGTTTTAACAAAAGTGAAATCGTTTGTCAAGGATCAAATAAACACTGTTTTCATTGTATGAGTGAAGTGTGTATGTGTGTGTCATACACATGACCCAAATATAAATTTCGCTCTGCTTGTCTACCTCGTCAGACATATAAAATTGTGATTTGTGGCTTAAAATTTTAAGTATGCACTATAAACTCGAATAAAGCCGCAAAATGTGTCGCATAAGTAAAACTGTGTGATTTAATTTTTAAAATTATGAAACTACGATTTAAACAAAGCTGAAAAATATTTCGAAAATATAGCAGGACCTCTGCCGTGTGACAGGAGGTTTCACTGTGAGCAGCCACAGCCGCAACATTTTAGCCAGGATTTGGCGGTCGGCTGCATCTGGTCTTTATCTAACACTTAAAATGGCTTTTAAAATTATAAGCTATGCAGCTGAAATTTAATGCGTACTAGTAGAGGTAAAACCACAAAATTTTTGGGTTTCTTTTTTAAATACTCTGACATCAATAAGAAATACCATGTAATAATTGTTACCCCAAAAACTACAGATTTTTGAAGAAGATTTCTAATAATCTACACTGCAAGTTTAACTTGAAAATTTCAGTAGAAATTTTTCTTCCTTTTGAGTGGTTGGTAACATTTGTGACCTATGAATTTTAATAAAGTTTTTCAAAAGACAGAATCGTGTGTGTAAAATTGTCTTTCTGTGAACACAAACTCAAATTCGCACTTGGCCAGCTATTCATAATGGTTTGCAGCTTAATTCCATTCTGAGCAGATCTGTTGGAGTCGTTTGCAAGCAAATGAAAAGGCAGCCATCGAAATGTGAACGGCGCTGAAAATTGAAAATGAAAATCCAAATGAAAAGAATAAAAGGCACCAACAATGGAAAAATAACAGTGCAGTGCAAATCTGCCCAGTGCCAGACACAGCTTCAGTTCACCATACGGTGGTGCTGCGTGTGGCACGGTTCACATGACCCATATGCTGCATACAATGCCAACGGGTTAACGATGCAACATAATACCTCTCTCCCTGTGGCAATGCAGGCCATGCAACAGCAAAAGGTTTTCCATAGATTTCAATTGTCTGTAAGTCAACTAAATCCTTATGAATCATGCATAAGTTGACTAACTAATCAAATTTATTGTTTAATAGAATTTTAGGTTTTCAATTTAATATATTATGTGCATTGTCATATTTTCAATTAAATTGATAAGTCAAAGCCAAATCCGAAGCCTGCCATTGTCTTGTGTTAAGCCTTAAAGCAAGTTTCAGCTTATTAATTTATAAATTGCAAATTGTTTGAGGATTGATAACATTGAAAACTAAAATTTAGTTTAAGCCGAAAGATTTTCTTAATTATAGAAGAAAATTCATGGTTGATCTATTTCAAATATATCCAAACTTTTAATAAACGCATATTTTTCAGGGCATTGCAATTCAAATTTCTAATGAAAAATCAAAAAAGGGAATATTTTGCCTTAATTTGTGTATTTAATGAAAATCATATATAAAGCACATTTCTCTCTTTGAAAGTTTGTGGTATGCAATTTGATTTATTTGCCAACATTTTATATATTGTAATATATATGCCAAGATTCTGGTGGATTCGAGGATAAGGGGGGGCAAGAATTTATTTCAGTGGCATCAATAAATATATACACACATTTAAGACTTAATGCTCACTTGCAGAGCATATTGGAAAATATGGTTTTTGTTTTTTTTTTTGTTTACATATATTATTGTGTGGGGCAGGAGGAGCAGGCGACAGCTGCTGGGTAGGTGGAGGGGAAAGGTGTGGAGTTGTGCAGCTTAAACGACTTAGGGGCACGCGCTTGGCCAAACTGTGTCTGTGAATGAACCATTTTTATGCACACTCCGAGACCAGTATGATTGGCAAAAAGACAAACAGACAGAAAGACAAAAAGACAAAAATACAGGCAGTTGGCAGGTGGCAAAATTTATACCAAAAAGTACTCCGTGCTGTGTATTCAGCTCAGTCGACGATGACTGCGGTTTCAGTTCGTTACACATTCACTGACACACTTGGCAAGCAGCGAAGGACTCTCGTCCTGGTCTCGTCCTGCTCTCGCCAAGGCTCTTGTTGTCCAACTGATCCTTTCACTCATATGTTTTGCCACTTGATTTCTCAATGGATTCGAAATTATTGCCACTTGTCGTGCTGTGTATTTTTCGCCTTTATTTTTGGTTGCTTGTGTTTTTTTTTTTTTTTTTGGCTAACAGCCATTCAATTGGATTATGGACAAGTGCAATAACAAGAACAAATGTGGCAATCGAAGTTTGGTTTGCAGCTGTTGCTCATATGTTGGCAACTGTTTTAATTGGCTTATGCACTTTACAAAACTTGAGTTTTATTTATTCCAATCGAATTGAAACGAAACCAAAAATTGCACACTCTCAAAAAATACACATTGCTAACAGCAATGAAAGTGAATCACAGAACTTTCAGTGATATTATTAAGAAATTTTCTAATGTAATTTTCTAGCCAACAACTGACAAAAATCACTCATAAATATGCAATTGCATTTGCATGCTGTAAACACAAAATTGGATCTTGGCCTTGTTAAAATGTTCTATAAATATTCATCTGGTTTTTATCATTTCGGTATGATTTCCCAACGTAAGAAAATGCAAGTTTAATTTTCTATGCAAATTTATCTTATTGCATTTAATTTATTTATTGAATTTATATAGTTAAATGCAGTTTTATAAACATTCCACAAAAAATGTTATTTTCAGTAAATAGTACACAATGAAAATGTGTAATTAAAAGTGCACTTAACTGAGTAAAATTAATTCAAAGTGGCAAAGTTTAGTAAATAACGCGTAACATTTTCAATTATAATATTAATGTATAATGCAATTAAATTTACCATTTTGCAAACACTTTAAGTACACTCAGGAAAATAGAAATTGCAAACAAATTTTGTTCTTGCTATTAAATTTAATTTCTAAACAAATTCTTTTATCAAGAATCCCAAAACTAGTTATTCAATTTCCCGTCAAATCGTCCTGTCAACTTTTGTCGACATGAAATTTATAAATTATTTCTACAAATTTATATGTTAAATAATAATAAAACCAAATCAAAGTAAATTTTCGTTGATCAAAAAAAGGTTTTTTTTTTTAACTTAAAAAAATATATCCTAAAAATGAATGTTGCAAAATTCTATATTTTTCAAAGCTATAAGCATAAATGTAAAAAGTTACTTTCTGAATAAGATAGTGACAAACCGTTTTCTAAAATTTAGTTTTTTTTTTTTGTCTATGTAATGCAAAAAGTGCTAAGTACTTAAATATTTATTGTCAGCTGTCGACAATCTAAAATGAAATTAAATAATTTACTTATAAGCGAGACACACATTGAAAATATCAGAATATTTGATTATGGATTGCGGTGCAATCAAGCTGAACCATATAAATAGTTTACCCTATAAATAGTTTGTTTAACAAGCATAATAATAACATTAGAATTTAACGGCGCTTTTGTGTCTAAAACGATAAACACAAAAAATTATAAAATCATCGAGCAGCAACAGGAATGCGGTGAGGGTTATCTAAGTGTTGTGTTTAGACAGCCAGTGGCATTTGTGCTTAGCCAATGGAAAATATAACAGTCAACCTGCTATACACACACACACACACACACACACACAAAACACACACAAAAACACACACAAAATCACATAAACACAGCTTCCGTGACGATAAGCGCATATCAAATTGCAGCAATTGATAACCTGAGCTGTATAAGTAATAATTGTGTGTGTGTTTGTGTGTGTCTGTGTGTGTGTGTTTGTGTGTGTGTGTGTGTGTGCACGTGCGCGCGCTTGATTGTGTTCGCTATATGTCACCGCACAATGCACTTTATTGCGGCAACTTGACTGAAAATGATTGCGCATACGTCGTGGTGGCCGCAAAAAAATACAAACGCTCAACGAATTTATGAGCATTGAAATGTAAAAAATGCATTGAACATTCAGTTATATATATATAAATATATATTGTGCTATTTTTAGTGAAGAGAAATATTTTGTGCAGTCTTTGTTAAATTTGATTTGAGAGTGTTTTGCATTCGAATTTGTCCGATTTGCAAGTTTCACATTTGAATTATTTAACAAATGGTTATTAGTAATTTCAGCCACAGCGATTTAATTTACATTGCCGAGGTAAATTAAATTCCATGCATTACATCGTTAAAGCCAGTTTTGCCAATGAAATTAATTTCACATTCTTATTCTTTATGAAATTACCAAAATTCCAATTTCAGATTTTCACAGCAAGTTTTAGTACGGTTCAGGACTAGCTTAAAGTTGGATTAAATTGTTAGTGATTAACTTAAGCACTGCTTATTTATTTATTTATTTATTTATTTATTTCTCTTTTATTATCTTTTGTTTTTGCAATTGGAATTTATTAAAAATGTGTGGATTTTTTCAAATTAATTTTAATTAGTAACTTTTAAGCATAAATTTTCACCTAGTCTACAAATTCGCCGCTCTTTGAAGTTTTTATAATGTTCATTTAAATAATTTTTTTTTTAAATTCTGTCAGTTATTAATTTTATGTGTCAGTAAAAATCAGACTTTTTTTTTTGTGAGATTTTGCAATTGATCCAACTTTATTGTGCAGTTATAGATATTTTCCCCTTTGCCAATTTACTGGTTGATAAACAAGAGTTAATAAATATTAAAATAGCACAACATAAAACATAATATGTAAATGACAGGTTAATTTCAATTTTCAAAATTTATCCGTTCAAAGTAATTTTCTTGTCAGCTTGCATAAAGCTTGACAAGAAAATGAACATGCGCTATTTACTTGGTAAGCTGATACTGACGTAAACATATATATATATATATATATATATATATGAATAAACAAACAAAACATGTACATACATACACATATATATACACATATGTATGTATGTCTATATATTGTAATAGAAAACCGAGATGGACGGCTTCACTTTTTGAAATTCCAACAAATTATAAGCAGAAATTTTGTTGGTAGCAATTTGTTATGTGAGCTTCAGGAATCAAATGTTGCCTAATTTATAATATTTTTTTTTTCTTTTCTGTTAACTGAATTATTGAAACGCAGGAGTATTTTTTTTTCTACAGCCATTGATTAATATGTAAAAATGAACTTGCGACAAAAGGTATTTTTGTTTTGTATAATCGAAGACATATTTGACAAAGGGTATTTTCTAGGCTAGTTCTGTGGGCTGGAGTGTTTTGAGTTGTTATTTATTTATACGTTGATTACTGAGAATTAAGTTTGATTTGTCCAAATGGAAGGAAGCACAACATATGTGGTAGACATATCAAACAACCTCGTCTGCCGCTGGCAACACTGTCAACACACAGTCCCACACAGTCACACACAGTTACAGAGAGTCACATACATGCAACCAAGAGCTGAGTACATGTTTCTTGGAAGTTGCAACATTCTTTGGCATCGACCGCCCGCTGTTTGCCTGTTGGCGAACGGAAATTGCGAGCCAGCTCGCCCTTAAGCCAACCCGACAGCTTCCCGAATCCCAATCCCAATCCCAATCCCAACCCCAATCCGTATCGCAATCACAATTTACATACATGCATGTTGTTGGCACAACGACAGCGATATATTAAGGGGTTTCCACATTTGTATGCATTAAGCGAAGATGCTTTAACAAATGCCAATTTTTCCATATATTTATTTATTCACAATGTCAAAAAACCCAACGCGATGGCTCTGACCAATAATAAACGCTTACTTTTATCCAAATGAATTTTTTAATATATTGGGATTTCACTTGACGATATTGGGATTATTATTTTATACAGTTATTATATATATATATGTATTCAAATAAATAAACAAACAGTTTCTGTGTTGACTTGTTTGATGGCAGCAAACAAAATGACAGACGAAAAATATTTTGAAATGAATCTTAACAAATTCAAATGGATGATTTCATGGAAGAGCCAAATTATTGATATTGAAGTGCTGTGAATACTGTGAAATAAACTTAAACTGATGGATGATAATGTTGATGTCACATGTTACAAGCAGTTGCTGTATCAAGGATAAATCCAGCTGTTGAGCATCCTTTTGGAGCAGTCACACTTGACTTGGCTTGCATTTCAAAGACAGCCTCTGCACGTTTGTACGTGACTCACCCCCTCTGTGTGTGTCTGTGTGTGTGTGTGTCTGTGTGTGTGTGTGTGTGTGTGTGTGTGTGGTGCCATTCATATTTTTCTTTTCATTTGCCACCTGCTGTTGCCGTTTGTTACTTGCCATTCAGTTTTATGAACAAGCATTTCAATTCGCGCTAAGCGGAAGTGGCAGCGAAATTGAATCGCAGGCTGTAATTTCCGCTGCGCACAAAGGCAAGCGAAACTGCTGCAGATGAATGTGAATGTGAATGTGGCATGCTACATGGAGCAAGTTGGTAAAATTATGTTTGCTGGACGTTGTCAGAGCATCGCTCGAATACGTTAGAAACTAACTAAATTACTTCTGTCAATTTATGCTGATACCGATTGGTGGCAGGTACACACACACACACACACACACACACACACACACACACACACACACACACACACACACACACACACACACACACACACACACACATATATATATATGTATATGGGGGAGCTTTTGTGGGTGGCAACTTACCTCATAGGAACCGGATGTGTCGAGTATGTCCAGCGTTAGGCTGACGCCAGCAATGGAAAAGTTGCCTTGATGCATTTCCTCAATGGTCCGTTTATATTTGGTGGTAAATGTGTTGTATAAAAATTGTGTGATTATTGAGGTTTTGCCCACTTTGGCCGCGCCCATAACCACAATTTTGTGACGTGCATTTGCCGGCCCTATTGCATCGTCCACAGCATTGTTTCGACCAACTCTGTAAAATGCCGCAGCAGAAGAAAAAGAGAGAAAGAGATGGAGAGAGAAAGAGAGAGAGAGAGAGAGAGAGAGAGAGAGGGCATGGTTAAAGAGTTTAATTGAAGTTGAGTTAATTTAAACTTAATTTAGTAATTTAAAAAGACATTCTGAAAAAAATCAGTATTTGGTCAATCAACTTGTGAAACCAAATTCAAATTTATAACTTATCTAAAATGTTTGCAGTTGCGAAAACTCAAAATAATAATAATTAACAACAAAAATAAAATACATTTTAAAAATCACCTTTCTTACAAAAAAAATAAAAAATCAAAACATTTGCTGCAGAAGTATGTCAAATATATTTGATTTGGGTTAGTTTTATTGTGAATTTATAATAATATATGAATGTGTGTGAAAGTGTGTGTGTGTGGGTTTGCATATGTATGCGTGAGCACGTCGCCGAATATATGAGCTGACCATGGAAAAAAAGCCCCAATGGAAAATTGTATTAAGCCAAAAGAGGTGCAACACTTTGGGCTCCTTGGTGACTCATTAAAACCGTGTGCCACATTTCAAATGAATCATTTCGTTGACCAAAAAATATTAATGTACATAAAGCAATAAGAATTTACTTTTGGCCGACTTTTTCGTTAAATACAATAAATTAACTAAGACCGATTTGATTTGTGTTGCCATCGTTTGAGAGGCTGTGAATGGTTGGCATTTTGGTTGAATCCTTGCATGAATGGATACGTTAGTAATACTTAAATAATGGCCGGATTTGAGCCTTCTTTTTTTGTATTCAATTGCGGTGGGCTTACAGATCTGACAATCCTGATTGATGCGTGACTTTATCAAGTGTTCGAATAATGTCAACCATCGAATTGATTGGATGCTTTTTTCTATTGATTAGTTTTGAACGTTCTTTGTCGATTGATCGATTTACAAGAAATCACGTTTTTTTTTTGGTAAAAGCAGCAGTTTTTTTTCTTATTGAAATACCAATCACATTTAAACTTTAAAAGATTTCCAGCTTTCTTTTATAAACGTTGAGTGTCTGAGACATAATCAGATTTGAATTGCGCTGAGGGAAATTTTAAAATGTGATTTTTAGTTGAGCATTTATTTTAAATAATTTTTAAAACATGTTATTTTTGTCGATTATAGTTCAGTAATATATTTATAACTGTACTTTTTTCTATGCTATTTGCTTTTACAATACTTTATCATCTATATAATTTTTTTTTTAAATAAAATACAGAAAATTGAATTCTTTTAGATATTACAGAATTTGTATATTCCAGATTTTTGTACAAAGTTTATTGCAAAAATAGCTTATTACTAAATTTCAAGATTTTGTAAAGAAATAACGCTCAGTTTTTTTTTTAAAACAATTTCAAAAGGATTGAAATAAAAAATTAAACAACAATTTTAAAGAATTTTTATATACTAAAATTTCGTACAGAATTTGTTTCAAAAACTGCTTTTTATAAGAATTCAAGATTTTGTTAATAAATAAATATCGCCAAGATAATTTTTTTATTATTAAAAAACGCATCTCAAAAGGTTTGAAATAAAAAACAAAATAATATAATTTTGTGACTTGCTGTAATCAACGCAAACACACAGCTCAAGGGAATGTTGAGGTGGATGGTGGGGGGTGTGGTTGTGGGGGGAAAAGAGGATGAGATGGGTGCAACAAATGAAAGCAACGAGACATAAAATTCTTAACTTAGCAAGCAAAACAAAGGGGAAAATACGCAAACGCCGCTTGTTCCCCTTCGCCCCTCGCTGCTACGGTTGTCACTGTCCGAATACGAAACCGAATCCGAGTCCGAGTCTGAGTCGGTGCCGGGACAGCGAATCAAGCAGAGAATGTCTTATTATGGCTCTGCTGGGGATGGGGTTCGTTTTGCTGAGCATATAATAAGCAAAAACAAAGTGCCTCAAACTTGAAATCTTGCAAATAAGCAAAAGGAAAACTAAATCCGACGAATGCCGTCGGGCAGTCTCTCCAACAAACAACCACCCCCACCACCCCCACCACCCCCACCAACCATTTGGTGAACAAGCAGCTGACATCCACCTGGCCATCTTGTTGCCACTTTTTGCTGACAGCTTGAGCCAAACACAAAAAAATACAAGAAAAATAAAATAAATCTTTATTCTGTGTGTGTGCTCCATTAAATTATTTAAAGAATCTTTCTTTCTATTCGCATCGAGCGTGTATATTTAATGAAAAAAATTTTAGATTGTATTTCACTTTCTCAGATCAATTTCATATCGAGTATAAATTTAACAGTTTTTTTTAACGGGGTCTGTTTGATATGAAGCATTTCAGCTTGGAAATTTCTATACTTAAAATAATATTAAATAAAATGTATTTTAATGACAAATTTACATACGAATAAAATATTTGGAATCTAAAGCAAAAAAAAACAGCATTTTGTTGTTAGCCGAGTATAAATTTCACTGTTCAAGCTTTACAGCTTGGAAATTTTTTAATTTGAACCCAAAGTAATACTTCAAATAATATTAAAAAAAATATATTTTAATGACAAATTTACATACGAATAAAATATTTAAAATCTAAAGCTTAAAAAATGATTTAAACAAATATTTAGCTGGCTGCTGCACCTTGCTACTTATCTTAACTTATGCATAGTTGTGTGTGTGCGTGTGTGTGTGTGTGTGTGTGTGTGTGTGCGTGTGTGTGTGTGTGTATTGGAAGCTATAACTTACTTGTCTCGCTTGGGCTTATCGTCGCCGCTGTCATCCTTCATGAAAGAGGGCTGCAGGCTGAAACGTCGTCGCAAATGTCGGCCACGCATTTTGCAAGAGTTGTTGTTGTTGTTGCTGTTGTTCTTGTTGTTGTTGCTTTTTGTCTTGTTGCAGTTGTCTTATTTTTATATTATTTTTTCGTTTGTCACCTCTGGTTTATGTTGTTGCACAAAAAGGTGGCTGGCTTGGCAAAAAGGATTGATGTGCGTTGCTGCCTGCAAAACACACACACAGCGGCAGTAAATCAGGCGAAAAATCCCGTTATATGTGTTGCCAGTACCTGTGCGACTGCACCAACGTCGTGCAACTATCTCTCAATCTGTCGCGCCTCCTCCTCCTTCAACTGGTTTTTGCTTTGTGGCGTTGAAAATGTCAGTGTTGCATAAATTTGATGGAAACACCCCTTCTGCTCACAAAAGGCGAGTTGCACTTTATTAAATATATATATTTAAGCCGTAGTAGCTGTTGCCGTAACTGTTGCTTTAGACGTATATTCAAATATGATCAGAGCTGAGGCTGCCGATTAATTTTGGCCAAGGTTTGTTGAATATCTGTAATGAGGCGTTATTTTTTATGGTTAATGATGCTTTGTAGTTGGCTCAGTTCATTCGTTATTAGCCCGTCAGCGTTTTATGCAAATATTTGTAGACGGGCTCTCGTTTCGTTTTAATTACGAAATGTAAATGTGCCAGCAAAATTAAAATTTCCATAAGTTGAGTGCGACACACACAGAAAAAGTGGCAATAAATTAACAAACTGTGTTAAATGATTCATGCAGTGAAAAGCGTCAAAAGACTCAACTGGCGAAAAGAAAGCGTTTAGAAAATGTCTCTGTCCAAGCTGGTTTGGCCAACGGGAAAGAGCAACGATTCTTGATATGCAGAGAGATTAAATACTTTTTCACTTAAATTTAATGCCATAAAAAATCGCTGAGTGTCCATTAAAGGATAATTTGCTCAAATTTGTTGTAGTTGCAAAAAAAATTTTGTTTTACCTCCAACTAATGTTCAAATTTTGCCCGTTTGCTTGCTCAAATTAATTATTTGGCTTTCTGATTGGCTTTTTTTTGTTTTTGTGTTTTACCCAACTCGAAGAGATTTAAAGTTTTCCAGCGAGCTCGGGTAAAGGGCTTAAGTGAAGGATTTACTTTGGTCTTACAGCCCAGCTGAGCGCAATTTGACCAAATTAATCAAAATACATTTTAGCTTAACTCACACAAAAATTGTATACCAAAATTAATTAGTATTATTAAGATTTATTAACTGCTACTTGAATTGATTTTGTTGTAAAAAGAGTTGTACAAAAAAATCAGAAAATGTAAGATGAATATGAATTATAAAATATTCTAAATAGAAAAACTGAAAAAATTACAAAATATAAATTATTTGTTGTAGTCTATGCAAAAAGTTGGGTGTAAAATAGTTGGAATTAATTAGTATTATTAAGATTTATTAATTGCTACTTGAATTGATTTCGTTGAAAAAAGTGTTGTACAAAAAATCAGAAAAAGTAAGATGTAAATATGAATTATAAAATATTAAAATAAAAAATTACATAAAAAAGAAATAAATATAAATAATTTGATGTACTCTATGTAAAAAGTTGAGTGTGGAATAATTTAATTTGAAATAAAACTTACATAAGCAGGGAATGGAAATGTATGTATATATGTGTGTATATATGTGTGTATATATGTATGTATATATGTATGTATGTATGCATGTATATGTATGTATGTAGCTAGATCATTGTTGATGCTGGCAACTCTGTTAATTAAACTTAAAACGCAACCATTTGGCAAAAGTTTAACAGTTGGCATCCGCACTGATGTTGTGAGCAAAGTAATTAAACAAATTTATGTGAAGCGTGCAACAGAAAGCTGATGCTTAATTTTGTTGTTGTTTTGCCAACAAGTTGAGCAAAAGTAACTGAAAACCGACACCTAAGCGCCAAGAGCCGAGAGACCAACATAGAGATAGATATAGAGAAAGAGAAAAGAGAAATAGAAGGAGAGACCAGAGTATCCTAAGATGAGCAGGACAAGCTTGAAAGAACTCAGTTGTCTGTTTTGCAGACAAAATATTCTTTTTTTTTTTCAATTAAATGTAGACTATCAAGTGCCAAGAACTAAACCAAGTTAACAAGCAGACTTTTTAAATTACCATTACTCGAATTGCTCTTAAATTATGACAATGTGATTACATTTAACTTAGCTATACACACAGTAAAAAGCAATTTATAGAAAAAAAAAACAAGTTAAACACAAATTAGTAAAATTAGCAAAAGGCAAATTACTAATGCAAATTGAAGAATGAGTTCATATTTGCCGATAAATACTTAAGTCTAAATCGTTTCAGCAGTGTTAAAGTTTGCTTAAATATTTTTCTTTTTACTCTTTACAAAAAAAAATTTGATTGTTTTTACTTGATATGATCGGTTTGAATTTTTAATGTGGATTTATGCATAGAATGAAGTATATTAAAAAAATATCTAATTCAAAATTACAAATAAAATTCATTAAAGCAATATTATTTTTCATTTAAAGCTTTTTTTTTTTTTTTTGGCTAAATCGATTCTACAATTTATTAATTTCTTTTTTTCGAATTTAATCAAGTGTTATTTTTATTTGTATAAATAAATAAATATTTAGGAACATATTTTATTAACTTTTTATTAGACATTTTGTCGTATTTTGCGTGTTCAAATGTTGAATTAAATTAGAGACAAATCGCCTCGGAATACCACTGGGAACTAGTTTTCGATTGCTCCACAAGGATATTGAAACTTTGATGCGAGTCTTCTTTTTTCGTATTCATACCCTGTAATCATTAAACAAGGGTATGATAAGCACAGAAAGAACCACACATCAGCATCCGTCGAGTTTGTCATTGATAATAAATCTCGTCTTTATATCAGGGTGATATAATATTTTTGTTTTTGCTTTGATCGTTATCGATAATATATATAATAATAATATATATAATATAGCAATAAAGGCCACAATATCCCTTTCGAATTGGATCATATTTATATCGTTTATATATTTATAAACTGTATTTGTGTACTATAAAGAAACACAGTAGCAAAATCGTACTTTAATTAAAGTTAGAAATTATTAAAAAAAATAAATTAGAAAAGTATAAAAACACTCGAATTTTTACACAATTCCAGAATCGATTTAAGATATGTGACAACTGTGTACAGGGTATCTGCTGGTATCTCTTGGTAGGCAGATTACTCAGACGACCTTATCGCCAGGGGATGCATTGAGTCTTGTGTGTCAGGTTGGAATGGGATGCCAAAGTTTTAGTTTTCCTGCGGTGATTGTGTGCGTCTTAAGAAAATTTTGTGACTACCACTGCCCTTGGCCCTGGCCTTCGTTTTGGCCAATGTTCTTTGCAACTTTCATTGCGGCTTAGATGGAAAATTTGTTCAAGTTAAACAAGTTGAGGTGGAGAAACATTGACTGCAGCCAGTTTGCTAAATGGATTACAGTTACCGGACCTTAATTTTGAGTGCCTGTTGTTGCATTGAGAATTGCTTGCGGCTTTCAACAGAACCACAAAGAAAGAGGGGGGGGGGGGGAAAGATTAAGTGGGAGGAAAAGAGCAAGTTAGCTACATGTATGCAGATAAGCACTAAATTCTATAAGCCCAAGCCAAAGTAAGAGATTTTCCCACACGAAAATATAATTTTCGTTGTAAGGAATAATTTCAACGTACGGAAACATTCTCACATTTTATGCAACTCAATGTTTTTTTTTAGGATTTAATATTTTGAAAACTGTAAACAGTTGTTTTGATTTTGTTGCGCATTTTCAATGAGAATTTGAATGCAAAAATGCGTCGCAGTTGATGGAAGCTGTTAGACCAAAAGAATGCCAGAAATTTAAATATAAAGTGCACATAAAAAGAAAAAAAAAAAGAGGAAATTTTTAACTGTTAACAAATATTTATCATGAAAATTTTCTGAATATTCCACATTACAACGGATTTAACTTAAAATTTCCGCATTTGAAGAGATTATCTGTTTGATTAAAAGTTTGTAAACATAAAAAAAATGAGGTTTTACACAAAATATGACCAACTTGTGGAGTATTTATTAATTAAAATAAAAAAATTTATTAAAAAAAAGTAATTATGCAACAAATTTATTGCATGCAGCGAAAAGTGAAGCATTTTTTTGTTGCGATGTGCCGAATGTTAAAGATTGTTGATTAAACTGTATAATAAAAAAATATTTTTTTTTATTGAAATAAAATAATTTTAATTATTAAAATGTTGGTTTAATCACAAAAACAATTGTTTGGTTTTTTTTCGATGAACTATAGCTGAATGAAAATGCCACTTCATTTGTAAAAGACACTTATTGAACTAATCCTCATCTTTCAGATCCTTGCCTTATATAGTAAGATTGCGCCTTCTTTTCCACATTGACCCCATATTGCCAAACAACACCAACTATTTTTATTTACTTACCATAAAGTGATATTGACTTAAAATTTGTTTGGTATAGTTAGCCATTGTTTACCTAGACTTATATATTTGCGGTTGTCAACCAACATACTTAAATTTTTACGTGTTCATTCCGGATATTATCTATAATAAATATTTTCCGTGCTTCTTTAGCTTTCTTTATATACATTTTTTGAATAGATCTTGTCTAAGAAATGTCAACGATCTCTGTCTCTTTATATAGTAATTAATTGTATACCTTCTTAAATATTTATATGGATTGGTCAAAATTTTATATATTTTGAGAAAATATTCGAATTGCTAATTTAATTTCGTATAATAATCATATTATATAGTAGACAAATATAGCGGAAATTTTACTTATGTACAGGTATATATATGTATATATATGTGTATATATATATATATATATATATATATATATAATCTTAAGCTTATAGGGTGTATCGCAGTTTAGCAAGCTCGACTTGCGCATAATTATTACTTATTGGTGTTTCCGCTTTGTTGAATGCCTGAGCAGCCGCCACACATGCCCCAAGGATGTGTATTTCCCTACCACTACCCCTATCCCTTCCTCACTCTCTCTCTCTCTCTCTCTCTGTCTGTATCCGGGTGTACGGAATGCATGGACTTATTTGTTTTCATTACTCGGAAGCGAAAAGCGGTTAAAAAATGCGAGTCAGGTTCAGGACGTCAAATTTGAAAGCATGGCGCAGCTTATATAAGACTTATACACGTTTACATACATACACACAATATATATATATATATATATATATATACAAACACACAATTATTTAATGGTACCCTTAAAAGGCGCCAACGTTGCGCACAAATTGGCTGTGCCTGCCTCTGGGTTTGAGTTCGGCTTAGCATGCATTTGGCCAACATATTTTTTTTTTGAAAATGCGCAATGGTAAATGGATATAGAGGTTAGAACTTGCTATGGAATTGCTGCTGAAAGCGTTAAAGGTATTCGATGCATAAAAGGTTAGATGGCAAAATATTTCATTCATTCGCTTGATATCTCGGAGCGATTCTGTGAGAACTGTGAGACTCTCACTTCTAGTACGGCTGGCCGGCAATCATTAACAATGGAAAAGCGTTTCAGCAGCTAAAAATGATAAAGTGCCAGGAGCAGCAGCAGCAAAAGACAAAAAACAACAAAGCTGCAGAAGAACAAGAGGAAAAGACAACGCAACAAGAAACTTGCCAAATGAGAAATCCAAGGCGAAACAAAAGCGCCCAAAACATGGCCTCAAAATTATTGACAGAAATAACAAAACTGGCAACAACCATGCATAATAATAGCAACAGCAACAGGCTGGCGGGCAACAGCAACATCAGCAACAACTAAACAATAACAGCTAAAAACAACTAAAGCAACAAAGAGACAAAAAAAAAACAAATTGCCATTGTACCAGGGGCGCAGACAAACATTTTATAATGCGACAAAAATGCTAATGAATCAGAGAGCAAAAGCATCTAATGAAAAACAAATAAACAATCACTCCTACAAAAACCCAACCAAACAGAATGAAAATGGTAATGGTAATGGTAATGGGAACAGAATGCTTACATACACATATACACACACACACACACACACACACATACACAATTACACACACACTCGCATAATATAAAAAAAAAATCCACGAAAGCTGCTGAAGCACAAAATGGTCGCTCAATTGCTCCATGGAACAGCTCACTTGGGATACAAATTTAAATTGGAATCGGATCCCAAATCGTAACCCAATTGTGATTTCGAATGGTTCAATTATTATGACTTGTCTGGCTTTGAGATGGGCCACTGTCGCATTTTTTTTTTTTGTATAAAATTATGCAGCTTGGCGACCTTTTGCAGTGCTTATAATAATTTATATTTATATATATATATATATATATATTATTGATCACTTGGGCAAAAGAATCAACAACAACAATCATCCAAACACCTATTTTTGAAACGATCCCTGCTGAATTTAATTGAAATACCCATTTATTTGGTTCGTTTGTCTTTCTAATGCAAAATAAATTACTCAAGAGATAAATGAGTAAATTTGCAAGCATGCAAAAAAACATAAGAAAACACTTACTCGAGTAAAGCAAGAAAAAAAAAATATATTTTTCTAGCAACACATTGCATCCCTAAATTGACACCTTGGCAGACAAGCGAAATTATTATTAAATTAAATAAAAAAATAATTTTTATTTCAAAATCCATTTAGCTTGACCATTGAGTCTCTAATAGAAAATAAATTACACAAGAGACAAATGAGTAAATTTGCAAGCATGCAAAAAAACATGAGAAAACACTTACTCAAGTAAAAGTATAAAAAAAATATAGATTTCTTTAGCAACTGTCAAATTGCTCTCAAAACTATATTTGAAAAGCACTTAGCATCCCCATGTTGACACAGCCAGTTGGACAGAAGAACAGAAAGACAGTTAATCATTTTAGTCAATCAGTCAGTCAGTCAGTCAGTCAATCAGTCAGTCAATCAAAAGGCGTTGCAATTAGCGCTTGAGTTGTGCATTGATTTAGCTCTTTGACTGTTCATGTGAAGGTGTATTTGTCTGTGTCTGTCTGTGTGTGTGTGTGCAACGCCCACTCATGCAGATGCACATACAGATGTTGCACTATATGCGATTCGAGTTGCAAGTTACGAGTATTACGAGAACTGGAATAGAGTGCTTGAATACCTTCTGCCCGCGGTGCTCAAAGTGCAGTTGCTGTAAAGCAAAGGCAAATGCAGTCAGAGATGCACTTACAGAGAGAGAGAGAGAGAGAGAGAGAGAGAGAGTTAGAGGGAGAGAAAGAGAGAGAGAGGGAGAGAGAGAGAGAAAGAAACAGAGTGACATAGAAAATCCATCACTCCTTAGGTGATTAGTGTCAAGCTGTCATGCGATGTTTCAAAAATAGATAGATTGTTAGCCACAATATATATTAAAGTCTGTTACTGCATTATATATATCATATATATATTAAATATATATTATAAAATAATATCATTCATACGACACAGTGGTCAAATCCGAACTAATCTGCAGCTAAACTAAATATAGATAAGTTCCAAATTTGTTTTTGAAACTATGCAACAACAATTTCAAGGGGTAATTTTACTAAAAATAATGGCAAATTCTCAGAACAGCTGATAAAAAATCCAATAAATAATCCCATTGCACTAACTATCTAATAACTGTCAAGGCAGCTCATAAAGACCTAAACTTAGAAACTTATCTGCTGGCATTCAATTAATATTATTTTTGACATATATTGATTAAGAGCAGTAAACTGATTTCGAATTGCAATCAAATAATGTTATATATATATATTAATAATATTTAGCTATGGCACAATTTGATGTTTAAGAAATTGAAAGCTAAAAGTTTATTTTAATTACCCTAAATAAAATGAACAAATTACATGTTATACAAATAGTTTGGATGTGTTTAAACATGAAATACTTTCTAGTGGAAGCCCGGACAAATTTCAATCTGAAGTGACAAAATTTGGTTGTTTAGGTGAGATGGTAAAATTTGAACAATTTTCGCCAAACAATTTTGTATGTTGTTTTCCTGTTGTGTAAGCCGCGGCGGAAATATTTGTTCAAGCAATTGTGGGTTGTGGCTTAAGGGCCATAAGGGCTGAATACCGTTATATCTAAGCTTATTTGGAGCTTAATCTGAAAGCCGCACACACAAAGACCGTGGGCTCAAGTAATTATGCATGACATTTGTTGTTGTTGTTGTTGTTGTTGTTGTTGCTGATGTGTTTTTACACAGTTTTGTGTTTTATTTTTTTATTTTTGTTTCTTTTTTTTTGGCATGGATAGGCGATAAGCACAGCAATGCGATGCGAAGACAATTCAAATGACATAGAAAACGAAAACAAATACAAATGCGATATACAAATACAAATACAAAATACGAAATACGAAATACAAAATACAAAATACAAAATACGAAATACTTATGAGGAAAACACGATACACTTGCGAGACATGGGGCACATGCATATTTATCATTTATGTTGGCACAATTTCCCTGACTGCCTTGTGAATGACACAAAAAAGGCAATTTAAACTACACACACACACACACACACACACGTAAGCACACACATTTGCAGTTATATGGACACAAACACTTAAGCATTGTGAGTGCTGCTCCGCAAACATTGACGTTTCGCATTAGAGCCGCTGTCGACGACATTGCCACGCTGCTGCCGCAGACCATACATAAATGATATACATATATGCATGTGTGTAAAAGAACCCCCCCCCACCCACACACACACACACACACTGGCAACAAGCAGCAGCAGAAAGCACTCGCAGCGCTTATCAGTGGCTACAACAATCAGGCAGGCAAGCCAAACCCAGTGGAGCCCACAAAAAAGCAGTCGAGCAACAGAAACAGGAGCCAACGACCCGAACAACTGAATGACAGGCCAGCCAAACACACACACACACGTTCTCTACACACACACACAAACACATACACACACACAGAAAGAGGAAGAGTCGTAGTGCGTTATCACTTATGAGCTGTTACTACGCCTACTTATACAACCACATCGTACACTGAAACAAAAAAAATCATCATGAAAATATCATTTGATAAAACTTACAATAATAGTTAATATATTTTAAAATAAAAAATAAATAAAAACAAATTCAAATTGGCTGAAATACAATCTTAAAGCAATTTTTTTTTTTTATTTTTGTGGTAAACAAAATTGTCAATTTTCTTTTTATATTTATTTAATTATGTTTAAGTCTTAAATATTGAAACAACTTGAAGTTTATAAATTAACAGCGCACATTTTGAGCATTTTGTGTCACTGTGCCCGAAAGTTTTTATATATTTCTGTTCTATTTCTACCCTGGGCTCAAAACAAATTGGTTAAACGTGAAATTATTAATTAGTTGAAGAAATCAGAAGGAATTATCAGCTTTATACACTCGGAGATATATAAAATTTGAACATCAATCTCATTCAGTTTAGAGATTTATATATACAAAAGACGTTTCTATAAAGAAAATGGTTTTTAATTACAAATGATTTCATGTTTATTCTCATTTTTAAATTATAGAAAAAAAAAAAATATATAATAATATACACTCTCGATTACCAAAGTTCTTTATTGTTTTTTTTTTTGTTTTTCTTTTGTTGTGTTAGCGTTTAGCCTTCTATAGTTTTAGTGAATGGGGAATCATGGTGCGGGGGGAGGGGGTTTCTCGCCTGCGAGCCAACGACAACTTCGATAACTTTGTGCTCATTTTTGTTAGCAGGCGACTGGCTAAAAATGATGGCCAGCATTGTAAGTGTGTTCAAGGGTCGTCTAATAAATTAATGGGCTAAGTGAGAAAAATATATATTTTGTTTTTAGCATTAATAATAATACCTTTATATATATCAAATAATAATAAAATAATAATAATCTTTTATTATATAAAAAGATTGGAGAAGTTACGTAAAATAAGCCAAGCTTCTTAAATTGACTTTTTATCCAACAATTTTAAATAATCTAATTAAATTTAGGCATTTATTTCGCAAATTTAATTTCATATAATAATTGTTAAAAATCTAATTATATATTGAAATCATCACTCAACTTTAATAATATGATAAATTTATACATATTTCAGAACGCGCTTAAACTTAATATTTATATCAAAAATGTACAAAATGATGAAAAAACCGATGACTTTTCAGTTGACCCTCGAATGTGTGTTTGTTTTTGGTAATATGTTTGTGTGGGTGCTCATCCTAATGAGACAATTTTTACTAGTTTTGTGTGCGTCTGTTGACTTAAATTTGATCCCTAATGAACTGTCGCACTGACTTGTTGCTTTGTGTCTGCCCAGAGCGCCAAAAACCAGGCCCAAATGCCTATAGCCATGATGGCACTATGCGTTTCCATGGGTCTATATATATATATATATATATATATCTGTAGAGGAGTACTCATATCCCTCAACTGTCACATTAGCGAGTCTTTATTGTTGCTGTTTCGAGCGTTTCAATTAGTGTTTTTGCTAAACTACAACGCCCATAACACACAAGAGTCACGCCCCCAACGAGCATACTGAACGTGTCTGTCCCATCCTGTCCTGGCTGCTCCGCCAGTATTTGTTGCTGATTAAGTAAGTTCCCAACTCTTTTGGCAATGAATGTGTATGCGAATATTTGAATTTTACTACAATTCTTGTCACACTCCCAGTTAGCTGAACATGTTCGGATTTCGATTTCGAGCTGGAACTGTTGGCCCTGGTTGGGCGCTCAATGTTAAGCAGGCTCCTGGGACCAGCAGATTAAAAGTACATCTGTATTTGTGTACATGACAAAATCATGTTGATGTGGGCCAAATATATATTGGCCTATTCTCTATGTATGCATACGTGATGCTCTTATGTAATACATAAATCAGACTTGCAAACTGACTACACAAATTACCAATTACAGGATTTAAAACAGATTCTTTGGCCTCATCTGAAACTCGAGTTAGCATATAAAAACCAAAAAAAACCTTTTTTTTTTGTCAACTCAGTTATTTTTATCTTATGTTTTTTTCTATTACTTTAAAGTGCTCTTAACTGTGGTAAATTAGGTTCTTCAAATAACTTGAAATTAATTTACTGATTCCTTTTTTTTCACACCTATAAAACTAGAATATTTTAAAATTAATGAATTTTTTACAGGATATGTGAATGTTGTATATAGCCAAGCACTCGACTTGTTTGCGATTTTACTGATTGCCAATCGACAGTGATGGCCAAATGGAGATCCTTGGCGCTAATCTCAAGTATGCAGGCCATTGACTATGCGATTACTCATGAGAGACACAGATAAAAACTTGGCCAGCTAATGGTCATAAAAGCAGGCTGGAATGGGTGGGGGAGGTGGGGGTGTGGTTTGAAGGGTGTATCAAATTTGCCTCTGTGCCATAAAAATGGTACTTTTAATAGGCTGCCAAATAACATGACGCAGCACACACTAAAGAGCCAAAGCTAGAGATTTATTTATATGGGCTCAAAATCGTTGCAGTTATCAAAAACTCAGACAACACTTTAAATAAATATTGAATATGAAAGTGGAATTTTTTTTTTTTTTTTTTGATATAGTTGCAAATTGCGCAAATGCCTGGAATTGGGGGCGACACTTTAATTTTGGCCAATGCCAATGATAATGATGAGCCTGGCAATGGGGCGCTCTTGATTATTTTCGATGAGTAATAGAATACATCGCCAATGGAAATGGCAATGACAATGGCCATGGTAATGCTTTCTGGTGGTTTCACCTCGCTTATCCTTATCACTCAAAACGAAAACAAAAACAATAAACAAAAAACAAACAAAAAAAAAACAGCAAAATATAACATATAACAATATACAAAACAAAATACAAATTATATAAATATATTTATCACGTTATCGATTGCAATTACTGTTTGGCATATCAGTAAATAAATTAAAAGTAACAGATGAGCAATGCATCATAAAACGTGTAAGAATGTGCTAATCGAGAGAGCTCGACGAGGAGATACCCTCAACCACAAATGTTGATGGTGATTAACAAGAATTGGTTCGGAGATTTGACATACTTTGCACAACTATCGAAAAAAAGTTAGATTTATTAATAATATTTAACTCTATTTAAAATGTGAATAGTTCTGGCTAGGAAATATCGGGTGAGTAAAACAGAAAAAAACTGGAGGCTGGATGCATTTCACAGCGGAAAGCAGCGAATTGAAACGAGTCATTCGAATTGGGGATACCAAGTAAAGTGACAAACGCGATACAATTAATCAACACACACACACACTCACATACACCACACACATTAGCCTTGACATAAATGGATTAGCGAAATGCTCCAAAAAACTAAACAGTTGTTTAGCAAATTAAACGAATCGCTGACATTATGCACAAAGATTGACTGACTCAATTTACAACAAGTCGAGGCTATCGATGTGTCTATTATTTATTACACAATTCACATACAAACACACACACACACACGCACACACACATACACACACAAAAAAATTCATTGATCTAATTATGACAAGCGATGAGTTTATTTACGATCACTGAAGATTACAAATACATTATCGGTTTTCGGGTGAATGGATTAGTTCGATTATGCGGTAGCTGAACCTTTCCTATCCTATCCTATCCTATCCTAACTATCAGTTCCGGCATAGCCATATCTACGATAACACCAAAATAAGCACGCTCTCCCATCAAATACACACATTTTATGCGTGAATAGTAAACAGCTAAAATCAGCAATTTTTATGTATTGTTTATTATATTAAAACACTGCTCGTTTTCATATTATATTTAAGAGATTTTTCAAGTTTTCATCCCTTTAATTTTTTTTTTTTAGCAAAATCTAAAACTTTTTCCACTAATTTGTATTCGGATTACACTCAGTTTATTTTAGCATACTTTTGTGAGTAGCTGAATTAAATATGTATAACGGATTCAATTTCTAATTTATTTCTCCAAGAATAATTCAACTTTGTTCGCAATGTAAACAGTTGCTGTTTATCAAAATTAATTTTCTAAAATTTGCAAGCATTGATAAAAAAAAACAAATTAAAATTTTCTGCTCGAAAAAGGTCGATTAGAAAATACTCTAAAAGCAGATGTTTGTTTTTTATATATTTAGGAAAACTTTTAAATTATAGGTTTTAATTGTATTGGTCTCTAGTTTCTAAGATTGGTGTATTTATATAGACGGATGGATCGACTCATCAGTTAATAATTTTTTTTTTTTGGAATCGGAGTTCTTTTCTTTTGCCTATTTAACACTTTTGCACAACTTTAGCACACACTTTTTGCACATTTTAAATTGGTTTTGGAGGCATAAGCTGATTTTGTAAATTTACATAAAAAATGTAAAACCAACTTATGATAATAAACATATTAGGCATACATAAATTTATTTAAATAATATATTTAATTTGTTTATTGAATACCTGTTTTAGTACAGCGAACTGATTTTCGAAAACTGTCTATTTATTTATTTTTGGCTTGAACTTAATGCTGTTTTTTCATTGCCACAAAGCACACATGGAAAAAAAAGAGTGAAGTACACGCAGCGATGTTGAATTCAAATTTCGAATTATGCGAAACCAAAAAAAAATATAAACAAAAACCAGCACATAAAGCAAACAATAGCACAGAAGTTTAATAAACACACACAAAAAGCGTTGCTTCGAGTTGAGTCTCAGTAACTTTTTTTCGTTCTTGTTTTTTCGGTCGCTTTTAGCTGTTAGCTGTTAGCCTGTTCGTTTTAGCCAGTTGTCGTATGCGTGGCGTTGTGTTGCGTTGCGTTGCGTTGCGTTGCCTCTTACTGACAGCAGCAGCAGCTACCAACACGCTGCTTCAAGTTCCCGGGAAAAACTAAACTGTTGTTACACTTGATGCATGCGTTCCAGCAGCGACACAGTCAACGACAGTACGTATCGCCCATTGCCATTGCCATTGCCCGTACGTAGCACAGAGTCGACGGCGACGCTTAACGTTCGCCAGTCGACGCTTGGCGGTCGCAAGGCGTTGATGCCACACGAGCGCCAATGCCGAAGTACCACAGCGCAACGAGCAGTGTGAGTAGGTGCGCAAAGGGTAAGCCAAATTGCGCCGCAAAGGGGGCATAAAGAGCCACAAGTGCATGCTTGCTACACACACACACAAAAAAAAATAATAATACCTTCAATATTATATTAAAAATAAATAAAAATAACTTGTAAAAGTTAAACAATTAAAAACCAATAAATATAATTTGTATTATAGCAGAAATAATTTGTTGAAAATTATATGGTATATGCTAATTTTCATTATGATATTTTTAGTTCTGTCTATTTTTTTTTTCTCAGTGCATGCTCAAACAAGCGGATTTCACATAGCAGCTGGCTGCCGACAGCTGTGGCCAACCTGGGCTGGGGAAATGTAGTTGTGAAAGCTTCGTTCCTCCGAGAAAGAGATGCTGAATACGCGCTTATCTCGCCCTCTTTGCCCAAAAGTGTGCAAAGCTTTTGGCAAAGCTCTTGGCGCTCGTGAAAATGCAACAACCTCTTATCCATATATATATATATATTCATATATATATATATCCATTTACTGATGCCACACATACTTTTAAACTAAACGTTGGCACAAGACAGAATTTTACAAATTTCAGAAATCTCCAAATTTTGTTATTTGCCAGAGACAAAATGTTGATTATTTAAAAAAAAAGTAGGTGTAAACTGCACACTTGAAAAGGTTGAATTTTAAATTTTGTAGTTGACACTATTTTAATTATTGTTAAATGGGACACAAAGCAGTGATAAAACTAAGGTAATCATTTTTGAATAAAAGATATATATCCGTATACCCATTATATATCATATTAAATGTGCTTTATAAGCACAAACACTATATATAAAATAATGTATGTATATATATAAAATTAATACACACTTTGTGCAATTTTGAGTGCTTGTTTAAATTACCTTCTCATTGCGATGATCATTATAAGTTTATAATTGAAGAGTTTTTTGTTTTTTTTTTTTTAAACTCTTTTTGAACCCAAAACTGAACCTACTAAAAATGTATAAAACCGGTAATTCAAAGATAAGCAAATGCAAGCAAAAGGATTATATTTCCAATTAAGAAAAGTATATATATATATTCTGGAGCAGCATCCACCTAATTTGCCTGTCTGCACGAACACGTCGATTAAAATATGTTTTGTTTTTCTTTTGTGGCATGGAAAAACACACAATAAAAGACAAAAAAAAAAAGGAGGAACAAAGAACAATTGAACTGAGTAGAGGCACCAGGTCGCAGAAAAGATAAATAATAATCAGAAATAATTTAAGCAGGCAATAACCATGAAAGAAACAGAATTGGAATACTTTTCGGTCTCTAAGCAGCACATTGAAGATTGAGAAGTCACCTATCTGTGAAGGAATCTTAGCCAGAAACAGATATAGAAGATATAGAAGTTCCCAATAATACTAATAATCATATCATGAAGCGATTCTTATTAAGACACAGAAATACTTTCACCTGCCACGCGACCTGCTCAGAGTTGAGAATGATAAAGCTGTTTGATTGATTGGGCTCTCGCAGTATTTGCTAGTCATATAACAATTTTCACATTAAATATTTAGTACTAATTAATAGATTAATTTCCTAGATGGACAATAATAGCGAAGCTATGTAAGCAGTTAAGGGGGGCGTGGCTGTGGGGGAAGCTATTGAGTCACATGATTGAATAGCAATGTTAGTTTGCCCATTGTCCAGCCATCTAACAGTTCATAATTGCAGTGTAATAAATCATTTTAATTAGGTGATAAACAGGTCGTATACACGATTAGGTTGCACAGACAGCGAGCCCACAGGGATGTGGTTGGGGCAACTTATGCTGCAACAGCTGCAGCTGCAGCTTCCATGTGTCGAGCTTAGGGCTTTTGGTTGGTTTTGTTGCTTTTGGTTGTTTTGTTGTAGATGTTGCTGCTATTTGTTTTGACTCTTTGTCTGGGTGTCATAATGCGCTTATCGCGTTACGCCACGTTAATAAAATGGCATTCAAGCCGCATTGCCACCATTTGTGGAATGGCTTGGTTAGCACTGAAAACAATAACAGCTACAACAAAGCTGAATATATGTTTGTGTGTTTGTATACTCGACATATATATATATATATATATCCATGATATGATTACTTGACGTGAATTACAAGTGCATTTTACGGGGTCACAATGCGTATGCGTAATATGCGCATGACCACATTAGAGTTCATAATGTGTGCACGTGGCATATTTACACTCAAAAAAAAAAAACATACGGGAGCGTACATTTTAAATATAAAAAATGTTTTTTTTTTTTTTTAAATTTTAAGCGATATTGGAATAGAAAATATTGGTTTAACTGGGATTTAAATTTTTGAGCTATATTTTCAATGCATGTTTTTTAGGCAAGCTAAAATAAATGAATCTTTAATATAAATAAAAAAATAAGTTTAAATTTAAATGCATAAAGAAAAATAAAGTTTGCAAAAATTGTTAATGTATTAAAATGTAATTTTTATTGTTAGAGTCTGACGTCAATCAGGTTAAACTAATTTTATTATATTTATGATACAATCACAACCATTATTGTTAATAATTGTGTAATGCTTTGGTAGGCAGCAAATATATTAAATATAAATATAAAAAATATAAAATATAATATAAAATAATATAATATATTAAATTGAAAGTTGCCAGCTCAATCAAATGCATTTTAAGTTGCTGCAAGTGCAATTGTGGTACTAACAATGGCAACAGAAACCGCAAAGCAACAATCAGCTTAAAACTGACAATTGTTGGGCAGAAAAGTAAATTTATTGTCGCAGGACAGTGGCAAGCACAAAGTGCAACAGACGTCTGGAACTGGCGGCGACACCACAAAAATCGCTTTGTGGCATGTGTCGCGTGCCTCCCAGCTGGAATTCAACAAAACAGGTAAATTAAGTATCGATTTTCATTTGCGGCCAGTTTGAGACAACAACAACAACAACTGTAAAAAGTTATAAGCTCTTATTTAGTGGCATTCAACTTCAGTTTTTTTTTTCTTTTAAGAAGTACAAAATATTGCCATCTGTTGATTTATTTTCTTCATAAAAGTTCTACTATTTGTTGCAATATTCTTTAGAATATTACATTTTCTCAAAACCTTTTCATTTTCATATATAAGTTTTTTTTTTTTTCTTGTATAATGTTGCACAATTATTTCTCTCGTTTAGACGATTAAATTTTATACCAGCAGACCATAGTTTTTCAGCATTTTTACATAAGTCTTTATCCACCTGCGTTTCATAATATTAAACAAAATGCGAATAAATAAACTTTAAAGCCGCTTACAGCTGCAAAGATGATTAAATGAAAAAAAAAAAAAATGCTCTGATTGTTAAAAATATTCGCTTTTTAATTATTTTGTGGGCTGGGCTTAACAATTGAAGTAGGTATGGATTAAATTCGCCGGGCACTCAGTCAATATGTAAATGTGCTAATTAAGAAATATCACTAAAATTATAGCTGTAAAAAAGTATCTAAAAACATTGAAGCCACATTTAAATTATGCTGATTATATCACTTTAAGTAACGGAGAATCTGAATCTGTAATTAAGTTTATACAACAAGTTGCCAACAAAGTGGGCAACTGATGAGTGTCTCAAAATGTGCGTGAATATTTGTGTGTATGTGGTTGTGTGTGTGTGTGTGTGGTTTTGTGTGTGTGTGTGTGTGTGTATGAGTTATCGCGCCTCGGCCTGCGTGCGTGCGATTGTGAATTTCAATTAATACTTGTGTACCCATTTTCGATGGGCCGAGTCGAGCAGAAAACGCTACAATCAAGAGCATTATAAAGAGTAACAAAAATAGCAATAATATCAACAACATCAACAACACCAACAACAACAAAAACAATAGGCGCAACCAAGCACTTTAAACTGTTGACATTTCAACAAAAAAACAACAACGGCAACAAGCTTTGTTTTTGTTTGCAGCCTACCGAAAATGGAGATGTGTCCGTGATGTATTCACAATGTTGTTTGAGATAAAAAACAGCTAAAAATATAAATATATATATATTTATTTAAAAATTTGGGTAATTGCAAAAAATAGCGTGCGAAAAAGCAATGTTGTTAAATTATTTATTATTATAATTATTATTATTATTATTATCATTAATATTATTATTATTATTTATTATTTATTATTTGAGTCGAGAGATTAGGAAAATCTTATTGAAATGTTAGAATAAAAAACAAATACAAAAATATAAATTTATTGAAAAATATATGTAAAAATCGACTGCAAAAAATAGTCAACAATTATTCAAAAATATTATTAAATTATCATTATATTTATGTCGTGAGATTAGGAACATCCTATTGAAATGTCCGTGTTGTGTTCACAATAAAAAAACATATACACAAATATATATTAATTGAAATATTTAAGTGACTAAAAAAATTGTCGGGAAAAAATAGTCAACAATAATTTAGCAATGTTGTTAAATTCTGAATATATTTGAGTCGTGCGATTTGGAACAGTCTATTGAAAATTGAGATGTTTCCGCGATGTATTCACAATAAAAAACATATGCAACAAAATATATTTATTGAAAAATTTTAGTAAATGAAAAAAGAGCGAAAAAGCAATATTGTTAAAATATCATTATATTTTAGTCGTGCGATTTGAAAGAGTCTATTGTAATGTGTGTGATGTATTCATAATAAAAAACATATACCAAAATATATATTTATTAAAATATTTGAGTAATTGAAAAAAGCAACTGCTAAAATTAGTCAACAATTATTTGGCAATGTTGCTAAATTATGATTATATTTGAGTCGTGATATTTGCAACAGAAATGTGACCATCTCTCATTCTGGGGCAGCCACAGCGGTTAAGATGGCAGACAGCTTGAAGGATGGGCTGCAAATTGTGAGCCACAGGACGACAACACAACAAGACAACAAGAAACAAAAAAACAGAAACAAGAAACAAGAAACAGAAACACAAAGACAAACCAAAAGTTACCAAACAACAAAAAAAGGGCAAAATAAATGCGGTAGCTGTTGTTGTTTAAGTTAATTTGAGCAACAATAAAATAAATTGCTCAACGCTGTTGCCAAAAATTTTGATTTGGGTTTCGCTGGCAAAGTGTGACTAAGACAACGAAGAGGTGGCGGTCAAAGGTCACGCTGCTTAAATGTACAACTTGCAGCCAGAGTATCTATCAAATGTGGCTATGTGTGTTGTGTGTGTTATGTGTGTTGTGTGTGTGTTGTGTGTGTGTGCGCTTAAGTGTGTGCATAGACGTATAAGTAAAATTCAGCTAACCCTAATATTCGGCCAAGCAACCCTTTCGCCTCATCGTGCCAGACAAAAAGCAAAAGCAAAAAGTAAAAAGCAAAAAGTAAAAGCCACACGCAGCCATAAAAGCCAGTTATGTATAAAAGTATCTATTAATGTGTGGGTTAGTGTGTGCGGGTGTGCAAGTGTGCGAGTGTGCGAGTGTGTGTATGTCTGTGAAATTAAATATGCATGTGGCTTTGTAAGTGTGTATAAAGGGGGAGGCGTGTTAGGAGTTGAAAGCGTTATTATGTGCTCATAAATTTCTAAAGCAGCAACAGCAGCAACAGCAGCAACAGCGGCAGCAACATTAGTTGAACAATGAGAAGAGCGACAACAAGTTGCATGGGGCAGAAGGTAGTATGAAAAGCCTGTAGCGCTTCATTTGATGCCATTGAAACATTTTGTGCTGAAATTTGCAAAAGCTATGCCAAGACTTAGAGTACTAATTAACTGTTGTTGCTGCAACCAGCTGTGGCAGCAAAGCAGTACCAGCAACAACAACAACAGCAACAACAATCACTATGAATGCCAAAAGAACTCATCAATCAATCATTCTCATTGTGTCATTATTATGACTATGCTCAAGCTCTGGCCCTGAAACTAATGCACACACACAGACACACACACACACACACACACACACACACACACATCTGCTTGCACAGCTTTTCTATCTGGCCTTCTCCAGCTTCTCCGCTGGCAACTTACAATTTTCATTTCCATCCAAACAATAGCAACATCTGCCCAGGAGCACAATCAAAAAGATGCCCAAGTGCCAAGGATTGAACCCATTCAACTGAACATTTTCATTTCTTTGTCAAAATCAGCAAGATACATGATTTCATATATATATATATATATATAGATTTCTTATATATATTTATGTACACCAATTAGCAAGAAGGCCAAACAAGTTGAAGTAGTTTTTAAATTAAAACTCGTAAACAATTTTTTTATCTTGTCAGTTAAATCCAGTAAAAATAAGCTGCATAATTTAAGGAATGCTTTGAGTGTTTTTTTTGTTTTCTTTTGGTTTGTGTGTGGCATGTGTGTGTTGCAACTGCAAAATGAAATAACTTGAAAGAATCTGCTTTGTGTTTAGTTCAGTTGAAATTAACTAATGAAATTTTTATGTTCAATGAAATATGTAAAATATGCACAAATCAGATTAAGATAAGAAAATTAACCATAAAGCAATTTGAAAGTGCTTCTGACAACGAAAATATTATTATTATTATATATATATATATATTAATATATTTAAATAATTGAAAAGGCCTGCAGCTCTGCTTAAAATTTGATTTACTAAAAGTCCCAAAATAATGACAGGTATTTTGGTATGTTTGTATAAATTAATTAATTTTGCCGTTGGTTATTGTTATTGAATTTGTATGTTGTGCAGTAGTGTAGTAGTATATATATATATATATAGATAGATATATAAATTGAAAAAAATGAACATTTGATATTTAACGTGTTCATAAAGTATACAAGTTTTGCCTAACAGCAACATCAAATCCAATTACAAAATGGAGGAAATGTCAAAGAGCAAATGACAAATAATTCGATGAAGATGTTCAATCTTTTGGAATTGCCATTGATCCAATTGATGGTCAGTTGACTCCTAATGCGTTTTAGTAGCTCATCTCTAAGCGTCTGTTCAATCTCGTTGACATCATCAGTCTTTTCATACACATGGAAAAATCGAAAAAAAATTAAATAAGCCGATTTTCTTGTCTGGCTTTTTTATATTTTTGGTTTTAATCAACAATGTTCAATTTTCTTAAATGCGTTGCTTATTTTTTGAACACCTTTGTAGTAAAAAAATTTACCTACATATATTGTTGCTTATTGTATACATTTAATTCCTCATTTTAATTATTAGTGCTTTCAAAATATTTGAAATTTACCTGCTAGCAATCAATTTGACATTATATATTCAATTTTAATTACAGTTTATGAATAAACAAATATAATACAAAATTAATATATATTTAAATGTTACCAAATGCTTAAATTATAAAATGTAATCACTAAACAATAAAAAAAAAGCTGATCTGTATTTATTTTTTATTATATTATATATATTAATGTGGCAAATCAGTTAACTTGCTGTTCTGCTTTAATTTTGTAAGATTTTGTTCGTTTTGGTAACCTCTTAAAAAATCCCTTTGCATTTCATATATTTTTTATATTTTGCAATTTAACTAAAAATTTTAATTACATTGTAATTGGTCGTCATATTCTCAATGGCCAAAATTCACCCAGCGATTTCATTCTTTGTGTTTTATTTTATTTGCTTGCTAATAATTGAAATTTTAATTGAACATTTGTGCATTTGTGGCAACAGCATAAATAAACAACAATTTTAGCCAACTCTCATATTTTTAATTTCACAATTGCTGTTACAACTGCGAATAGTATAAAGTGATAAATTTTTAAAGCTGACTTCTACAAATATCAGTAATTACAGTTTTGTGGCAAGAGTGCCCAATTTTAAATGTGGATGAGTGGCAATATTTTTTGGGTACAATGCCACACGCTTCGTAGCCTTGAGGCCTGCACTTGCAACAAACATGCAACAAAGTGGGGGGCAAACAATAAAAGACCAGCGGCAAAACACCGAAATTGTTCGAACTCTTTATTTATTTTAAAATTCCTTTGAAAAAAAATGCTTTTCCAGTGACTGCCAGCTGGCTGACAAATATAGTCAAATATACTCATTGTTGCATATTGAAATATGGTTAGTGGGTGGAGGATGGGAAAGGGGGGTGGTTAAACAAATTGCGCTGCGCCCGCAAAATTCATTAAATGAAAGCGAAATCAATTGAGTGAAAAGTTTTATTGGTTTAAGACTTACAAATGGATTTATTCATATGTACTAATATGCTTGTGTATTGATATACCAATACCTGTACTTAAATATACACTACAAAAAAATGGGCAAATATACGAAAAGATAAATTATAACTTTTTCCATTGAGGAAAATTCTTCAAAATAAAAAAAAATCTTTAATAATATTGATTGTATATAAAAATATCTATGACAATCACTTTTTCTGCAAGCTAAAATAAATTTGAATCAATGACTTTTAATTAATATTTTTTTGAGTGTATTTTTGTTGCTATTCAGCGTGCAGAGGCAACATTTACGCAGTGTTTAACGAGCACCAATGAAATATTTATGAGTGCTTCATAAAAGCATTGTAAAACCGGCCAGCCGTAATATGTGTGTGTGTGTATGTGTGTGTGTGTGTATATGTGTGTGTGTGTGTGGAAAATTGAGCTTACCTTAATAATTCCATGCTCAAGCGAAGCATTTAAATCACATGAAAATTAATCACGCGTCGTCTTAACCGCAGTCAAAAAACAATTTTACACTTGCAACACAGTTTTACAGCATCTTATGAAACACACACACAAAATACATACACACACACAAAATACATACATAGATACATACGTGTGAGAAATGTATCATTAAAAATTTATTCAGAGTTTATTATGATTGAACTGTTTTCATTTGGCATGTGGCACCCACACAGCATTAATATAATCCGAGCAGCAGACAATCGGAGTCGGACTCGGTTCAACTTGTGCTGTAAATCTTACACATATCCATAGATGCATAGATATATAGATAGATGGATGGATGGATTGATGGATGGATGGATGAATGGATGAGCGGATGGTTGGATGGATGGAAGGATAGACAGTCAGCCACAGGCAAACTTCATTTACATGCTGCACACAAGGGCAGAGCTGGAGATGATACAGAATAAAGCAAACGAGCATTGGCTCCAAGTGTACATGGACATACAAGAGAGAGAAGGAGAGAGAGAGAGCGAGAGAGAGAGAGAGAGAGAGAGAAATGGAGAGAGAGAGTGTCACAGGCGACAGATAAATTCAATTCGATTTTGCTCATGTTTGCTTATCGAAGATTTATGCATTTTGCCAGCTGTGAGGAATTTTATATAAATAATAAATAAAAAAATTCAAAATTTGTTATTATTCAATTTCAGTTAGAACACTTAAAAGATTGGTTCAATTTAGTCTTGGCGCTGATTTATGGAATTTGTAATTTGAGGTGCAAGTTTGAAGCGGAAATAATGTTGCATGTGCAACTAGTGTGCATAGAATGTATGCATAAATACATACAGATGTACATACTGATGTACGCCTGTACATATGCATATATGCAGCCTACATTGATTTGCATCTAAAAAGATGTGATTGTTCTGTGACTGTTCTGCCAGTAAGCCATACAAAAGCCTTTGTGGGCGTGGGACTGAGTGTTTGGAATGGGAAGGGGGAGGGGGAGGGTTCTGCTGGGTCGTGGCATAGACACACACAATGACAAATCCATTTAAGCATCGCTGACTTTACTTTTTTCTACATTCATTGAGCACTCACTCCTCAGCAGTCCTCAGCAGTCCTTGTGCAGCGGAGTTGCCAGAGTTGAATTGTATGCTAAAAAATACTCTTCTAATCTGAGATACTCTGCAGGAAGAGTATATTGATTTGGCGTGTCGCTAAGTCGATAAAATGTATTCCATATATATATTCTATATACCTCACACAATAATAAAAACAAGTCATGTCATATACAATTACTACAACCACTAATTAAATTCATTAAAAGAAAAAAAAAAATTGATTTATCATTTTGAAAAGTACATTTTTTAGTTTACCACCTAGAAATGTGTATGGGGCACATGCAACTCAGCGCAGTCTTTGGCTTTTTTTTTTTTATATTTGTCTTACAGTACGATGCAGTCGATTAAGTTAAAATGCAATTTTCTCACTTGTTTGAAAATTAGATTTGAGCCCAGAATTTCAACAGGCAACGCAGCAGTGTGGCAAATAAAATCAACTTGCAACCTATTTAGTGGACCAATCGTTGCCTCGTTGCTGGTTTGCATTTTCTTCGTCTCTTTTTTTTTTTTTTTGTTAAATGCGATTTGCAGCTTCATTGCTGTCAATTGAGTTAGTTGTGTGTGTTTGTGTGTGTGTGTGTGTGTGTGTGTGTCTGTGTGTGTGTGTCTCTGTGTGTGTGTGTGTGTGTATTTACTGAAGTTAGTCCTCCATTTAAACTAAATGTGTTGTGCACAGCTATCTGAATGTATCTTTCGAGTATTGCAGTTTTTGCTTAAAAATTTTCGTTGCCCCATATAGATTAAGCATTCAGCAATAAATCGAATCTTCACTGTTATTTATTGGTCACACAAGTTGATAATAATTTCGCATCACAACATAATAAATAATTTCCTTATGCTCTGTGGAGAATTGACAATACAAAAAATGATTTAATATATTAAAAAAGGCCTTTCCAATTTACCTCAATTTATTATTATTTTTTTTATCATTAATTTTTTTTTATTTTAACTATATAAATTGCATTTGATGTGGCTCTTCAAAATGCAGTAAATGTAAATTTTGGTAGCAACACTAACCAAAAAGTAAGCTTTTTGTGTGTGTGCTTCTGACTGGGCGTTAATTTAATTGTCGTTTTTATGGCCAGTTTCACAATTACGAACTGTAAATTAAACATGTTGCCACCTTGCTGCCACTTCAGCACGTTGCACAGCATGCGGGCCATTGAAATTTGTCGTTGCACGCTCGTGGGTTGCTACCACTTTGACGCTTCTGGCCATTTGGCTAGCTGACTGGCGAGGTGTGGCCAGTTCTGGCCAGGTCTGACTTCTGTGTGTGTGTCTGAATTGTTGGGATTGTGAATGCCACAACTTAGTCTTCAAAGTGACGCATTTTGCTGGGAAAAAATTCCTTGCAAAAATCCAGCAGCTTCAAGGTAGATAATAAATATATTAAATATTTCTACCTTTAAGGGATTTTAAGTTTGAAAGAGTTTTGCTGCACTTTTTGCATATTTACTTCAAATAAAAGATATTTGCTTTTATTTTATTTTTATTTTTTTATTATCATCCTAATTATGTTAAATAAGTTGGCTTCTTGGCCGGTTGCTGTCAGCAGTTTTTGCTCGGATCAAATAGCGGACATTCTTTGTTGGCCTGAATTGAGCTAGTTGGACACTGTCGAACGTCAAATGGCCCTTGAGATGCCAAAGTCTGTCAGCTATGCCGGCTATTCAGCTCTGCTCGGTGCCTGAGATTAAATACCAAAGGGCAATCAACGCATGCCAAAGCGTCTGTCAAGCGTTCTCCGGCATAAGCATCATGGTGAAACGCGGCCTCGATCCCGACTCCTGAGTCCCGAGTACCGAGTACCGAGCACCGAGTCCCGATGTCTGTTTGGCATGAGCATGTCATCGCAGCATTTGGCCAACACTGAACGCAGCAAATCAGGAAGGAAGCTACTGAAATTCCAAACAATACTTTTGACATTTCATTTCACTTTGGCGCCTCCAGCCACGCCCCAAGCAAAAAGCAGCAGCAGAATAAGCAGCATCAGCAACAGCAGCAGCACAAATGTCATTCAACTGAACAAAAAACATTGATAACATTCAATTCTGGCTATATCGTTGTCGTTGCGACATCTGCAATGAATTTCCTTTTTTGCCACGCCTACAAGTATTTGCAAGTATTCCTTTGGCTCTGTGTATTCCCTTGCTATATATATATATATATACAAATACAAATGTTTGTAGATCTAAAATAAATTAGGCGAGGCACATCTGTTTCTGTTTAATATATGTGCACATATAACATTATCATAAATACAACAGTAATGTCAAAAAAAAAAAAAAAAGAAGAAGCAGAAGCAGAAGAAGAAGAAAAAAAACAACTAATTTAATCTTATTTAATATCAATTAATTTAACCTGTTACAACTTGCATTATAAATATTATATGTAAATGTAAAGAGAAAAAACACTCGAAAAAATAATATAATAAATAATATTTTTTTTTAGTACTTTTCAACTGCTGCTGATTTTCAATTGAATAACCTGCATTTGAAGGGTATTCAATATTTCGCAATGTATTTATTTATTTTTATTTTTTATTTTTTATTTTTTATTTTTATTTTTCTCATTTGCGCGTGTTTTTGTTTGGCATACTTGACTAAGTAAGCAAATTGTTTAAGATTGACAGCTGGTTGGTTGCAGACCACAGACCACAGACCAAAGAAGCCAGCTATAACATTATGCCAAGTTGGTACCCTCAGTTGGGTCTGGTCTGGTCTGGTCTGGCACTTACAATCGATGTGATTTGAATGCTGTAATGAGGCCAGAGCCTGTCCGGGCTGCAGACTCTGGACTCCAGGCACCAGGCACCGGGCAACGGGCTCCACTCGAGACCAGCGCCTGTGACTTGGCTTGTCTTATACATTACTAGATGGCGGGCAACGTTGCCAATAAATTTCAGCGCAATGATTCATCATTTTGTTGTTGTTGTTGTTGCTTTCCACTGGCAGCAAAGAGCAAGCTGATGTCGCACAAAAGGGCCAACTCGAGGAGAGAAAAGATTTGCACCAAATGCAAGTTTTTTTTTTTTCTTTTTTTTTTTGGCATATATTGAGTACTTTTTCCTATGCGTGCTACGCATGACTGCTTTGCTCTGCAATTTGCTTGTTTATCGAAAAAAAAAACCTAAAATCTTTATAAAAATGGAGTTCATAAAATATTTATTCATTAGAATATTTGGGAAAACAAGTTTAAGTCTCTTAAATCGAATCGTTAGTTTTGTTAAATATATTCAACTATTTCCCACATTATATTACAGAGTAAAAAGATTTTCTAATTTTACATTTTGTACAGATAAAAAAAAAAATTTAATTTGTAAATAAATGTATATTATTATTGTAGTAAAAAAAAAAATATTGGCACTAAATGAGAGTTTTGGGTGCATCAACAAGTGATGCGTGTTGCTCCAGGAACTGTGGCAGTGTGGCAATATGACAATGTTGTTGCTGTAATGCTGTATCCTGAGCCTTGAGTTATGTATGCCATGGAGGCAATAACAACAACAACAACAACAAAAACAGCAGAAGCAACGAAAGCAGAGGCAACAATCGATTTTCTTGGCTTAAGTCGAGTAAAACTTAACCTTAAAAAATAAATGCGCTTAAGTTTTATTGTATTCCAATCTCATTAACTTTTTTTATTATTATTTGTATTTCGCTTGCTGTTCGCTCTATCTCCCTCTCTCTCACTCTCCCTCTCTCTCTATCTCTCTCTCTCACTCTTCTTTGTGTCTGTAAGCGTTCTGTTTTCGTTGTTGCCTTCGAGTTTTCTCCAATTTACGCTTTTTTTTTTGTTATGCCCTTGCAGAGAGCATTTTAATCTTCTCATCAATTGGGTAACTCTTTGAGCAATCCAATTTTAGCCTCACAATATATATATATATATTCTCGATCACAATCCAATTTTTGTCCAATTATCTGAATATTTTTTATTATTTGATTATTGAAACATATATTTTATGTTTTACATACTTTTTGCATTCGACTTTTTACTGCTGTGTTGTACATATGGCTAAATCAGCCGGATCGAACAACCATATCATATGGTTGCCTCGCTTGTATCATGTAAATAATATTTTTTAATTTTTCGCTTATCGAATGTCAGACAAATATCGGGAATAACTATACAAATTTATCGAACGAAATGTTATTTGTACTTTAATAAATAAATAAAATAAAATAATAAATAAATAAAATTTATAATAAAAATTACAAAACATTTGGAAAGATATTATGTAAAATATATAATTATCAGTAATATAAAAATAATTTTTTCAACTAAAAGTTAAGTGTATTTTTTTTTTTAACTGTTTGGGTATTTAATCTGCGGCTTGGCTAAAATGCTGCTTTTTTCTGTTGCTGTTGCTGACTGTTGATGGTGGCAAGCTAACAGACTTGTGTGAATGTGTGTGTGTGTGTGTGTGTGTGTGTGTGTGTGTGTGTGTGAGAGTGTGTATTCGTAGGAGTGTGCGTTCAAATAAAATCGCATAAAATAAAGCAATATCCTTCACTTATTTGACATTTTGGGGCAACATTAATGAGGCTTGTTGCCGCTCGCATTTGTGTTGGGGGGTTTGTTTTTGTAGTTGTTGTTGTTGTTGTTGGCTTCTTTTGGTCTTTGGCCACATTTTGGCATCTTGACATCTTTTGGGCATATGTCTGGCTTGACGGCCGTGCACATAAATCGATTGCTTTAGGCCATTTTAAACTCAATAAATATGTCAATCTAATGATTAATGAGCCGCCAAACATGACCATGACAAAATCAATCGAAAATCAGGCAGAGATTTAGTTTAAGCTGCACGCTTGCCCCCTCCTCACACCCCCCCCCCCTTTTTTACTATTAAGCATACCCCCTTTGCGCATTTGTGCTCATTTCAAAATTAGTCATCAATGGTCACCCACTCCCGGGCCATCCCAATGGCTGCATACTTTGCATTTTGATTGACTGTACCGCGCCTCGTCTCCTTGCCTAAATCCCCGACATCATTAACGGTCACCAGTGTCTTACCCTCGACCCGCGCATCCCCCCTAGTTGCGACTTATGACAGCCTCAATATTGTTGGTGTCAGACAACACCAACTGTTTGCACAGCCAACAACCAGAGCCTGTGCCAGAGCCAGAGCCACAACCAGAGCAACAGCCTCAGCCACATCCCCATATATATAATTATACTCATTCTCATTCTCATCGTCAGTTCGACTTGTTTGACTTTTGTTGCATTTTGCATACTGTACTTTGATTTGCATAATCTTAAGACTTTGCACTCGCCGGGGGATTTCTCAGGACACGCCCAATACAAGAGATGTACATATTATATATATACATATATATATATATGTGTGTGACGACAAACGATTTCAACATTTCAATTTAAGCTTCTGTTTGTAACCCTTTTGTGCAACACACACATTCTCATTTACCAGTCTTTTGGGACTTGTGAAACTTATATCAATTATTGAAATTACCAAATTTAGTTAACCACTTCAATTTAGGAATAATAAATTAACCAACCCAAAAGCTAATTTCTAAGTATCATTATATATATATATATATATATATATATTATATATATATATTGTGATGTTTTTCATTCTTTCTTTCGCAATTTTCTCCGGACATTTTTAATTAATACAAACACATTTTCAAATTTTTAATCACTGCTTATTATTATTATTATTATTATTATTATTATTATTATTATTATTATTATTATTATTATTATTATTTTTATTATTATTATTATTATTATTGTTATTAATATTATTATTATTATTATTATTATTATTATAATGATTATTATTACTATTATTATTATTATTTTTATTATTATTATTATTATTATTATTGTTATTATTATTATTATTATTATTATTATAATAATGATTATTATTACTATTATTATTATTATTATTATTGTTATTAACATTATTATTATTATTATTATTTTTATTGTTATTATGATTATTATTATTATTTGTTCAATTTACTATATAAAAAGTGCAGTCTGAAAATTAATTTTTAATAATTTAAAATATAAATGCTATAGTCGAGTGAGCTCAACTACGATATAATTAAAACCCAGATTTAGCCAAAACTTATTGCCTCTTTTCTCATTTCTTATTTTCAGATCAATCTTGGAATAATTTTGGCATTATTTATTGAGGGTTTCATATCCGATCTTGATATATATTTGGTAGGCTTTGTTTATCGGAAATCGGATATAGAACGCTGTTCGCTATTCAGCTTCAGAATATGGTCACGTGTTCACTTTCACATGCACCTGGACATAATCATACACATTGCTGTGCAGGAGCAGCTGGCAAAGCCGATTAGTTGCCCTCCCATGGAGCTGGAAGAGTTGCAGCAAATGGGGCGGTGTCGGGGGAGGCACGTTGCGTGGCAAAAGTGGCTGTTTGTAGTGTGTTTGCTGTGTGTGTTGTTGGCACGGCTTTGATGCAAGCATTGTGTTTCCTGTGTTGCACAAGAAGGACGTCGAATGTGGCCCCTCCCCCCCCCCCCCCCGGGCTGACTTGTGGCAATCCTCTGGGCGCATTCGTCAAATTTACTGAGCCATGGCTCAGTAATGCTTTGTTAGTTTTCAATCAAGACTTACTTAACAATGTTGCATGCCACAAAAGGTAATGGCTAATAATAAGCGCACTGCCCACGGGCTGAATGCTTAGTGATACGAAAAGTACAAGTCAAAGCAAAAATCAGCATCAATCAATACCAAAATAGCAACGTTGAAATAGCACATTGAAGGGGAGCTCACTGTACGTGCCCCATGCGCAATTTATTCAAGGTTTCAGTTTTTCAGGTTGCAGGTTGCAGTCCACGTTGCGAATACGCCATGGGTGCGTCATGTTGGCATTCGACTTGGGGCACACATATATATTTTTAGCACTGGCCTCCATTTCACACAAATATTTGGCCCTTTTCCAACGTATCGGCATTCAAATGGCGCAGATTCTATACTAAATATGATAGCTCCACTAACAAAAAAAAAAAACTGGCCAACATTTTCAGCCACGTCGAGAATACAACAATGAGATACCTTCCCATCTAACGGCAAGTGTGTTGCCAAATATTTCTAACCCAATTCGAAGCAGGGCCAAAACCGCTTTTGTCTCGCACATTCAAAACAATTTTGGTTTCTTTTTGGGTAAAATTATTGATTTGCTGTTTTTATACTCTGCCAACCGAAGGCATAAATAGAATATTTGTTAAAGATCAAGACTTGAATCTTGGCACATTTAGTGGTCTCTCTAATTTAGTATATCTCTACAGCAATTTGAAAGTCAGCTCAGGAATTTTACTCAAAGATAGAGATATATCTTAGCTACATTCCAACATCTGTCATAAGATAATTCTTATTAGTATCTGAGTATTTCTTCTTTAATTGGTCCTATTTCTTACTATAGGATATTGCCCATGAGATTGATTTATTCAAATTTAAAATCTATATATTAGCATTATATTAGAAAGAAATATTTTTGGTTAATCTCTTAGAAGCATTTTAAAATGCAAGCATACATTTTTTATAAGAACTCTTTTTGTATAACTATTTTTATATACAGCGGCACTTTAATTTCTTAATTAATACCTAAATAAAATTTATTTCTTCCTTTTGCATTCTTATTATTTCTATATATCGATTTTTTTATATTAAAATATAAACATAAAAGTAAAAAGTCTTATGCAAACATTATTTGTCAAAAAATGTTCTTAATATCAAAAAAAAAAAAAAATATATATTTATTTCGAATATTAAAACATGTTTCAATTAATTTATACCATTAAAAAAAAATACTCATTATATTAACAATTTCCTAAATGGAAAAATTCATATTAAAATGTTTTTTTTTGTGATAATTTTTATAGTTATAAATAAATATTTTGTGAACAATTTAAAATTTTATTTTTTGTGATAATTTTATAGCTATAAATAAATATTTTGTGAAGTGGCTGCTGTGGTTAAGCATTAGCTTTATTCATTATCGGTTTAAGATTTATCTTTGAAATTTGACCTAATCCTCGTAATTGCATATATTCCTTGTAATACCTTAATAACGGTAACACAAAGAGTAATGCGACAGCAAAATCTAAATCCAAATCCAAATGGAAAGCAATTGTTATCGGATTGTGTTGCGGCGCAGCTTGAAACAATGGCAAATCACAGCGGCGTTTTATGGCAGCACGCACCAGCACACACACACACACACACACACATACACACACACGCATGCACACACAAAATGTCGCACCAAGTTTCCCAACAAAAGTCGGTTACACTTTGTGCCACAAATAGAAAATGGCCAAAGCCGATTTTGGCCAGATTTCGTGACTGCATTTGGAAATATTCAATTAATTATTGTCAAATTAAACGTAAAATATCAAAAGCTATTAATAATGCATGAACAAATCGTGGCAACAGCAACCAACCACCCCTTCCCACCCCTTCCATCCCAACAAGCTGAGCTGGAACTGATTTGAAGCCACTTAAATTGGCACGTGTTCTACAAATGCTTACGTGTGTGTGTGTGTGTGTGTGTGTGTGTGTGTGTGCGTGTGTGTGTATGTGTGTGCGTGTGTGTGTATGTGTGTGCGTGTGTGTGTGTGTGTGTGTGCATATTCCTTGAATGCCTACGGAAATGGAAGCGACAGTAAAATCGTAGACATGTTGTCAATGTCACAAGTTAAACAGCAGCAACAACCAAAACACACAAGGAGGCAACGCAGGCAACATGCAACAAGCAGCAAGTAGCAAGTAGCAACAACAAGAAACCAGGAACATAAATGTTGGTTTCTCATTGTACTGGCAACACCTGTGGTCCATGGACGCTCGCTTGACACAGCTCACAGTGACACATGAGTAGCAGGCATGTGGCAGGCAACAATGTTGCAGATGCCTTCTGCCCCCCTACCTCCCCGCGCTGCCATGGCTTTGATTGCTCGGGCGAGCGAAAGCAGCTTCAGCGCATAAAATCTACCTAATCCACTTAGGCATAATTAATGTTAATAACACCAGCTATGTGTGTTGTGGGTGGTGGGTGGGGGGGGGGGGTGCAAAGGGGTAACGAAGGGGTGCGAATGTGTGTGGGCTTAGCTATACACACACACAAAACATTGTTGCACGCCCACCTTGAGTGGCAGGCAGCCTCAAGTAACTTTTTTTTAGTAATGTTGATCAAGAATATATATATATAAATTTTATATAAACTGATTGCGTTTGCTGCATACAGCTTCTTCAGTGTATTTTACACATTTTAAAATTTCTTTGAACTTTTCAAGATTTTCATAATTTTAATATTTATATGCGAAAATAAATGTGAACCTTTTCGGATTTTGGTTACAGCTTTTTTCAATTTCTGGTTACTTTCGGAAGTCTTATGTTGAAGTAGATCTGAGTAAATAATTAAATTGAAATTAAATTTAAATTGCAATTAATAAAGTAGCTCAATGCGTGTGCCTGCCGCACGCTGCGTTGCAACATTTTGGAGCGATGTTTGGTGGGGAGCTGCCACAATCTGAGATCAGATTGCTCTTGGCCCTTTTCTAAGCAGTGCTGCTTGCAACGTTAATATCTGTGCAACAGATGTAGCCAGGTGTTACACGCCGGGCCACACTGCCGCTCAGTTGCCGAACAGTTTTGTGGCATAAGCAGTTTTTCTGTTAGCGGATATCTTGAAAGGATTTAACCAAATGCCTCAAGCAAAAAAAAAAAAAAAAAACGCAAGTATTTTTTCCCCCCTTCTGCTGGAGGAGCCAAGCTGTGGTTGCTGTCAGACGCATTGCATTTAGTTTGGGAAGTGTTGTGCTTGGCTACTACTGAAGTCCTGGGCATGCTTGGGCAATCTGGTAAATTGTTTTCTAAGAATGTTCTGGAGTTTATTGTTTGAAAAGTGTGTGGCTCATCAAGGGAAATGCCGCTGCCGCTGCCGCTGTTAGTTGCCCCCGTTGGTTGCATTTTGCTTTAGACGTGTTGCATTCCATTTATCAACTGTCCTGGCGACACACGCGGCGTATGATTAATGCGCACAGGATGCCCTTTTCCCAGCCACACTATGTGTGTGTGTGTGTGTGTGTGTGTGTGTGTGTAGGTGTGCATGCCTCGTTGCGTGCCCAAAAACGCAGTACTTGTTGTAGCTAAGCGTGGAGCAAAGGGTGGCGACATTGCCAAATGGTCTGCATCAATCAGTTTGCTCAGCCAGGCATCAGCTGACGCAGTAGCTCAAAATGGGAAACTGGAACTGAAAAACTGGCGCACTCGGCGTATGCGTGACATTAATGCCATGCAATGAATGCTGTCGCTGGTGTCAACTATATATATATATATATCCAGTTTGCCTCTGCATAATACACCAGTTTTTGGCATACCTGCTCTTGTACGAGGTAGCAGGAGTGGAAGAGGGGACGAGGGGAGCAGCGCAGACTATTGTTACGGTTCAGGAAGTGGCACAGGATATCATTACGACCAGCTCAAGTGGCAGCCTAATTACACATTAGCTGGATACATTTGCGATGCTAAATGACATTGAAACTGCTTTCAATGTCACACGGCAAGATGGTTCGAAATTGGCAAATCCAAATGCCGCACCGTGGTGCCAAAACACCACCCAACAAAATCAAAACACAAAATAAAATTACAGCCAGCCAGTCAGATAATTTCAAGTTGAAATTGAAGTTGCTCCACGTTCCTTTCCTTTGTAAAGTACTCTTGGATATACTTGATCCGATCCGATTGGATATATCTTGAGTCGCTCTCAATTTCTATATATGTTTGCCTTCTATATTCCATCCATGTTTACTTCTTGGTTGATTGCATTTTCTACAGAAAAATATGATTTTCCTTTGCAGTCAAATATTGCTTTGATTATGCAGAGAAAATAAAAAAGTTGCACGAAAAATATTTGTATAAAAATTTAGCTGTGAATTGAAACCATTTGTTAAAAGTATTTAAAATTGTTATAAAATAAATAATTAAATATTTTGAAAAACTTGGCATTATTTATGCTCAATACAAAAATTGACTACTGTGCGTAAATTTTGTTATTGTCAGCCTTTTGCTGATTTCTGTTTGCTCAGTTTAGTTTCAGTTTCAGTTTCATTTTCAGTTGCTGTTTCTGTTTTGGCCAAAATGAATGTTAATGTTTGGCCAGACATGCCGAGAGGGAGTTGAGGTGGGTCTTATTTGTCCACTCGGTTGGGGAATGATGCTCAGCTGCTGGCCACAGTTTTTTGCTTTCACCTGCGGCACCTGCAACAAACGCTGTCTTCTGCCCCTCCCCCCCCACTCCTTTGGTGGCATTGCCACGAGTCGTGTGCAAACATTTTTTTTTTGCTTATTTTGTTATATTTTTACGGCTGACCAGCCAAAGGCGCACTTTCTCCGACGCTCAATGTGTCCACTGTCTACTCCCGACTCTCATCTGTCCGCCGTCCACCGTCCACTGTCCATCGCATAATGTGAAAGTACTCCACGTGAGGAATTCTGGTCACCTCTGAGGGGGCGTTTTCCTTTTACGCTGAGCCACGCAGTTTAGGCAAATCGCTTCATCATCAGCACCTGTTGGTGGGCGGTGAGCGGTGGGCGGTGGGCGGAGAGCATTTGACTTTGAGCCTTCTTTCGTATTCTGATGGGGACCCAGTGATATGGGTTCCTTGGCGGCATTACCATTGATATGTTTACACTCAGTCAGTCTGGCCTTGGCTCAACACCTCTCTCTCTTTCCGCCCCCCCCCCCTCCCTTGCTCCACTCAATCCTCGTCATGTTTGGTTTTTTACTTTGAATTTTTTATCGTTTCGTTACGTTTTTTCACTCGTGATTTGTTTGTATGTTAAAATTGTTTGCACATTTCTTATGCGCATTTCTACGCATCCAGCGATTTGCCCCTAAAATAACACCTCTTTGAAATGTGTGTGTGCACAACACACAACTTATTGGTAAATTGCAAAGTGATAACACATTTCGTATCGTTTTGCATATTCTGGCCAACAATATTGATATGCAAGTAACTTAAAGAAAATGCGTAGATTTTCAAATATGAATCTTTTTTTTTGAGTATAAATATTTTAAGTCAATCTTAAAACTACAACAAACCATCATTTTTAGGGTATTTTTAGTCGTTGTTGTCATAAAAACTGTCAAATTGCCATATTTTTTTTGTAAATATTATTTAACTATTTTGTCATCTGTTATTCGATGCCTTTTGTGTGTGTTTAATTTTTTTTTTTTAAATGTTGCTAAAATTTAATTTGATTGTTTTGGCAATATTCCAAATTATATTTCCATTAATTAATTATCGTGATATACCATATTATGATAATGCTTCTTCGCTTAATTTGAATACTTTTTTCAAATATAAATTGGATTATTATTAGTTGTAAATTTCAAATAAAATAGCCAGTTGTTTAGTGCAAAATCCGATAATAGTCAGAGAAATAATTGAATGATTGATGGACAGTAATACGGACTTGGATTCACACACAGGGTATAACATAGTCGAGCAGATTAGATTTTTATTTGATGCTTTTCATATTTATTTTATTTTTTTTTTTTATTTTCAATTTTTCGAGAGTTATATTTATTTAGCTTGTTGCTTTCTGGCAAAGCCTTTAAGTAGTTTATGGCTCGGTGTGGCTCTTGTGACTGTCGCCTCAGTTTGAGCCATTTGTCAAATTTGGTTAGAGTCAGCCAACTCGAGTTGACGTCAAACAATTGAGCACAATACAATTTGTCTGCGGCTTGGATACAATTTGAATTCCAATCCAAAACCCTGCCAAATGTGTTTGCCATTTGAGCTTTAAGTCGATTAAATGGACAAATCGAATACAAAACTTTTGTTCTCATTGTAGATTTTGGCTCAGAACAAATGCTTGTCAAATTCAAAGAGATTATTTCTCTCCTTCAGTTATCCATTGCCTGTCCGCAATCCTTAGCAATATTAATTGCACTGTTTGTAGTTTAAATATGAAATCGATATACAAATGATTTTGGGGATATTTGCTAGCTAAAAAAGTCAAAATGACACTCGCAAAATTCTGCTCGTCTTGTGGATTTCTTGTGGAGAGTGCGGCGCCTCAAGTGCTCTGTGCCAACTTGTGCTTGGTGAATGACCCTTTCAAATGATATATGTATATATATATAAACTTAGTATACCAACTAGAACTGGATGAGGCAGTGGTGGTTGAGTTGATTATATATGGTCAGGTCGGACTCACATTATGTATGTGGAGCTGATGCTGCGTAACAATAACAAACGTTTCTTTTGGTGGCCCACGTGCAACTTCATTGAACAGGAAACTTGCAAAGCGATGAACCCAAAAAAAAAAAAAAACCGCACAACAATCAGGAAATACATCTACAAACTCCAAATGAGAGCATTTTTTTTTGTGTTGCGATGTGAACTTAAAGATATAATTTAGTTGAGTTGGAATTGGGATTAGGCCTGTTTATGGCTAGAGACGTGCGTATGCCAAACAGAATACTTTGATTGCTACCTACAATTCTTGGCCTCGTCCAACGCACATCGCTCATCCACTCGAAAGTTTTTTAATATGGCATCCCATTTCAGTGGTCCATCGAACCGGATGTTTGATTTGCGTGCAAACGCGTTTTGCATTTCGTATTTTTATTTACCATTGACCATTTACCATTTACCATTTTGCCTTACCTGCAACATTCCAGCATTCTCAGCTAGCAAAAAATGCCTCAAAACACTTGCAGTATGTGTTGGCCATACATATACACACACACACACACACACACACACACATGTATGTATATATGTACATACATATATATACACATTTTGCAGATGAGTTGCGTCCTTCGCTGCGTTCGTTTAGCGTTGGCCTGACCCAATGACTCCGTTTCTATTTACTTATTTTTGGCGTGGCACAGACTCCATGGCGCTGACTGCTGCTCTACTTTCTGTTGCAAGTATTCCGTAGCAATGATGATGTGGAGCCCGTAAAGTTCTCTCGCCCAAATTCCATCATCATCAGCTTCATCATAATCATCATCATCATCATCTTCATCGCATTGCAATTGGAGCAATTGTTCTTGATTCGAGGAATGCGACTGCTCTTATCGCAGCTATTTTAAGAATTTCAACGAGACGCCTGTCGGCGCTGGACAATGGATAAGTGGCGGGCAAAGGGCAGGCACATTGGAGTAGATGTGCTAATTGTTGACCAAACATATACATATATGTGCATATGTACATATGTACACATATATGTACGTATGTACATACTTATGTGTACATATGTACATGCTTACACGCAATTCCAATTTGCCTGTGCAATTTCCCCTTCTAAAAAATAAGCGTAAAAGCTCTACATAAACTTATTCAGCAACATATTATGCTGCCAGAAAGCTTTCGAGTGAGCTTAAAGCTTGACTTGGCACGCTAAATGGTGCTAAAGTTAAGCAGAGACAAGGCCCCAAATTGGTTCAAAACTCAGCTTAAATAGAATTCAGTTAAATTTAAAGCAAAATAAAAATAAAAAATAAATCGAGTCGACTTCTGATGCTAATCGGTAGCTTATGGCTTCGAATAAGTATATAGATTAAAATAATTTATTATAAAACATAAATCTTGCTTACGCTCGATACTTATGCGAATATGATAAATACTTGGAAATGCAGCGGCAATTATAAGTGCTGCAATTGCTGTGGCAGTTGCTTGCACAATGAGCTTGGCCCGTGCAACTTTATGAGTTGCAGTCCTACTCATATATGCAAGTGCATCTTTGGCAAAACACAGACTCATGCCACAAGCAAGGCAACTGGCTGCATCATATTAAAAATGAAGTAATAAAATTGCGCAGCTCTGAGTTGGAGATGGAGATGCTTATGAGTGACCCCAAGCCACTTGAGTCTCGACCCGAACCCGAACTGGGACTCGAGTTCAAACTGCACTCTGTGGCCCTTGCGGAAGCAAATCGTTAGCGGCATTGTTATGGCAGCTGTTGCGGCATTCAGCATTTGGCTTTTGCAGTGTCAGTTGCACGCAGAAGATGCGGCATTTCGAACAGCGGGTGCCTTTTGTGGCAACCGGTTACTCAGTGACGCCATGGCTCCACTGGCTGCCGGGGCATGTCGGCGCTGTATTAATAATATTTGTGCACTCTCGCAAAGTGGCAAGCTCATGAAATGGCAACCCGATGCCGTAATGTGCGTTGTTTTTTGCGGCAAGGTGGCTAGTTCCCAATGTGGTGTCAAGTAGATCTCTCCTTCATGGTGGCAAACAAAATGCGCCGTCTTTGCGGCTCATTCATAAACCTGCCCCGAACTCCTGTTTGGCTGTGGCTAGCTATTGCCGGGCAGTCGCCACTTGCCACTTGCCACTCGCTGCTTGCTGCTTGCCGCTTGCCGCTCACCAAACAAATTAACGATGCAAATTGTGCATAAGTAATGACCAACACCAAAATGGACAGCAAAAAAAAAATAGCATTTGACGCCGCTTCGAGCAGATGCCGATTCACCCAAAACAGGCTGTGCACCCAAGTTGCATCCACTCTTTCGGGCTTAGTCAGCGAATGCAACTTGAGTCTCAAATTAGTTTTGGCTATGAAATTAGTACTGGAAACGCACATGCAAACAAATACCCAGAGGTATAAAAGTCATACAGTGGAAAAAACAATGCAAATTATATATAAATTTTAGAATCTCTGAAGAATTTTATAATAATAACAATAATGAAAGGCTATCTTAGAATCTCATGAAATATTCTGTGTGGCACAAATAAAATCATAAATAAAATACACACTCAAAAATGAATAAAAAATTCTTATTTTTTTGTTAACAAAAAGAATGATGCACAATGCTGTCCACTGTGCAACATCAGCTTGTTGTTGTCCAGCAAATCTGTAATTGGATAATAATAATTTTTTAACAATGTGCTTAGATTTGAATGTTCAATAATTCATATTTTATGAATGCATAATCACAAAAAAAAAAAAAAACCTGTACATAATTTATGTTTATACTCTAAGTGAAGATATTATAATTTTGTCATTAAATCCAAAGTTGCCACAACGTGGGTGGGTGGTGAAGAGTGCCGAGAAGTCAGAGCAGATGTGAGTTACTCAATTTTTAATAATTTTGTCTGTCATAAAGATCTGAATAAAAACAAACTAAAGATGAGATTTTAGAATTAAACATAAATTGAATTTTGTGAGTGGAAAGCGTATTTGATGGTCGATGAGCTGTGAGGCAATTGCCGTTCTTTTGAGTTGGTCTTCCTGGCTTTTAATTGTTTTGCAGTATTTCGGGGGTATTTTTTTGTTGCAAGGGTCTGGCCAATGGCCTCTGATTGTTTGTGGCAGCCATTCACTTTTTTGCATTTGCCCATTTGCCGTGGTGTCAAGCGAGTATTTCGATGTCACTTGTTGCACAGTTGTTGTTGTTGTTGTTGTTGCAGTTGTTGTTGAATTTGAGAATCCTTTTGCAATCGTGCTTCACGTTTGATTGCCCAAGAATCTGTCTGACCGACTCACAGTTTAATTAGTTGCCGTTTCTTGTTTGGCCATTTGGTCGCTTCAGTCTGCAATTGCTTCATTTACATATACATACATATATATATATATATATATATATATATGTAGAGGTTATCAGTTTGACAAGCAGCTAAATTGCACTTCAACATTAAGTTAGATTTGCTGTTAAGTCATTTTCAATTACTTTGATAGAAATACAGTTAAAAAATGCAAGTCTATTTTTAACTAAATAAAATTCAACATAAATTTAAATTATTCTTATACAATGAATCCAGTTTAATTATGGTCTAATGATTAGCATCAACAATTGCGAAATGATTCGAAAGAAATTGAAGTCCGTATTAATATTTATTATTTTATTATTTTTCTTACTGTTTAAAATGGGCTTATTCATTTTAGAATCTCAGAATGGTAGCTTATTTTTACTTAATTTAATTTTAGCAATTATTTATTTCTTCATGGTTTTCTCTTTCGAACCCATTTCATAAGTGTTTATTTGCTAAATTGCTTGTTAAATTATAAATAAAATTGCTTTTGTAGAAAATTACTTGGACAGAAAAATAAGGTGGGAATTATTGAACCGTTTGCAGATTTTGGGATAAAAATCTAAGAATCCAATAACCACAGCAGAGAAAACCAAAATTAGGCAGAATTACACTACAGATTTTTTTTTTGACTGATCAACGCTTTATTCTATTTCAAAAACAAACAAAAAATGTATTTCGCAATATAAATATAATAAAAGAATAATAATATAACAAATTCTTTGTGCCTTAATTATAAAAATAATACCATTTTATATATAATATTTTTTTATTTGATTTTAATTGAAACGACTTGTGCAGTGAATAAGTAAAATATGTCAATGCTTAAATGATTATTTCAATAAATAATACAGAATTAATTCAAAACTTTAGCTTGGCGGCTAGAGTAATGTTTGGAATATTAAAGCGAAATGATTTAATTTAAAATATGCTCAAATAATTATCTATTAAAACTGTTGAGAATTTGTATGCATCCCAAGCTGATTCTACGAATATCTTTTGATCTGTTTACATTTAATCAAAGTTGTCTAACCTTGCTACCGGTACAACATTTGTGTGCCAGGTGAGTTGTGCGGGTGGTGAGGGGGGGGGGGGGGATACGAGTGATTCGCGATTGCTTGGCATGTTTTATGAGAATGCTTGGCTTTATGAAGTCACAACACGAAAGAGCATATGCCAGGCAGCTCATTTGTGCTAATAAAGAAGCCAAAACAAACGGCAGTCATAAAGCAAATACTTATTGCAAGTGTTTTACACATTTGGAGCAACAGCAGCAGCAGCAGAAATTCAATGTCTTCTATAGTAAAACACAAAGATGAAATCCAACACTCGAGTGGAACAGCAACTTGGCTTAAGAAATATCTCGACTGATCAACTGATCAACTGCTCAAAACTGCTCAAATGCTCGACTGCTCGACTGAGGAATGAGCGAACCAATTGATTTTCCAGCTGAACTCGTTAATTAAAACAACAATCACAATCACACTGAAATGTGGACGGGCCTCAGACTGCTGCCAGGAGGGCAGATTGCCACAGTTGGATGGAGCCACAACATGCAACTCGAGCGAGTTAATCTCGTTGTCAAGTGCTGCACTTGAGCGCCAAATACCAAAAGCAAGGCAAAAAAAAATAAGAAAAAAAAAACACAACTAAAGACATCGACTGTAATTGAGAAGAACTTGATTTTGATTTGATTTTAGACCGGGGCCATCGGTCCATCCATCCATCCATCCAATCAGACGCATCTCGTTGCAATCTGCTCGAGAGACAGACAAAGACAGACTTGGCCCATTCCTAACTGCGTAGGTGTTGAATCTCAGCTGGTGAGTTCTTATGTTGGCTAAGTTGGCTAAGTCATCCAGTTAAGTTGCCAACGTTGCCAGTTCTTGTTTATAGCCATCATCATTTGCCTTGCCTTGCCAAATGCATGCAAATGTTGCACTTAATTGAAATTCTAATACAATTTTTGTACTTGACAAATTATTCATGGTTTTTTCAGTAGTTGATATAAATGTGATATGCACACAAATGTATTTATTATAAACTATTTGGTTTTCTGCTGTCTTACGTCTATTAAACAAATTTATTTATACATGGCAAGAAAACTTTAAGCCAAAAAAATACATAAAGTGAGCAAAAGGCAAAGAGAATTGGATAATTTATCGATATTTTAGAAAAAAAAATTAATTTGGAATATTAATGGAGAACTTACTTAAATCACTAATTAACTGTGTAAATAAAAATAGTTTGCAAGAATATTATGATATAATATTAAATAATAAAATATAATATAAAATAATATGAAAATACTCAAATGTTGTAATTTTATGTTTTGTACAATGAAATTGTATATGCAATTTTCAGTCTGTTTACAGAGTATTTTTTTTTTATGTTTTTCAGTTATGGCAGTTTTGTGTGAGCATCAAATCATTGTTTTTTTTTTTTTTTTTTGCTGTAGCAGTCGTAATTTATAATTGCTGCGAGGCCTGTCTTTGGATTGTTTCAGTTGCTGTTTTTTTTTTATGTTCGTCATTGTTGCGTCTTTCTTCTCAGTCGCAAAAACTTTAATTGGCAAATTGACACAGAAAATCATCGACAAAACGGAAGTTGATTAGGCTTTGTTTTCTCAACACAACTCACGATGCGATGCGACTCTGTGATGTAACATCGTTAAATAGCTGAGCTGAGCTGAGCTAAGCTGAGTTGCATGCCCCTTGGCCAAGAGGCCATTCCGTTTCATTCTTTGAGTTCAACAAATGCTACATCGATAAAAATGAAAATTATATTAACGCAAAACTTGATCCAATGCAAACTCGGTCAAAAGCAAGCAGCAACAGTTGCCATTGGCCCACAACAAATGTCTAGTTGGTTGTGCACAACTAGACTATACCCTCTAACCAGTCCTGAAATACAAACTTATTTTTTTTTTTAAATATTTCTACAAATGTTGAATTGTTTTGCATTGGCATTTATTTAAATGGTTAACTTGTAAAATAATTGTCGATCGCAGAAATTGTAAATAGCTTTTACTGTATTTAATTGCATAGCTAGTGAAAGCACAAAACCTTTCTTTAAGTGTACATATAAAAGCTGAAACTAGTGTTTTCATTAGGCCAGGCTAGCAGTAGTTCATATTAATAAGTATTTTCTCAGTTCTGCCGATTTATGTATGTCAAAAAGCGCCGCTTTTATCAAGAGGTACTCAGCTCATTCTTTAGAGCATGCTTAGCTATGTATATATATATATATATATATATATATATAGCTTGTTCTATTTGTATTTACACCCCAAACCAATATATAAAATTAAAGGTTATAAAATGGCCTCTTCAAAAATTATGAACTTGTATGTGTAGCCATAAACTAGACACAAAAAAATAAAAAAAAAATGTCAGAAAAATGGGTTGGGTTATGTACATGTACACAATTCACTTAGCTAGATAAATATGTGTATGTATATAATATATATATATATATATAATATATATATTTATATATATATATATATTATGTACACCTTGGAAATTGCGCAGATAACATTAAAAAGCGTGAATAGGCCTAAAACCGTGACAAAATCTTGAAAACTGATCATTTTTAGCCAACTCTAAATTTGCTGAATAATCTATTTATATTTCTCGATATTTTGAGGAACTTCATACATAAACTTTTTAGCTGCTTTAGTCTCATAACATAGCTGAACTGACTGGACATCTCAAGATACCCTTTTTTGTATAACAAAAATCAGCATTTTGCAGTTGATATATAAATGTGAAGAGCAGCAATGTGGCATGCAACATTTAGCTGCTGTTGTTTGTGTGTGGCTCACTGACTGACTTACTAACTAACTGCCTGACCCAGCTTGCCGCACCCCTTGGTCTGCCCTCGTGCCCTGCCTTGTTGGCAATTGACAATGGACAAGGCACAGCCGGAATCTCAAATTCAATCTCAGTGATTTGCAATTGTTTGTTTAGGCATTTTGACCGTTATTCGTTTGTCGCTTGTTATGCAAATGAATGCAGCGAGTTGGCTTTTTATCTCACCTTTGCCCCCCGCCGACCCATCGGCTGCAACAACGTCTGCATTTTGTCCTTGACATGCGTCGCTCCATTTGGGTTCAGTTACAGTTACAGTTGCAGGCAGGCAGCTCAATGTTGCAATAACTTGTGTTGTGGCAGCCTGTGTGGGTGTTTAAGTACAGTTAATCCTGACGTATGCATATCGAATAAAGGTGCTTTTTGTGATATTTGGCGCGCTGAATAATAATAAACGAATACGCCAAAAAAAAAAAAAAAAAATTCTTAGCAGCGAGTTCGTTGCCTAAGTCTTTCGTTTATTATTATGTTTACGTTTGCAGCTTGTTGTTGTTTTAGTTGTTGTTGTTGTTGTTGTTTGTATTTTTATGCCGTTTGGCGTTGGCGTCGCGCATAATTTGTCCGCAGCTTTTTTTTTTTGGCATGGGTTTCGTTTCCTTGTACTCACGCCAGGCCTTATAGCCATGGCAAATTGCTTCCTTATTTGCATGTACATTGTACCTAACCTCAGCCATCGAATACAAAAGCATTTGTTGTGCGCCCAACCAAGCAACCAACTCACACATACACACACACACACACACATGTGCTCATGTACACGTATCAGTACAAGTACTTATGCTAAACTGATCTCGAAAACCCAAAAACACTGGTGCAATAGTCTCCAAAAATATATTGAAATGTCTTAACTAAAAAAAAATTCACTTTGACAAATTAATAGGAATCAATAAATTGGTTATAAACATCACAATTAAAAAATTAGCATTTGCACAAAAATGTTGAACGACACACAAAATTGAAAAACTGTATGAATACCAAATAGGCTAAGAATACTGTTTGAAATGTCTTAATAAAAAAAAATCACTTTGACAAAAAAGAGGAATTCAAAAATTGATTATAAAAAGCACAATTTAAACATCAGTAGTGGTTTTAATAATGCACAAAAAATCTTGAACGACACACAAAAATTAAAAAAACCAAACGAATACAAAATAGGCTAGGAATGCTATTTGAAATTTCTTAATTAAAAAAATTCACTTTAGCAAAAAAAAGAGGAATCAATAAATTGATTATTCAATAAATTGATTCTAAAAATCACAATTTAAACATCAGCAACGGTTTTAAAGATGCACAAAAATGTTTAACGGCACACAAAATTCAAAAAACCAAAGAAATACAAAATAGGATAAGAATTCAATATAATTCGCCGAAGCGAAATTGTAAACATATCCAAATATCAATTCCATTTCAATAAATCTTTAATTTTTTATTAAAAATAAAAACAAAATATACTTGTCTTTGAAAGGATGAAATTGTTCCAATGTGCATAGCTATATTGAGAAATGTCCGATGCTTCTATGTATCAAGTATTTTGGCATCGCTGTGGGCGTCCAATTGGCTCCATACACAATTTGCTTGGCCGCCCTCTAATCTTATCGCCTCAAATTGATCTCGGCGGCGGGCGGGCGGGCGCCTAAGTGGCCGTCGTTGTCTCAGTTGTGTCAGTTGTTGTTGTTGTTGCTCTTAGAATCGCCAAATTTGGGTGCGCCGCAGCCAACAATAGCTACTCCAGTTCTGTGTGTGTGTGTGTGTGTGAGTGTGTGTGTGTGTTTATCTTTGCATGTGGGTGGCTTATACACCAATGAACTGAGACCCGAAATCTCTGCTGATGCTGGTCGCCCTGCCGCTTATCGTACATCAATCAATCACATTCGACAATGCTGACAATCATTGGCCATTGGCCTATGGCATGGGCGAAAAAAAAAACGGAAAAAAAAACAAATTGTTTATATATCCCAAATGAAATCGCTCAACTCAATTAAAAGTTAATGAAAACATATTTTAATGGTAATTGTTGGTTTTGTGTTTTTTTTTTGCAATTCGCTTGTCGTGTTTGATTAGTATAAATTTTTCATATCACTATATATATATATATATATATATATATATATATATATATATGTGTGTGTAGTTCTTTTGGCATATCGGCTATTAGAATCGCAATTGCGTTGGCCACAGCCTTGAAATCATCGATCGTTGCGTGATTTCTAATTGAACCCACATGCCACATGGCACATGGCACATGGCAAGTATGTTGTTGCTTCTGTGTGTCCGTGTCCCTGTCGAACCGGATAAATCCGTCTAAAATGTACAATTAGTGCGTCACGTCCAAATGATTGACTTGACTTTATTTTGCCCGCTTCTTTGTTTAATCCATTGAATTGATTGTCGATTGAATTTTATTTTTTTTTATTTATAAATTCCATGCATTATGTGTGTATAAACGAATGTTTACATGCCATTCAATTGAATTATTTAAGCTCCAATTCGCTCTTTTAATATTTTTTTTTATATATCTATGACATTTCACTAGCTGTCAGTTGAAAGTCAAGGTCAAGTCATAAAAGATCAATTGCTTGACTGTGATCAAGTGTCCATTTGGCATCGATCATTGATCGCTGAATTCAGCTAGATTCAGCGCAATCGATGCCAACTGACTGGGAAACTGACATTTCGCTGACATTTGACAGCACTTTGACAATCATAGGACATTTATTATAAGGCATTTGCCAGTTGGCCACATTCCCCAATCGCAAACCGATTGTCGCCTGTCAAATGTCAAAACACACATCGAGGAAGAGAGTCAGATTTAGCGAGAGATTAAAAAAATCAAAAGTTGTTTGTTTAACAGATTAACAGATATGCTTTTTATGATGTATATAAATATCGATATTTGAATAATGTGTTGGAAATGCTATCGAATTGACCCATTCCGAGAACGCAATCGAAAAAAATTAATAAATATTGTTTTTAGAGATATGGATTATCTCTGATTGCGACTAGCAAATATATATATATATATATATAATTCTTGAGTAACAAATCTTAGCAATGATTTGCACAAAGCCATCAAAATTTCCCATGGTTGAAGACGCAACAAAGCTGCTTCAAATTGAGGCGTGGATTGTCGTGCTGGCATTGAGTGTGTGGCAAATGAAATTTTCTCTAGCTATTGCGGATAAACATTTATTGCTTACGCAAACCTTGAGCAAAATAAAAAAAAAAAAAAAAAAAACACAAATACAAATACAAATACAAAAAAATAAGCACTTTATCTATTTATCAATAAAAAAAAGGCATATAAATTCTGCCAATAATAATTGCACAAAAGCGCTGCGGGGCCACCACTACTTTGTAGCATCTTCTTGCGAGGAGCGGTTGTCCAATGGGGGCACACAGGTCTGGGGCGAGTGGATGTGGGAGTGGGGCTTCTGCCTAATAACCCATTTTGCCTATTAAATTTTGCCGCTGCGGTATGCAGCTGGCTGGCTGGCTGGCTGGCTTGATTTTGCCAAGATCTTACCAAATATTTTTTCCTGACATTTGCAAAACCAAAAAAAAAAAAAAAAAACTCACAGAAAAAAACGACACAAAAAATAAATATATAAATAGCTTACAAGAGGCCCGGACGCTGGCAGCAACTGAATATATTGTTTCTGCATTTGCTGATGTTGCTGCTGCTGCTGCTGTTGCTGTTGCTGTTGCTGGTGTGGCAAGTGGTCGGTCTGCGTGTCCCACAGCAGCAACAGTCACAGCAAATAGCAACAACTCCAACTTTAACTCCAACTCAGTTGCTGCAATGCTTCCCCCTACCCCCCCCCCCTCTATGCCCCTCCTTTGTTGCACGCTGTCGTCTTTGTCCCATTTAACATTTTGGCACGCCGCAGCGCATCGAAGTCGCTTGCCATGTTGCCACATTGGCTGCGTTGAATTGATCGGCAACGAGTGATTCAGCTACAGCGGGGGATGGACCTGGGGTGGGGTGGGGTGGGGTGGGGTGGTGCTGTGGGACGGGTAGGTGTCTTGCGACAAATGTTTCTATTGTAAAAATTGCGCCCTTTCACGTTTGCCGCAAATGTCAGGCCATGGCAGCTGCTCAAATTAATTGCACATGCCTCAAGCCAGCAGCAGCATGCAGCAAGCTAGCTAGCGACAAGCAGTCCCAGCAAGTGCCCCACCCCCGCTTTTACCCCTCCCCCCACTTAGATTTAATGCTGACCCTGTCAACCTATTCACATTTCAGCAAGCAAGCAAGCATCGAAGATGACTTTGTATGGGTGCATGCCACACAAAGCCGCATTAAATTATAGGTAACCAATCAAAAATTGCCATTCGGTGGCTCCGCGCGCCGACTAACTGTGACTCAATGTGACTTAGTAGCTGGGTCGTCTTTTGGGAGCTGCAACTGCAACTGCAACAGCGACTGCGACTTTTACTGTGACTGCGAGTGGAGCTGGGGTTGGGGCTGTGGCTGTGGTTGGGCCTGGGCCTGGGCCACATCAGCAACCGCAAAAATAGTTGCGGCAACTGGAAGCTTGCAGCTGGCAAATCTCAGTTGTGTTCTATTGTTTTGTATGCCTTTAGATTGGTTTTGTTTATTGTGGTAAGCAGCCTTATGCGCTTCATGCAACATTAGTCAATGACACTTGCTGTTGTTGTTGTTGCGATCGCTGCTGCTGCTGCTACTGCTTGCAACATCATCTTGCGTCAAGCGCTGAAATGATTATATTTTACGTATTTTTGCATTGCGACGTCAAATCATCAATTTTGTAAAAAAAAATAAATACATTTTTTTTACAAACTTAAAGTTGCCTATGTGAAATTCTTTGCATAACAGGCAAAATTATTAATTTGATTTATTCATATGCATATTGAGAAAAGGTAAATAATTTACTGAGGAATTCAAGATAAAAGCCTAAGTAAAACTCAAATTTAATTTTAAATAAATAAATTGTAAATTTAAATATAATTTGTAATAATTTTTATTTAAATTAAAATTGCCTAAATATGAACTGTATGACAATTTGGAACATCAATCATGCAATTATATCAATAATAAAATAGTTTAAAAATAATTTGAATAATTTTTTAAATTCTTAGCTAACAAATGCTCCACATCAAATCGATTGTTGTGCAAATTAAACATTTTTTCATCCCATTTCAGAGCAGAAAATAGCAAAAAAGTAACTGCAATACATATTATTGATGTAACATCAGCAATAGCTAATTAGCAAACAGCAACTGTTGCTGCTGCTGCCACATAATGCAAATGCAAATGAAAATTAATGGCAAATTAGCGAAATGAAATTCAAATGACAGGAAGTCTCGCTGATGTCATGGAAGAAATTCAATAATTACAAATTGTGAAAAATTGCTAACCGGTAACAGCATTGGCAACAACTGTAACTGTAACTGTAGCTGCAACATGTGTGGGGCAATTTACGCGCTTTTCGACCAACAGGAAATTTGTTTGGGGCATTGCAATGCAGTCGCTTTCCTTGTCGCTCCTCAATTTACAGTTGTTGTTGTTTCATTTGACACATTTTGTCAATTGCCATGATTATGTTGTCGTTGCACTCTTGTTTGTGGCAAGTTGTTGGCGCTGCTGCTGCTGCTGATGTTGCTGCTGCTGCTGCTGATGTCGCTGCTGCTGCTGCTGATGTTGCTGCTGTTTGTTGCACTCATAACTAACGCATTTGAGTGGACGATAAGTGAAATTTGTTTCGCTTTCCAGTTAAAAAGCGTGCGACTTTTCTTTTTTGGCCAACGCGTCGTGCGGCTTTTTCGCTTTCCTCAGCAGCAACATTGATTTCCTCTTTCATGGCCGGTTAACGTTGCAATCGACTTGGCTCAGCTCAGCTCCGCTCCATTCCTAGTTGCATTTGCAGTCACAAAAAAATGTTTCCTGCTCCGCAGCAAATCGTGCTTTGATGTTGCAGTTTGGTTTTTGTTATTGCTTCCAGTTGTTGTTGTTGCTGTTGCTGTTGTTGCTGTTGTTTCACTCAGCTAGCTTATTTTTGGGCACTTTACAAAATTGTCAACATTTACGGATATCTTTCAATTTGCATACCTCATGTGGCACACACAATCGTACTATGCCACACAATTTCACTTTCGCTGCAGCCAAAAAAAAAAAAAAAACTCTCACTGCGTCAACAAATCTTTGGGACTTACTTTAAATTGACAGCTTACGTGGATTGTCATGTTCATTTGCTCTGTGAACATACATATATATATATATATATATATATATATCAGTCAGACATATGAAAAGAGTGTATATAACTTTATTTTACTAGATAAATTCTGGAAGCGAAAGTGAGAAACTTTCAGTTGGTTTAATGAATCAGCTCAGCTGAGCTGAAGACGGGTCGATATGAGCGGAGATCGACCCTGAATAAGCAGCACTTGGAAATCCAAAGAGCTGCTGCTGCTGCTGGTTGAGTATGCTGGTCATGAAGTGACAATTGATTGCCACAATTCATTGTCGTCTCATTGTCTTTTGCCAGGCGGCGAAATATATTTATTGTGCGCAGATCCTTTGCATGTCAACCGCAAAAAGCAAGCAAAAATTAAATAATTCCAACATATATGCAGATAAGTGTAATTGCAACAATGCAAACAACAACACAATCAACACAATATGAAGAAAAAATAAATATATATACGAGTATATATATATATATATATATATATATATAAGCAAGCTCACATTGTAATTTAGATTGTGGTTGATAAGTTTTATGACACGAGCGCGCCCTATAAATTTATTTCGCCAGCGCAGTTGATAGTCTGGCAAAAAAAAAAAAACAAATTTGTGAAACCCATGAGAAACTGATGTGTGTGTGTGTGGGTGTGTAAGTGCTAGTGCCTCTGTGTCGCATTGCTGTTGTCAGCTTGCAACTCGACTTTTGACTCTCGACGCGTCTCTTGGAAATGGCAGCAATAAAGCAAAGCGCATCTTCAATAAATTGAATGCAGCTGTCGACAGATAAAGCTGTAGAAATTATACAACAAAATCAATTGCATTTTACTTCGTTGAAGTATTTTTTCGCTTTTTTGTTTTTCTTGTTAAATCTCTTTGAAGCTTTCGCTGTGTGCCGACACCAAAAACCAACATCAACAGCAACAGCAACATCGATGGACTGTGCAACTATCTTATATAATAATTGACATGAGTAATCATCATAATCAACAGCATCATCGCCGTCATCGTCATTATTGCCTTTGGTAATTGCAAACAATAAACAATTAACAATAAACAATTAACTTTAAGCTAAGCAATCTTGTTTACTCAATTGATATTTTTGAATATGCATCTTTTGCTCAGAATAAGTTAGCCAAAATATGTGCATAAATTTTGAAATATTTTAATAATTTTATACAGAGCGAAAGTGTGTCGAAAACTCTTTAAAGTCATGATTCTTGATAATAACTTTTTTTTATTATTTTATATTTATTTAATATTTATTTGTTACTTTTGTAATTTGCTACGAAAGTATTTTCCACTCGAGACTTCCTCTCTCCACTTCTCTTGTTTAAACAAAATGACAGCATAAAGAATTGAACAATTATAGAGTGTAAGCAGAATTCAACTCAAGGCACACACACACACACACACACACACACACACACACACACACACATACAATACACGCTGGTCTGGTGTCATTTGAAGCATGCTCAATCAATGCAAAAGTTGCCTGCTGTCAGCGTTGCTGTGGATGTTGCTGCAGCAAAGAGGGAAAAGAGGCAAAGAGGGTATTCTTTGCGGCTTCTTGTAGACGGCTATCTGTGGTCCGATTTGCTACTTGTATTTGATAGATTATTCTGCTCGAGTAAGTGATGATCGGGCATTAAAAATGATGCGACATGTGGCACTCCCAGCCGCTGTTTGTATTTGGCAAGCGGTTGCATAAATAACAAGGCAAAAGGCTGCCAGCCAAAACAATACTTTGGCCACGAACTTTTGGCATGCCACGCGCTAAGTTGGTGATTGAGTGACTGACTGACTCATTGACAGTTTATCAATACTAGTTCTGATTACGAACATTTGCCATTGCTGCGGCATTGCGCTAATTGTGCTAGTCGATGGCAACAGTGACTTAGACTAAGACTAAGACTAAGCCTAAGACCAAGACTAAGACTTAGACTAAGACTATGACTAAGACGTTGGGTGAGAGTGAACATCTGTTGCATCTGCAATTGACAGCCGTCGGCAGTGATGGTTAAAATGTACAATTTGCAATTGCAGCCAAAGCAAATAGCAAAATAGCAACAACAATCGCAAATGGCGGCCATTGCCTTTGTAAAAATAACAATAAGAATGTGTTGCAATTGAAAAATAATTGTTTATGCTTGGCATTAAAATCATTCCAAAGCGACAAACGCAAACAGCAGCAACAGCAACAGCAACTGCAACTGCAACTGCAACAGTTTTATTTGATATTTACTTGCTGCTGTTGTTTAAATTTTCAAGTTTCCAGCATAACATTGACAGTTGCCAAAGAGGAAACAAGCACAAGTTAAACGAGAACAGCAACTGCAACAACAACTGCAACAACAACTGCAACTGCAACATCGGCAGCAGCAGCAGCAACAAACAGCAAACGGTAGCCCAACAACAGCAAATAGGTATTGACAATTATAACAAAACTTAAAACAACTTTTTGTATACTCCATAAATAATTATTGTTTGCATTTTAACTAAATTTTTTTGCAAAATATTAACAGCTTTGTTCATCCATTCTTTTTATAATCATTTACAGAATTGATATCTAAATCAATTGAATTTGCATAGTAAAAAAAATATAACTGAAATAAATAAATTATTCAAAAAAAATAAAACTTTGATTTTTATTGTCAACAAAATAATAGATTATAAATATTTGTAAAAATTTGATTTCTATATTTATGTATGAAAAAGAATCCAAATTCATTGCAATATTTAAAAATCATTTATTGCAGAATAATTGCAATATTTAAAAATTATTAATTTATTATATACCCATTACTAACAGTACTGTTATTAATTAGAGTATATCTTAAATCGTTATATTTGTGTAATATTTTTGTGCACTTATTATTGGGTAATAATGTCACAGCAATCATTTGTTCATTTGTTCAAATGCACAGCATTAATCTCGATTTGTTGAGCCCACGACGACAATGATGGGGATGACGATTGTGGATTGACGATGATGACTTAGACTTGGTCTTAGACAGAGAGGATGATGAAGAGGAAGACGAAGGAAAAAGTCGTCTCTGACTTAAGATGTGACTACAACTTCTCGGGATGATGAGCACGCTGACAATTTGTTGCTGGGTTTTGTTTTTTTTTTTTTTGTTTTTGTTGAAAGTGACTGTTCACAATTTATTTGCATTAGTTGACAACAAAGTGTTTGGGGCACGTTAAATATGTTTGCAGGGTTGCCATCACGACTGCGTCTGTGCGACTGTGAAAGGCTCAAAACCGAATGTTAAACACTGCACAAACAAAAAAAAACAAAAAAAAAAATGAAAAAATTTAAATAATAATAATAAAACCAAACAAAAAAAATAATACAACGCTTAAACAAACAGAAGCCGCTTCCATCAAAGTCGCCTTGAGCTTCGCTCGTTGAGACATTTCAATATTTAACTTCGACTAGTTGTGCCACTCGCATTTTGCATTTCAAACGGTTGATATCGCTGTGTCTAATGCAGCACGATGAATCATGGCGATCTGTGAGGTCTTCCAACCATATTTGAAGATCTTTGCAAGGTAAATGAGCTAAACTGCTGCATTGTGCTCCACACTTGGCGGACACTCCTCTAGAATAGTTTTTATACCCGGAATCCATTAAAAATGGCTAAAAAGAGTATAACGGTTGTGTGCAAAAGTAAGGAAGCATCTCCGATCCCATAAGGTATATATATTCTTGAAGAGGATCCACAACCGAGTCGATATAGACATGACCATCTGTCTGTCTGTCTATATGAACAAGCGAAACTCAGATACTACTAAAGCTAGAGACATTAAATTTGGCGTTAAGGTTCTTATATATTTTGATCGAGTTTGCTTTATTTTATCGCTATCTGCCTCTGTTTATCGATAATCAACAAATTTCGATATCCGATGGCAATAAATTCCACATTTTCAAGTCAGAATCTATTCATTAACATTGCTAAGAAACTCCCAAGTTATACCTAAAAATATATTCTCATATTGATCTCAATTTTACCAACAGCCGCAAGAATTTTCTGTCTGAATAAATATTCTAGCGCATTTGTGAGAAAGAGATGGCAAGATAATCGATGCGAACGTTAATATGTTTTTGTGAGTATTCTAGCGAACCCCGTTAGGTACGATTGCGTGTACGTGTGTATGTATGTATGTATGTATATGCCTGTGTTTCTAGCCAGCCAATTAGGGATCAGATCGGAATAATAATATGCGCTGCATTCGTTTGCTTAAAGGGAAATTTGCCAATCACATGGGAATATTTTTAACAGCTGGGTTCAATAGTCGAGATAACACGACTACAGCAGTCTTACTTGCTTGCAATTTATTTACTCTCCTGGCACAGTCTGCGCCGAAATGAGTTTTTTTTTAGGCATAAAAAGTAATATTTATTGTATACATATTCAAATGTTATAAAATATTAAACAAAAAATTCTATGATAAACTAAAAAAAATCATATTTTAAAAGTAAATTAAGTGCTGTTCAAAAGCACTAACCACAAAAATGTGATTAGCCAAACTCCATAGATATTTTTATGAGAACATTCAAAAGCATTTGACTGTCAACAGGTATGGGTAAATGTAAGTTGTGTATAAGAGTTAAGCCAGTTGGTATGTGTGTGTGTGTGTGTCCGGTTAGATATCCACCCACAGATTCTGTCACTCATGTTGTCGGGCCTGTCACCTTAATGAGCGTTTAAATGCCAAATTAATGCCAGCTAAGCCGGCTAAAGGGGGCCCTTGGCCGCACCGGGGACCGTGACTCAAATGCTGCTGGGGTCGACAGTTTTAGTTTCTGATTCAGATTTGCTTGCTGTTTTTTTCTTTTGGTTTTTTTTTTTTTTTTTTTTGGTGTAGGCGACAAAATCTGCACTTTTGGCGGGTTTCGATTTTTTTTTTTGCTTTTGCTTTTTTACTTGTGTGTTTTTTATTCTCCACTTGTATCTTCGTTGGGTTATTTTGGATTTGCTGCTTGTCACTGGTAAATGGTAAACTGACAACTGTTTTGTTTGGCCGATTTTGGTTCTTTCGTGTCAAGTGGCCATAGTTGCTAGCCATAATTTTGTTTTCATTAACAATAAATTTCAATTAAGCGCACGATTTGGATATTAATAAAGTTTTCAGCGGCACGAAAGGCAAATAACCAAAATCAAAAGCAATTGCTGTGAAAAACAAATGGTGTGTGTGTTGGTGTGTGTGTGTGTGTGTGTGAAATATGTAAACCTTTTTTGGTGTTTACTGAAAATGATTTTCAGTTCATTGTTGTTGTTGTTGTTATTGCAACTGAACCTTACCACATTGTTTCGCTTGTGTGTGTGTGTGTGTTGTGTGTGATTGAATTTCAGTTGTGCTTGGCCAAAAGTTTTACTGTTGAAGTTTATTAGCCAACAGCGCGAATTTCCATGCAGCTGACTGCCGAGTGGGTGTTCGAGTTGCGCGTTCTGTTGAGTTGTTGCCGCACACACAAAAAAAAAACACACACACACACACACACACACACACACACAGACCGACAACGCAATGCCACAAAGAATTTGTTTTTTTTGGCTAAGCGAGGCGCGTTGACAAATGCTTGCCGCAAGACAACATACAAAACGGTTTTCAAGTGCTGCCTGAACAAAAGCAAAATCAAAAAAAAAAAATAAAGAATCCATTTCAGAGGAGTGCCATAAAAATTATAGTGCTAACTCTGGCAGCAAGGGGATTTCGGGGGAATGCAGCTCAGTGAATGCAAGTCAAATACGAAAATGAATTCAAGGAAATTAGTTCTAAAGAAGTTTTGAGACAGCCAACGATTTTTATGGCCTGTTTGTGCACGAGTCAATAATTTAGCATTAATTCTTAAGATAATTTTTTGTGTGTTAAATACCAATTCAGCGAAATATTTAAACTGTAAATGATACAACTAACAAATAATTGCCAACAAGATCGCTTAAAATGAGCTGCAACAAATTGCTGCAAAACGAACCGCTAAAGCAAATGCCAAAAAAAAAAAAAAAAATATATATATATATATATATATAAACCAGCAATCGGTAGGCGATTAAAAAAGCAAGCACAATGACAACCAGCTAAATCTAAACTGAGTTATAACTGAACGGAAGTGTTTTTTTTATGATTAATTAAGAATGATGAAAAACGTATTAAAAAGTCGCTTATTAGTTGATTGGTTGTTTGTCAAATGCACACATGTTCCATTAATAAATTGGCTAATTATAAATAAATTAAATCACATAATTATTTATGTGTCGTATGAGCAATTTTAAATACGAAAGTAAAGTATTCGCCGCTTTGACCTTTGCGCAGAGTTTTTGGGGCTCGGTTTTATTTGAAATCGTGAAACAAGTTTCATGTTTTCCCACGACAAAAAAGTTGGGCGGCACAACGGGTAATTGAATTTATATATGTATATGTACATTTTTTTTTTTATAACGCAAGCAGAGCAAGACTTTTAATTAGTTTTAAACTGACAGTTGGTTAATTAAAATCAGAGGGCAGCTAAACCGGCTGCATGGGCGCACCCAAATTGAGTCTTTAATGCAAATATCTAGTTGGACTCACTCGTTACGCACTCGCACTTGCACCCGCAAGGTGGACCCCCCCCCTCCCTCCCTCCCCAGCTGTGCCTATGATCGAGCCTTAGCCTGAGCTTGGGTCTGGGTCTGGGTTTGAAAAATAAAGGTAAGGCCATAAATAAAGTGCCAGCCTCCAAATGTCACAACATATGCCAAACTCGAACACTGAGTCGGGAAATCTCCGACTCTCGATAGATAAAGAAAGAAATATATATAAAAAAAAAAATAAAAAATTTTTTTTTAAAACAGGCCCACATCTAATAAGAACCGCTAGCGGGCAATGACCATGACTGAGGCAGCAGCAGTAAAAGCAGTAGCAGCAGCAACAGCAGCAGCAGCAACAGTTGCCGTTGCTGTTGCACAGTTGGACAGGCTGTAGTAAACCGTTAAGCTGAACAGCTGGCAAGTCTCGCGATAGTCAACAGTGGTACCAGAACAATAAATATGTAGCCAAGACTACAAAAAAAAATATATATATATATAAAAGTTATGAAATCAGAAATGAAAGCCTTAAAATTCTAGATCAGCATCGAATTAATAATAATTTATTAATGCATTTCATATTTTCTGATTTCCAAATAATTATTATAAATTCTCTATTCATTGATCTTTGACAATGGACCACTGTGCCAAACAGGTGCCTGACTGTCTTCTGGTAACAATAAATATGCAGTCAAGATATAAAGAAAAATATATATAAAAATTATTAAATGAGAAATGAAAGCTTTAAAATGCTAGATCAGCAGTCAATTAATAATAATTTATTAATGCATTTGATATTTGCTAAACTCCAAATGATTATTATAAAATATCTATTCAGTGATCTTTGACCACTGTGCCAAACAGGTGCCTGACTGTCTTCTGGTAACAATAAATATGCAGCTAAGATTAAAAAAAAAATATATAAAAATTATGAAATCAGAAATGAAAGCTTTAAAATGCTAGATCGGCAGCCAATTAATAATAATTTATTAATGCATTTAATATTTGCTAAACTCCAAATGATTATTCTAAAATCTCTATTCAGTGATCTTTGACCACTGTGCCAAACAGGTGCCTGGCTGTCTTGTGGTAGGTGTGGAATTGTATCCGCACCCCTGGCGTATAATTAAATCATTTGCCATAAAGTTTCACTCAGCCAAGTTTTCTGGGCCTGTTGCCTGACTGACTGGCTGGTTCTTTAATGAAGACAGACAAATTACGTTTTTTTTTTTTTTTTTATTATACGGCCAATTAAGTAACTGAGTTAAAAGTATTTTTAAGAGTCCACACTCCCATATCGAATCGCAATGGACCCACACACACACACAAACAATTAGTTATAGCCAATGTGCAACATTGTAAAACATATCAAGTCCAGTTCCTGTTGGTGGATTGCTTCGTCGACTTGTCGTCGGAGATTTGTGGACAAGCTGCTGGAGCGTTGCTTGGAATTGAATCAGTGGAGCGCATGTCCATCCATGTTGGAGCTGCATTTCCAACTATTTGCGGCGCTATTCTATCTATAAATTATGAAAACTTGAGGTATTCGTTACTCGAAATATTGTTAAAAATACATAAGTTTTTTTTTTTTTTTAATCTTTATTATTTATATTATAATTAAGAGCTGGTTTTTATTTTTATGTACATACAATAGAAATACAAGTATAATTATGTTTAATTAAACAAAAAATAATTAAGTAATCGATACGCATCATAAAATACGGTTAAACACATAAAAATACAAATACAAATACAAATACAAATAAGCTACGTGCTACAATTACAGTTAACAATTATGCAACACAAAATGTGAGGCAAGTAAACAGATAGAGAGACACACAAAAAAAAAACAAATTATAATAATAATAGTTATAATAATAAAATTATAATAATAATAATTAGTTACACACAACTAACGGAACTATTGCAATCCATCGACGGGGCAGGGTGACAGTGGGGCAGGGGGGACAGGGGCAAGTGTGCAAATGAAATGAGGCCGCAGAAGACAATCTGAAGTTGAAATTTTAGCATTGCTCAAAATAAATAAAATATTAAAAAACATAACTAACAAATGGAAAAAATATATGCAAAGATTCTCAGATGAAAATTACAAAATTTAATGCGCTCGAAAATGGTTGCTCAGCGGCGGAGCGGGGGAGCGGGTAGCTTAACTGAGGGCCAGCAGCGGCTCCAGCTCCGAATCCTTGCCAATTGTCTTTTTCTTGTATTTCTTTTGCAGCTTTGTTTTGGATAGCTTCGATTTGGATTTGCTGGGCTGTTGCTTCTTCAACGCCGCCTCCTCCAGCGCCTTCTCGCGATCCAGCAGCTCCAGCTGCTCGAATATGTTCTTCGGATGCGGATGGGAGCTCGGCTTGGTCGCATTCTTCGCCGCATACACAACCACAAACTGTGAGAAGGCCGAATCTGCGGGTGTATTTATGTCCGCAAAATCACGGAAATTGGCAAACTGCTCCTCGGGATATGTGTATTTCTGGATGAACGCCTCACTGGGGCGACCGTGACCATTGTTGGCATCGCTATAGATGTAGTCGCTGTTGTCCTCGGGATGGTAGGGCATCTCCTCCTCCGGATAGAAAGTGCCACCACGAAGCACACCAAAATCGCCGCTGCCCAGAATGGCTGCATCGAAGCCACGCTGCTGATGCTGTTGTGGCTGCTGCTGATGCGCCGGCGTCAGCAGGGGCAGTTGCAGTGGCGAACTGTCGCCAACGGGGCCAGCGGGACCGGCGAAATAGGGACGGGAATGGCCCAAAGGTGGCGCCTCATGATAGAACGGAGGATAGAAATTTTGCGCCGCCTGACTGTGAGAATCGCCGCCGGGTCCGGCTGTGACATCTGCGCGCGAAATCAACTGCGTATTCGGATTGGCAATGGGACGGAACTGTTCCTGTTGCAGCGGCAACACTGCCTGAAAGTGGCGGCTTTGTATGGGCGTGGCAATGGGCACAGCTGACCGCTGATTCTGTTGCAGCTGCGTTGTGGGCGGCATGTGATAATGCTGCTGCTCATGGGATCGGAGCACTGTAATCGGCGTAAAATCATTCGGTTCCATCAGCATGTCGCTGTCCTCCTCTGGAAACTCAGCTGCAAAAGATGGAGACAAAGTATATAGAGAGTGAGATAGCGATAAGAAATGAGTAAAACATATACAAAATATATAAAATGTTTCAAAAATAATAATCTAAGTTGCTTTTGCAAAGTGACTGGACAATTTTTTACCTATTTTTAAATCGATAAATTTCATGACAATAAAATTTTTTTTTATATATATATATATTTATATAAGTAAACCCTTTTCCCATCGGGATCAGAGAATATTACAAAATTGCAATGCATTTTCCGGCAGGCGTCTTGTCTGCTCTTTGATGGGCCACTCGAGCCACCACTCGAAGATTGACTTCGGTATCGAGTGGCACCTCGGCTCAACGAGGCAGCGAGCGCTTCTTTGTTTGCACCGTCATTGTTAAGTGGCGAAATGTGTGGTTTAATGGCGATGATGGGGCAGCTGTGGCCACAGCCAAACGTGTCGAGAAGTCAGCGAAAGTTGCAACTTTTTTTTTTTTTTTGTGTCTCGATGATGCTCTCAACATTTCCTGACACTCCAAAGCCTCACTAAATTCAGGAAATCCAAAGTGCAACCACAGCAGAAACTAACTTTTTGATTTTAGTGCTGTCTGTAAACACGTTGATCGAAGACCAAATTAATATTAAGTTGGTTTTGAAATGCAAGTTCCACTTTTAAAATAAAATGTTTTACCCAATATTTTAAGATAAAAATGTAATTGTCAAATTGACAAATGTAACTTTATCAACACAACACATAATCCTAAAAGTGTGTAGTTAATTTTTAAGCAAATCATTAATTGCAAAAGGTACTTTTATAATTGGACAATCGATAACTATCGGTAAATAATATAAATTGAATATATTTAATATATAAACATTTTTTATTTACTGATTAATTTCAAAAGGTTTGCTCACAGAAAGGAACGTATGTGAGTCGATATATTTAGACAATCGATAACAATCGATAAATAATAAAAATAGAATATATGTAATATATACACATTTATATTGACTCAATTATTGCAAAAGGTTTGCTGACAAAAAGAAAGGTGTGTGACTCGATATAATTAGACAATCGATAACTATCGATAAATAAAAATAATATAATATGTTTTCTATTTAAGCATTTTTATTTACTGATGTATTGCAAAAGGTTTGCTGACAGAAAGAAAGGTGTGTGACTCAATATAATTAGACAAACGATAACTATCGATAATTAGCAGTAGATCAAGCCATAAATACTATATTAAGTGGCCAAATTAGGGTATCTATTGGTCGTTCATTAGTATTGCCACCTGCCACCAAATCACATTCATTGCACCATGCATTGCATGCAACACATCAAATGTAAAATTCCATAAGCATTTCGGTTACATTTTAAACTGCGATGCAAGCAAATATTTTGTCATATCAGCTGCCACATCTTTTGCACTGAATTCTAGTGCCGCACACCACTTGTGCCACCACTCGCTGTTCGGCTCGATTACATGCAGCTTCTGTGGCTATACTCAAATTTGTAGCTATTGTTGTTGTTGTTGTTGTGTTTTTCTTTACCTTTTTTTTTTTTTTTTGAACTCGTGTTTGTTTTTATTGGCAACAAAAGTCGATAATAATGTAAGCAGCTGGCAGCTGGCATACATTTTGTTCTAGCCATGTTGCCTGTCAGATAGCCGGGCAACCGACCAATCGAGCCACCGATCAACTGACCCTCCCACTGCCCATAGCAGCCAACACAGCTCCCCCACATCCCCAGGTGCCTTTCAACTGCCACATCGCCAGCACGAGTCACCTTTCATATGGGTAGTTGTTGTTGTTGTTGTTGTTGATGTTGTTGTAGGTGTTTTGTTTTTTGGTTTTTTTTTTGTATTTTTTTTTTTATATTATTTTTGCTGTTGGCTGCTTGTCTGTGGTTTTATTTCAACATGAACTCAAATTTTCACTGCATGCAATGCTAACGGTATTTTTCTACATTTTTTTTTTCACCTACATTATTTTTACCTTCTTTTTCTTTTTTGTTGCTGAACATTGCATATTGACAACCATTGGATTTGCTATATACCCTGTTCCCTGTGCCCCATTGTAGCTGGGTATGAAGTGTATACAAACACGGCAACAAGGCAAGTGCAACTGAAAAAAAAACATTTATAGAACTATCAGCTCATAACGTTTCAAATATCGATAAATATCGATAAAATGTTAATTACACTCAGATCAGAGTGTTGCGCAGTCGGCGGTGTTTGACTGCAAAGTTCTTACTTGTTTTTTTTCTTTTCTTTTTTTTTGTTTTTTGGCTAGCAAAACGGAACATAATGAGTTGGTTAAGTGTAATTGGCCATTGGCTGGGTAGGTTTCGGGTTTGAGTCTTGATTTTGGCTGTGGTTTTTGATTTTGGTTGCGAAGTTTGCATTTGTTTTGTGTGGGGGCTGAACGGCCGTTTGATGATTTTCGATAGCGCTGCCAGAAAATGGGTCAAACACATTTTGGTTTTTGGCAGCGATATGTCGTGTATTAAGGATAAATTACTTTATTATTTATTTTATTAGATCGCTGCCATTTCACTGGCCACCCCACCCCCGCTTGCGGCCCGCACGCTTTTTTTTTTGTTTTAGTTTTTTTTTTTTGGTATCGACTCGGCTCGTCTAATTTGCGAAATTGCTGGCATGACTGCTGGCTAAAGACAAAATTACTACAACAATAACAACTTGGCAAGCTGGGCACATTATCGATGTAATCAGCCAAACATAAGTAACACCAACACCCCCTTTCGAGGGAGTGCTGAGCAGCCAACGGCCAAGTCTAGATTGGTCTATGGCAAGTTTTAAACTAACTCCAAACTGAGTGTTTTTTAAGCTTAAAATTTGTTATGCTATTAACTTTAATCAAATACGAATTTTTATTTGTTTACTATCTTTATTCAAAATAATGAATTTTCATTACCACTTTATTTACTTTATTATATATTAAATTATTTTATTATTTCTTGCATATGCTGAATGAATGAACAATAATTTAGTAAAATCAAAAGAGAGTCAAATCTACACTTTTTCCATGTTGCATATTCCATTTATTCTTTAAGCTAATCTTTATATTGAATATTATGTATATAAGTTGTGACTAATTATCGAAATTGAAAACTATTGTTTAAATATTCACAATTAATGTTAAAAATCACTTTTAAAAGACAACATCCAATTTAAGACAAAAGAGAATAATTAAATATTTTGATTTGCCACTCTTCTTTTTTATTTTTTTTTTTGTGGGGCAAAAACAAAAGTCAATCTTCTGCTTGTGGCGTTGAAAGTGGCGAACAACATGAATATATAACTATATCTAAATACGAACCCGAATCTAAAACTGAACTCGACTCCAACATTCAGTTAGCAGGCAGGTGAAAACAACTGGGAAGAAAGACGATCACAAATCGCGTAACACTTTCATCAAGTGAGTGTGTGTGCTCATCAATCATTCATTCATTCAGTCAAAACAAAACCAATAACAACAACAACCACAACAACAACAAAAATAATCAACTAAAAAACACAAAAATAAAATGAAAGCACAACTCGACAACTTCAAGAAAGTCACGAATAAAAACAGATCGAACAACATTTGCCCAAAATGTGGTGTGGAATTGTTGAGCAGATGCCCTAAAGCAGTGCATGTGTGTGTGTGTGTGTGTGTGTGTGTGTGTGTGTTGTCTCCAGCACAAACAAGCGTAAAATCTTGTAAGTATGCATGTGAAAGCTGGGCAAAAGCTTACACAATATGCATATAGCCTGGCCTAAAGGCACCAAATATTTATATAGATGTTGTTTTTTTTGCTCCAAAATTTTATTATAATTTTCGTTATGATTATTAAGGATTTTTTGTGTTTTTTTTTTCATTTGTCAACAAGTTCATTTCCAATATACTCTTCTGGCTAAGTTTGCACAGAGTATACATAAAATATATCAAAATTGCAAATGTAATTAATAATCGCAACGTAAGTGATAAATATGTTTTTGTTGTGATTATTACAGCTGCAATTGTTGCCGTTGTTGTCGGAATTATGAAAGTGTTAAACAATTGGACAGCGAAAAGAAATGGGAAGCCAAGCAAAGCAAAAAATATTTCATAATGTTTGCCAGAGACTGTGGAAAAAGCAGGCAGTGCAAAAGAAAGATTGCAGAAACACTGCAAACGGGCTAAAGTGAGGCAAGACAAATAATTACAGCTGGCAAATACATGTATAAACGTATTTGTATGTTGTTGCAAGAGCGGTAAACGCCACTCGTAACACGATGACCCTGATGAAAATGACGATACTTGCGGTACAATGGGGCGTATGCGTTAAATTGAGCGCGTCGTGCCCACAACAAATGGGAAGAGTCTGCCTCCATCTCACTCTCTCCATCTCTCTCTCTCTCTCTGTCTGTCTGTGTGTGTGTTCATACACCATGACATGCAAATGCGCATGTATGTGTTTTTGAATGGCAGATAATAAATTGAAGCGAGAAAAACAAAAAATGCTCATTGCGATTGTTGTCGGTGATTTTACATTGTATTTGAACATGACACTTCTTCAATTTAAAAATCACAATTCACTGATTATTTGGCTTTGTTTGGCTTTTGTGGCAACTTGGGTACTTGGGCACTTGGGCACTTGGCTGGTGTGCGGTCGAGCGGTGTGCAACATTCGTTGCGTGGGCGTCGGCCGTGTAATTAACACATTGTTCGCTCTGCGTGTTGCAACATGTCGCATTAGTAATGCGAGCTCGACTCGTCTAAGTGGGCGTTAAATGGGCGTTCATTTTGCTTATTGCGCTTGGTGACGTCACCCAAAAAATATTGATGATGCCTAGTTAAGCCAAATCACATATGAATCACAGATCTCTATCAAAACAATCAACTTAAAAAATAACAAAACACTAGAAGCACAAATTTGATATTACTGAAATTTGTTCAATTTACGAAATAGTTTAATTTTATTGGAAATTGATATGTGCTCTTCAATTTTAATATAATTTCATTGAATGCAATTTAGAAGCTGTTTTTAATGTGACATTTAAATAAATAGCCGCCAATGACAAATCGACTAGTTAGGCCAACAAAACAAGCTGGAAATTGTAGCAAACCCACACGTTAAGATTTGATAAACACAGACACGATAATTTGGTGCACGACTTGATTATGATGCATGCCACTTGTGTGTCTGGCTGCGGCATAGGCGACACAAGCGCCACACACAACGGCCACAGGCGACGCCCAAAAGCAACTAAATCTCATCTGAAGCAATTCAAATGCAATTTTCCGGCATTTTACTGGCACTTACAGCAAAAGCTTGCGTGTTGCACTCTGTGTGTGGCACATAATTTTCAAAAAATTTCACGATAAAAACATAATTTATAACTAAGCAAAAATATAATCGGGCGCTTTCGCTGGCCCATAATTAATATTAACAAGAAATGCCAGCAAAATTATTTGTTGGCAATTGAAAGTTGAAAATTTGAGCAGATCTTTTTTTTTCCTTACATTTCTCTACATTTTTCAAATATTTCCCAGTTAAAATGGAGCCCAAATTAAAGAAGACTGTTTATCGATATATAAAAAATAATAATTATTTTTATTTTTATGTTGTTTAATGTGTATTAAAAAAATAAAGCAAAAACCAAAGAATTTTTAGATTTATTTTATAATGCAGTTAAAACTTAATATTTAAACTTAGTAAAAATTCGAATTGGGTTTATTCTAACCAATAACTCAAACTTAGTTTTAGCCTTTTAATGGGTATTTGAAAGCCTTGATTTGTGCGTTGTTAATTGGAATTGGAATTGCGGGTGTTTGCTTTGAGCTTGGATTATATTGTAATAGTTGAATAATTGCAATCCGATTGAATCTAAGGGAGGGGCAAGGGGCATTTAGAAATCAACGATTCTTGCAGTTATTTATGAGTTGTCGTTCACGTTTTATATATTTATATGCACTAACGCATATATTGTCATAAATAAATGTGTGTTTATAAACATTTGCAATTAGCGGCTTTTTATGCTACAATTTAATGGCAGTTTTGTCTCTATTCCTTTTTTTTATAGCATTTTGTGTGTTGTCATGTTTTCCGCATTGAGGCGCCCAACCTTGAAGCTGGCTTTGCAACTAGCTGACAACCAACCAACACACGACAATAATTTAGCTTCATTTGCAATTCGCTTCTATGTAATACAAAATGAAGAATTACAAAAAAAAAAAAGAATAAAAAATTGAAAAACTCTAGAATCTTGCCGCTAACAATGATGATGAATCAGCTGGTTAGTTGGCCAGTTGGCCAGTTGGACAGTTGGACAGTTGGACAGACAGTCAGTCAGCCAGCCGGCCGGCCGGCTGATGCATGCGGTCAATGTCAAAGTGTGCATTAAGTGTGAGCACGAATCTTATTTCAAGATAAACAACTTGCCAGCCACACGTTGCACATTACTAGTAATTTTCAATATTAATAATTGCTGAGAAGTTCCTTTGCATCCACACACACAGACACAGACGACTGTGCACAGTGCACAACATCATTTATAATCGATAAAATTGCATTTTACTTAAGGAACTAATAACTAAACTAATGAATAATACAGCATTTTAATTTCGATGATTTACGTCTTTTTTGTAATGTCTTATTTTGGCAGCAATTTACCATTTAAATTTATATTTTTTATTATTATTACGCACAAACTATTAACCCAAATTATATATGTTTACTTGCATACTACGACTACGATTAAACAGTCAAAGTTATATTATAGTTTTAATCATTTTTACTACGTCTCTTATCTTAAGACTCTTCTTGATGAGAGATGAAAAAATAATGTTCTTTTTGCTATAATTGTCAGGGTTATTCGGGCACTTAGTCAGCTGAGTGTTAAATTAGTTTTAGGCAAGGTTACAACATAAAATTTTAATATTTAATAATTTTTAAAGAAAATCAAAATGTGGATTGTCGCATTATATTTGGAAGAGAATGATTTTTATATAAAAAAAATTATAAAATTTGTAATTTAATCAAAATAAATGAAGATTTGAAATGTTTGCGAATAAATCAATTGTAAAGTCTCATTTAAGACAAATCAAATCAGACAAATATGGGAGTTAAAAAAAATGCAATGAAAAAGTGAAATAAGTATTTTTGCACCACTGTGAAAAGCGCTTCGATGTTGTTGTTAGCCGAGTGCAATGCGGCGTATGAGCGATGCTATAAATTACCTCTGATTCGTTTGGTGTGATTTTGCCAATAAGCCGCAGCAGTTTTAACAACAACAGTGCAACAACAACAGTGCAACAACAACTGCAACAGCAACAAATGGAAGTGGGGGTCATTATGTTAGATTTGATTTTCTATGCCATGGTCTGGGACGCCAGCAGCTGGGCCAAAGCAAATGACAAGAATACAAATTTAAAAGCCGCACATTGCAACAAGCCAACGAATAGGCAAAATTGCAACGATGTTAACTAGAATTTAAGTATCTTTTTTAAGCTGTTAGTCACACAATTATAATTTAAGTTTTTTCGCGCTGCAAATCATTTGATTTGAAGCATGTAACAAACAGTTCCCATGCCACGCCATTTTGCTCATTTTTTTGCTCAGGGCTGAACTGAAAAGTGAATTTTAGTTAATTCCCTCATCATGCGGGCAACAGTTCCAGTTCTTCCGCATTGCCGGGCCAACTAGGTTTGAATTATAATTATTTTATGTGGGAGCTGTCAAAGTCAAAGTGTGTACCACTTCTGTGCATTAATGAAACAAATTGTGTGTGCAATTAGTCTTTTGAGGGGTGCAGCAAATGTTGTACCCAAGAATAGGTTTGGTTTTTTGGCATTGAATTGATCAGAGACTTTGAAAAATAATCGTAAATTAGGAAAAAACAATGCTGGTCATATAAAAATACATTAAATGTAATGATGGGAGCTGAGAATTAAGCAGCAATCCATACTAAATACATACATCAAAATAACAATAAAATCTGTGTAACCAAAAAGCGTTTTTGCATTGCAACTGCACCCAACCCAAGAAATAAATATTGGCAACAATATTGAAACATTTTAGACTTGAACTTTAAAGTTCAAAGCGACAAAATGGCATTTAACTTGACCAACAAGTCATCGCAGAATGATGATGCTACGATAATGTCAAACATCAAGTTAAACAAAAGACTTAAGACACGAACTTTAAACAAGGACAGCCAAAGAATTAAAACGTTCTTCGGTCTCAAACTAAACAATTATTTTTGGTTTTTTTTTTCTTTTTTTATGTGTGTCGTTGACGTTCATTTGGTATGCAACAGTAGCATGAAAGGAGGGGATGGGGGAGCGGGGGTTGTCAGCCTTCATTACCTAATTTGTCGCTAGCAGGCAATGTTTCATATTGTAAATGATATACGAAATAAATTTAAAACAAAACTGATGAAATAGAATCAGACAGATGGGTAAATATATATATATATATAAAGATAGATAGGGGCATAGTTAGATATGCAGATAGATAGATAGAGGAATAGATAGTTGAATCGAGCGATTGTATTGGCTTCAACTCGTTGCTTAATTTAATAATTGTGCTCAATGACAGGCATAAACTAGAACGACTCCTTTTTATGGCCGTACAAGTTCAGCGATATATATATGCCCCAGCTGAAGCTGACCTTTGCTGGAGCTTGGCTATGTTTTTTGCTCCATCTTCAAGTCAATTATTTGTATGATTGAAGAAGCGGCCAGTTTTATGTTTTTTTTTGGTTAAGTGTGTTTTATATATATATATATATATATTCGTTTTGCAGCGTTTCAAATGTTGTTTTGCTGGTGATAAATGAGTTTGCTCCGATTTCAAAAACATGCGATCGCTTCAGCTTTAGCATTGGAGTTAATTCCTAATACACTTTGCCACACATGCGCTCGCAATTAGCCATCTTAGCCATGAATTGGCGTGCTTCAAGTGTCTCGTCTCGTCTTGGCTTGGCTTCAGTTTCAATTTTAATTTCAGTATCAATTTCAATTTCAGTTTCAGTTTCGGTTTTCGTTCCGTGCCTGGCATTCCGATGTTGGGTAAGCAAACATTATTAGACGCTTATGCATTAACTATTCGATTTTATGCACACCTTGTACATGCCCGGACCAAGCAGGCCAGACAGCTCCCATAAATCTTAACGCCTCGCCTGCCTCAATTAAATATGTACACACACACACACACACACACACACACACAGATATATGTACATACATAGCAAAATCATTGAAGCAGGAAGGTGGCCACAATATGCAAAGCCGTGTGTAATTTGATACAACAACTCAAAACTCAACAGTTTCATCGCCCTTTAATTTATCGAGTTGGTAACTGCTCACTTAATGAATAATCGTGGTTAATACGTATCCGTAAACTGTCATATCATGCGCCTCTTTGCCACTTCTATGGCATCCGCACGTTTTGCATTTGCATGCAACTATTTACAATCAATTTAATTAAATGAGTTTGAAATGAATTTATCAATCATCCATTACTCTAATTGTGCTCCATTTATTCAAGCTACACACAACTTCGCATTCATTGGCATTTATTATGATCTAACTTTTTTTCTCTTTGTTTGAAATAATTAGTAATAAATATTAATAAAGCATTTTTACACAAATTCACTTGATATAAAGAGTGATTTAAGACTGTATTTTAAGATCTTTATAAATATTAATAAGGCATTTTTAAAGAATAAGAATGGATATAAATGATTTTCAGATTTTAATAAATATTTATAAGCCATTTTTACAGAGCTCGAATTGATATAAAGAGTGATTTAAGACAGTTATTGAAGAATTTAATAAATATTAACAAAAGAATTAGAATAGATATATATAATGATTTTATGAAGTAATTTCATATGTTAATAAATATTAATTACCTATTTTTACTGAATTCGACTTGATATAAAAAGTAATTTTAGTAAGTTATTTAAGATTTTAATACATAATAAAAAAAAAAATTTTAAAAGAATTAGAATTGATATAAAAAGTTATTTTAGTAATAACAATCAAATATAATTAAATTAATAATAATTAAAAAGTAATTTACAATATAAACATTAAATGCTGCTGGGTTGTGTTGGATGGAAATAACTTTTGCTCAATTTAAACTGCTCCAAAATATGGTTCAGCATAGTTAACGATTGCCAAGACAATTACGGATAACGATTTACGATCAATGTTTAGCTTATCATTATTATATATATATATATATAATAATATATATACATAATTAGCTTTGTTAGCTGTCATTGAAACAATTCATTAGCAGGCTGGCCGCGATTTTTAGCTTCTAATTGGATGAGCAACTTGAGATTTTGATATTTGAGGCATTTATCCATTTCCATTTCCGTCACTTGAGTTCATTGTTCATTTTATTATTTTTCTTAATGACTTACAATGGTTTGTTGCTGTTGTTGTTGTTGTTGCTGTAATGGGCCAACGGCCGCCTGGTGAGACCCTGACTTAATTGTTGGCTAGCTGGCAATTTGTGACTTTGACTCCGGGCTGCACCTGTTGTGGATAGGCTACACATAAATGCGCCATCATCCATAACCATAATCATAACCATAACTCAATTTGTTAACATAATTCGCTCTGACAGCGATGCCACGTTTGCATGCCACGCTCAGCTGGGCCATTTGCCACACTAGTCTCATTGCCTCGTTGACACTGGCTGCCTTTTTGCAATATGAAACTTGCAACTTGCAACTAATTGAACATGACATTTGCCAATAAACAACAATCGTTTAGTGTGCATTATTTTGACCTTAAACAGTTTACTAAAACTGTATTTTTGGTTTTTCTATCTTTCGGCTAAGATTAGCTGACTTTGGCTTGATTTGGTTTGGCTTGACTTGGCTTGGTTTGGCTTGGCTTGGTTTGACTTGGCTTGGTTTGGCTTGACTTGGATGCTCATCGGCATCCGCAGCAGCAGCAGCAGCTTCAGCCTTAGGCGCCCCCTTTAAGCACTTCGACTTACATAAATTTGAAAATGTTATAAATTATTATCGTCGATAACCAATCGCAATTCTTGCCTCTTGTTGCAATGATCTTCAATGTCAAATTGCAAGCAACGCGCACAATGAAACTTAATTTTGTAACTTTAAATATCAATTGCTGACTTTTGGTTCTAGACATCATTTATATAGATATAGATACATTGGGCTCTACACATTTGTGATATGACTTGGAAATGCTTCGACATGAAATAAATATTTTGCACTTCAGTTGAATAATTGTCTGAGCTGTCGAGCAGAGTGAAAACACAGATTAAAGTTTAAAATTACAGGGTATGTTGTCTCCCAACTAATCAAAAAATTCAAGGCATACCCTCTACAATAATCAATTTTTTTCTGATAAAAAAATATGTGGACTAATTTCAGATTTATATATTGTAAACTCAACTTGAGAGTTTTACTGAACTTTTTGCATTTTTTTTTGTTCTGATCAAAATGAGGAATTGGCTAAGCTTTAATTTTTTTATATCATTTGATTTATGACAAAGAATTTGTATTTTCTTTCTTGGCTGGCTTGCAAGAATTTTTTTTTTACATTATGAATTGACTTTTCTAGTTGTGCAATAATAAATGAATTCATCGATTATAAATAAATGTTCGATGGAGCAACAATTGCTGCCATTGCGATTGTGTCTCACTTAGTTGCATTATTTATTATTTATTATTATTATTATTATTTTTGTTATTATTATTTAGCTGTTGCTATTCGTTGGCAATAATAGCATTTAAATGGCTATTTTAAGCATTATTTATGAGTCCTCAAACTGTTGCATGACATTAATGTGTGGCTGTCGTCGCCGTTGTTGCTCTCTTCTTGTTATTGTTGTTGTTATTATTATAGTTGTTGTTGTTGTTGCACGCATTTGACCCTCAGGTCTTCCATGAGTAAAGTCATGAACATGACTACAAATAGACAAAGTGACAGTGGGACAGAGGCACAGAGGAACAGTTGCGAGCAAAACTTGCTTAGTGTAAATAGGCATTTTGCTGAAAAAAAAAACACACAAAACAACAAACAACAACAACAACAACAAACTATAAACAATAAACAACAAGCAACACTTCTATAACGTGTCTAAACGCCGCAGCTGATTGTTGCCAAATAATTATATATATATATAAATTTATATATATATTCTCTGTTCTTAAATATCATCATAATAATAATAACATTTTAAATCGTAATAATTCTTGTGAGTTTTTTTTTGTGTTTTTTTCTATTTTTTCCCATCGTTATGTCTAATTAAAGTTGGGGCTTTGTCTTTGTCGTGAATTTTGAGCATTGTGGTGTAGAGTGGGTGGTCAGGGGGGTGTGTGTGTGTGTGTGCTATAGCATATGCTCTTTAGCACCCCCAAAAACAGCTGAAATCATATTATTTATATCGTCATCGTGTCGTGTCTGACACACTGCGAAATTAATAGAAATAATTATATATAATGTTGACTGGCCAAGGACGCGCTAGTTAGTCGCGTTGCGTTGTGTTATTGTGGTTTTTCGCATAAGGTTTCCATACTTTATTCTCAATGCACTGACTGACTGACTATCTCAATCCGCCTCCGTCAGTCTGTATGCCAAACTGTCTGCCTCTGTCTGTCTGTCTGTCTGTCTGTCTGCCTCTGTCTGTCTGCCTCTGTCTGTCTGCCTCTGTCTGTCTGCCTCTGTCTGTCTGCCGATGTCTGTCTGTCTGCCTCTGTCTGTCTCTCTGTCTGCTTGTCTGTCTGTCTGTCTGTCTGTCTGTCTGTCTGTCTGTCTGTCTGTATGCCCCAATGAACATTGTGCAGTCATGGATTCGACTTTAGCTGCGCGCTTCGCTGAGCGTCTATACGATTATGTTATGAAGATATATATTATTGAGCCGGGTGTCTATGAAATATATGCTGCTTGAAAGTACATAGTATATAGTAAGCTGCAACAATCGAGTAGGTGCTGTCAGTCAGTCAGTCAATCAGTCAATCGAACAATCATTGCATGCAACGAGCGAGGGCCAAGCATCGGCAAACGGCAAACAGGTGTGACTCCAATTGATTGATTGATTGATTAATTATATTAATACATTTAACACTTTTATAAAGTTTATTTTAACAAATGTGAGCTTATGCAATTTCTTCAGAAATGTAAATTTTTTTTAACAAATATTTAATATAATTGCTTGGATAATCCAATTTGTCTAATCCTTGCTTTAAATAAAATTGCTCCAGCTGAAAGTATCCGACTAGCAGATATCCTAGCTACTAAATGCTAAATTTTATTTGTCAACGAAGTATTTGGAGTTGCTACTTTCTGCCTTTCAGCTAAATTTGAATAATTTCAAAAGAGCCCTTGTACTAATTACAAAACTTAACATAGGGTATACAAATATGCCACAAATTGGTCTTTATTCGTAATAAAACAGATTGTTTTTGGCCATCTAACAGGCCATTCAATTGAACGTTCTCAATGCAACACATGCTGAGAGGCAACTCAAATTTGCTGGCAAGCACAATGGTGGATAATTATTAAAATTAAAGAAATTGAAGTAAAACGAATTTAAAACCCGTACTTAAATTCCAAATAATTGCACCAATAAAATCGACAATGCAAAAAAAAAAAAAAAAGAAGAGAAGAAAACAACAACAACAAAAAAACAGAAAAACAACTTTGATTAACGATGCGGCTTTTGTTTTGGATTTTGTAGATCGGACAGCGAAAAGATCTTTGATTGCAGATCACAGATCGCAGATCGCAGATCGCAATTTGTAGATTCCTTTCAAAATATTTACACAAGGGCGTACGTGCCCAAAAGAAAGAAACAAATCAATATCAAATTGTGGCACGTTGCTGGTGCTTTCGGCATTTGCATTGGCATTCGCATTCCCAACACAAAAACAAAATCAAAAACCAAAAACCAAAAACTAAAGACCAAAATTCAAAATCCAAATCCATTCGCATTTGGATTTATGACAGGCAAGTGAATTAAGCCAGTGGCCATAATCAGCATACAAACATACAATGCAAAGTAGATGTTTTTAATGGCTAAAAATGGCTAATAAGCTGGTTGCCTGCCGCTTGCTGCTTGCCGCTTGCCACTTGGCGTATGCGTGATATTAGTATTATATTTTTTTATATGCGCGACGCCGCATGCAATTAAATGTCGCCTGAACGCGCTTTGACATACGAACGGCTCCATCTGTGTCTGGCCAAAACGACACGTTATTTGGCTGAGTCAGCGGCGGCCCCCAAACACGTTTACAGGCCAGCTCTTAGCCCAAAATCAAGCCATTCAACCAGCCTGGAACTGGGGCCATGGCACGTTCGAGTACAGTGCCCAAAAAGCAAATGGTTTTTATTATTGTTGTTGTTGTTGTTGTGGTTGCTGTTGCTGCTGCTGTTTTATGTTGCTTTTTTGGTCTCTTTTGACCAACAAGGTGAAGGTTAGCGAACTGTCGCCAAATGCAACACACGACTCACAGTTATGGGGCACATGAGAGCCAGATTTTGTTGCATTTGCGGCTCCATAAATATTTGAGTCACATTTTTGAACTCGAGCAAACTCGACTCACTGACGACTCAGTGCAAGGCATTCACTTTTATTTGCAAATTATTTAAATATATTACTTTTATTATTATTATTTTTTTTTATTTGCTTTTGTCGTATTCCGCTTTGCTGTTGCATTTGCAGTTTGTTTTTTTTTTTAATTGGATTTGTAAAAAGTTAAACATAAACTTTTTTATACTTTTTTGAAAAAAATACCAAAGCCGACTATGGCATTTTTTCTCAAAAATATTCCAAAATTTAGAAGGTTAAACTGTATATTATTCAAGAAAAATAAATAGATAGAAATATAAAATTTATGAATGCCAATTATTCAATCAATGATGAGAAATCAGTTACGAGAAAATTATGCTATGGATGCTAAAATTGGGCAAGCTGCCGCGGGTCAAAATCGATGGGCATCTAATGATGATGTTTATTGTACAGCTGGACACATTGTAATCAGTGTGAAGTACCATCGATGCCAGTCGCTTTAAATTGTGAATTACTTTCAAGACGTACAGCAACTGCTGCTGGTTGAAGTGGCAAAACCCCAATCACAATTATGCGGCAATGCAAACATCAAAAAAAAAAAAAAAAAAAAAAAAAAAGCCGCACAAAAACAAACAACACTTCGATACTTGTTGGTTGTTGTCTGTTAGTTGTTGGTTGTTGCCCAATAGTTAGCTCATCTTTTCGTCAGTTTAAAACTGCTGCCTGATTGATTTTTGGGATTACAACATGACCTAACTGATCATTACGATGGTAACGCAATTTGCAATCCTCTTACTGGCAGTTTGTCCCCTGATCTTGTCTGTGCGTGTGTGCGTGTGTGTGTGCGTGTATTTGTGTTTTAAATGGAAAATGGAACTTTGTGATTGATTGCAATGTCTAACGGTGCGTGTCCAAATGGCCAACGGGCCCTGCACAGCGAGCAAATACGTTATAATTCACTGCGAGAGCACAATGAAGACATCATTTGCCTCTAATTTGGCTATTTCCACATTTCGACTTGAATAACAAATTGCGAGCTCACACACACACACGCGCACACACACACGGACACACACACTCACAAACATATAACGGCAAATAACAGTGAATATGTAATTAATCAAATATTACCAAAAAAAAAAGTCAGCAACGAAATTATTAACTTAATTTGTTGACATTTTAATACACTTTTATTAAATAAATATATATTAGAATTATTTTTTTGAATTCAATTAAATTCATCGATTCATTTATTTTTAATATTTAACTGCAATTTGCACATTATCCAGCTCAAAATTTGTTCCATTATTTTGACAAACATGGAAAATAAACTGGGCTTAAATTTAAAAATTGACAAAATTAAAATTTCACCATTTATGCAATTGTTATAATCATTTTATGATTGTTAGAAAGCTTCAAATAAATAAGTATTTGAAATCATTCATTGCAATTTAATAAAAATTTACACTTTTTATTTTTTTCAGTTTGATTGCAGAAAACGGAAGATTTAATTAATAAAAATGTCTAGCAGAAATAATTTAATATTATTTACATTTTAACAACAAATCTATTTATTTAGTATTACAATTTATTCGTAATGCTGACAGTATAAAATATATATAAAAATATATATATTTGAAATAGTGATGTATGTCTAAAATACTCTAGCTTTGCTCAACTCTGCACAGCAGGTCACACATTTGCGTTAATTTATTTTAATCTTAACAAAAACACAAAAATCAAGTTGAATGCACAAGCCAAAAAAAGTAAAAAAAAAAAACTAAAATCATTTCATTATGTTTCACATATATCAAATGTGCCGCTTGATTAATGTCGTATTTTGTACATTTTGAGAGCGAAAGTACCCACAAAATGTGGATCAAATTGAATTTTGCCAATTTTTAGCATTAGCTAATTATACCTTTTTTTTTGCTTTTTGCCGACAGATTATGTAAGTCAAATGAAGTTTTTTTTTTTATTATTTCTATTTGTTTATCGATGCGTTTTTTAGATCGTCTTATTTGCATACGCAGGCAAGGTCTCTCTCTCTCTTTCTCTCTCTCTCTCTCTCTCTCTTTCTCTCCCTCTCTTTCTCGCTGTCTGTTTGGCTTAATTTTTATCTGAGAAACGAATGAGCGATTTCGCTACCGTTTTCGGCGACGCTATTTATTTTTGGGCTATTGCCCAACAGCAATTCCAATTGGCTTAGATCAATGATTGATGGCCAGCAAACGCGGCATTTCTTTTCATTTCAATTTTAATTGCGATTTCAATTCGAGTTCGAGTTTGAGTTCGAATTTGAGTTTCGGTTTCAATTTCTCAACTGCTCAATTGCCCAAAATGCGTTTGGCATTTTGAACAACGAAACCTTTAATAAAAATCGGCTTGCACATAAACTGTGTAATTACGGTCAGTTTGGCTGGCCGTCAGTCGAACAGTTCGTTGCTTTTAAAGGTTAAAACTGAGCATTTAAATTTTAAAAGCCGTTAAACTAAATAATAACAGCTAGAAAAACACAATGCACACAATGACAACAACAGCAACAATTAACCAAATTGCTCGCTGTTCCAGTTTTAAAGCGTGTCTCCTTTTACGCCTATTACACACAGACACACACACACACACACACACACACACACACACACACACACACACACACACACACACACACACAAATACAATCTACCTTTAAGCCATTCAATATTTTGGCCAAAGTTCAAATCGCTTACTGCCAACAAGTGCAGATAAAACAACGACTACAAAAAGTCTCAAACTAAAATCCAATAATGATATTAATGCGAATTTTATTTGCTTAGAAGCGATTTTGAAAAAACACGAAAAAAAATTTAAAAATTTAAATATTAATTAAGAGATAAAATAAAAACACTTCCATACAAAATAATGACATATATAAAATGAAATGTTATATTAGATGTACTTAAAAAAATAAATTTTACTCTAAGAGTTGAATTTACTGTTATTTATTATAAATTAAATTAATTACAATTTAATATTTTGTTATGTGTTTGCCTTGATTAAGTTGAAATTAAATGTTGCAAAATAACAATTAAGTTCAAAGTCAGAGTACAAAATGAACTAAGCCAAGTTAAAGACCCAGTTTCCATTTCCAACTGAAAGCCGAAACAAAAACAGAGGAAAATTAATATTATTTTTGGAGTATTTTTGCTCAGCAACCACAACTTTAATGAAGCCAAGGCATATTTTGCAGATTATGGCACAATGCATGTGTAACGGCTTTTTGGCCAAGTTTTGGGCCATGTCGATAGCGATTGCGCTATGGCCATGTTAGCCAGCATTAAGTTTGCGATGAGTTCAATTTTATTCGAATTGCGTTATTTGTAGCATTTCATGCACTCATTCAATTTTATTCATTTGGGCAAATGAATGGCAATTGTTTGCTTACAATTTTACAGCTTGTTTGTGCCACGAATTGGGGGCGTCTCTCTTGACAACCTCATCATCGCTACATATGTAATTAATTTTTCATACATCATGTATGTATGTATGTATGTATGTAAGTATGTGTTTTCTTTTCATTGTGAAATAATATGGCTGAATTGGAAATTGTAGATAATTTTTTCTGCTTTTGTTTTTAGTGTCACAAAAAAAGGTTCTCAGAAGAAGCAAGTCGGGAATCGTTTAATATTACTATAACTATTACTAATACTAAATAAATTGTTTTTTTTTTAAATCAATAAAGTCAATAAATTTTCAGAAGAAAACATACCTTTTCTAAAACATAAAATATCTCCAATTTGACATTCAGCTGCTCAGATTTTAATTGTAAAATTGCAATGTAATATTTTTTGACAGGGTATTTAAAAGCTTAATTACAAAATTCTGTTTTCATAAAAACAATATTCGAATGAAATTACGTGAGCACAATGAAAAAACTCAGGGAAATTGTAAAGAAAATGTAACTTGCAGCCAACAATGGATGAGGATTGTATATATATATGTAAGTATATGTATATGTATATATGTATGTACATAGGTATAAAAAAACATCAACATTTAATTATGAATGCAGTTGGGCTGTGGGTCTGCAACTGCAACTGCAACTGCAACTGAAACAAAGACTGAGCCTGGCGACCGCATGACATAATGACACAGAGGCCACAGATGAAGGGCGGTATGGAAAAAAGTGGCAACGTGAGGGGGGTAAACAAAAGAAAATGAACTGCAACTGGCAACAGCTGCAACGGTAACAGCAACATCTACAAAAAAAAAAACAAAAAAAATACGGAAGCAAGCAGATGAGACCCGTTTCGAGGCACCTCAAATTGCTGGCTATTTCGTAAGTGGCAGCAACTGGGAAATGTGTTCGGACCGCATTAGATGGCCACATGATGCAGTGGCAGATGTATGTAATACATATATATATATTCAAGTCTTTTGTTGTGCGATGTCTTTTTGGGGCTTATTGTTGCTCTTAGCTCTGATTAATTAGCTGGCCTTTTTTTTTTTTGTTTGTTTGTCTTTTTTGTTCGCTTTCTCAGTTTTCAGTTACTCAACGACAAATTGGCATCTTGGAGGCGGCACCTGGCCATCAAGTCAAGTCAAGCCAAGTCAAGGCAACTTGTTGCCAATGGAGGAGCAGATATTTGGAGTTGTTAAAGTGTAACATTTTGCTGCGGAAATTATACAACAGTCCTAAAATTGGATGCGTGGGAATGCTGAGCTGCAACTGGGCTAAAAAACCAAAAAATCAGATGAGCTGAAGCCATATTATAAGCCAGGCTAAGACATTTGTTTGCATAACAATACCAAAACTCAATTGACAATCCAATCAAAATGGTAAACATAGTTTATAACTATAACTAAAAATCAATTAATTAATTCACAAAATTAACATAAGACAAAAGATAAATTTATATTCGTAGAGTGAGTGATTAAAAAACCATAAACACGTTTGATAAACAATAGAAAATATAATAATTTCAGTAAAATATTCATTTTAGTTATTTATGAATAAAGTTTGTCTTCTCCAAATAATTAATTGTTTTATAATAATTAAATTAGTGCTGCACCTGCTTTTTTTTATAATGCGAGACGAGTTCAAAAAAAAGCATTTCTAATTAAAAATTAAACATTTATTTAAATATATATAAATATAAATACATATATATACATATATATATATATAAGTTGAATCCATTGAAAACATTTGCGAATTGCAGTCAAATATTGAAAAAAAAAAAATCGATGAATTTTATTGAATTCAATAAAAAATATATATATATATATAAATATATTTATTTATTAATAGTGTTTTAAAATGTCAACAAATTAAGTTAATAATTTCGTTGCTGTATTTTTGATACTTGATTAATTACATTTTTTTTTATTATATTATTATTATTTATTGGGGTTCTGCGCACTGCGACATTTTTGGTAAATAATAGAAAATATAACAATTTCAGTAAAATATTAATTTAAGTTATTTATGAATAAAGTTTGTCTTCTCCAATTAATTAATTGTGTTATAAAAATAAAATTAGAGCTGCTCTGACTTTTGCGAGACGAGTTCAAAAGAAAGCATTTCTAATTAAAAATTAAACATATATATAAATATATATATATACAGTAATTGTTATATTCTTGAACTCTTCATATGCAATTTGCATTAATTATAAAACTTTCATTTGGATAAACTTTCGTAGAGTTTCAAGTTCACATCGAAATTGCTGGCATCGAGTTAACATGCAAGGTAAGCGATACGTAATCCAATTATGGTCATAGTTTTGAGCTGCGCTGCTCTTGGCCGACATCATCATGAAACAAAGCTAATTTTGGGGAATTGACACGCCCATCAAACGCCCGAGAAAATCATGAAACCAGCCAGGCAACAACAACAACAACAACAACCAGCAACAACAAACAGCAACAGCAATCACAAAAAAAGCAGCTGCCAAAGTGAAAGCGATGCCACAAATCAAAGCCATCAGCAGTTGAGCAGACACCTCCCCCCCTTCCCCCCTCCAACTCTTTCACTGGCTTTAGTCCACATTTGCCCCTGCAACCGGTTGATGTTAACAACGCTAATTTTGTGCTTCGTGTTGCTAGTTGCTCTTTGATGACTTTATGCGCCACACTTCTCATCTAGTCGAGCAAAGGGAAAGGTGTAATTGTGGGTGGCAGGGGCAGGGGCAGGGGCATCAGTGTGTGATGTCGTCGCAATTATTTTAAACGTTGTCAGCTATTAATTATGCTCAAGCCTCAAGTGTTGACTTACCATTTTTGTGCTCAGCTTCCTGTTTGGCAGCAGTCGATGATTTGGCCACAGTCAGCGAGGATGTAAACATTGGCATCAACATCAGCATCAACATCATCATCATTAGCAGGATGCCAACGGATCGTTGCACTTGTTGTCCATGTGGCGCCATCTTTTGTCTGTCTGCAATTTACAATTGCAATTTGCAATAATCTATTTGTTGTTATTGTTTTTGTTGTTGTTGGCTGAATTTGGTTGCGTTTTCGATTTGTTGTCTATTTTTTTTTCAAGTTTTGTTTTGTTGTTTTTTTTTGTTAATTTGCTATTGACCTGTTGAATGCTGCCGCAGCTGCATTTCACTTTCATATTGAGCACAGAAAATAAGTTTATAATCAAGCAAAAATGTAAAGCGACAACATCAACAGAAACAACAACAATAACAAGAAAAATGCAGGCTGCAAAGTGAAATTTCACTTTTGTGCATTCAAGTGGACTCTTTGGCGGGGAGCAGGTATTGCAACAGCAACAGCAACACACACACAAACACACACAGCTAAAGACTGTGGCAAGTGAGTTTTCTGTTGGGGTCACGCACTCCTGTTTCCAGTTAATGTTGTTGTTGTTGTTGTTTTTGTTGCAGCAACTTGAGTTGATGCTGCTGTCGATTATCGTTATGTTATGCAGCAGGAATAACAACAACAACAACAAGAACTGCAATCACTTGCAACAACAACAGCTGTTGATTTTTATGATATTGTTGCTGTTGTTGTTATCGTTGCTGCTGCTGCTGCTGCTGCTGCTACTCCAACTACTGCCACAAAGTAAATGTTTTGCCGTAACATTTTATGAATCTTAACTATTATTTGCAGCCAGCTTGTTTGGGTGTATTTTTGCTTAATATTTTATGTTTATATACAGGAAACTTTTAGCGCGGAACCACACAGAGCAAAAAAAATAAAAAATCGTTGTTTTTGAAGTGTGTTTATCAAGTGTTGTAATTAATTTGCATGACACTTGCTATAATTATTGTTATTGTTTGCTTAGTAGTTTATTTTTTTCGCATATTTTTCATTTATTTTATTGATTTTCCTTTGTTTCTTGAAGCACTTTTCAGTTTCATAATGCGGAAATGCCGCCCAATCAAACACTTCAACACTTGAACAAATATCAAATCAAAAAAAAAATATATAAATTAATAAAAACAAAACAAAAATTAAAATAAATAAATTATATAAAATTGTTTGTGTGTGTGTGTGTGTGTCCACTTAAATTGTTATTAAAACGCGAAGCGAAACGCGGCACAAAAGCGCGTAATTGCAGGATGTGGCACGATTTCGCGTTGGACTTGGCTTTCCACTTCCGCACACACACACCGATACACACACACACACACCGATACACACACGCGCACGCATTTCCATTTGCTTACGGTCTGCCTGGTGGCTGTGGAGAGGTTGTCTGCCTGCTGGTTGGGGGTTTGTGTGGGTGGGTGGGAAGCGGGGGTTATGTACAGCGTGGGTGAATTTTGGCGATCGGGATTAACGGTAAGTAGGCAACAAACCCAGAAATAAAGAGAAACGCGTCGTTTGCCCAAGCGCTCGCTCCGAACGCCGTCAACTGTCTGAGCTGCGCGCAGGCGCCGACGTACACTTTTAAACCGACTGACAGAGAGATAGAGAGAGAGAGAAAAAGAGCCAGCGCAAGAGAGCAGCAGCGCAGCAGCAGAGCAGCACCAGCTGGAGAGCGCCAGAGTGCAGGCAAGCAGGCATTCGGAATAGTTGAATGCTTCATGAATGAAGCAGCGGCTCCCATCGATCGATCAGCTGTGCTTTAAACCGGTAAACGTTGTAAATTCTGCACACAATGATTGTTGCTGCTGCTGCTGCTGCTGTTGTTCCGTTGCCAGCACGTGACGCATGCATTTCAGACACGCCGACGCCCACAATTTAGCCTTAACTTAAAATTCACTAAATTAAATATTTTGCAATTGTTTTCGAATTCTGATTTATCATTATAAACAGCTGATCAAATTAATATAAACTTTTGCATTGTTATAAGAGAAATGGGGTAAATTATTTCTAAGATGTGCTGAATTAAATTGTGCTTTTTAGCTCAAATAATGAATTGTATTATTCAACTGTGAAATGCGGATAAATAATCATAAATGATTTGATTGTTAATAATAATAATAGATAATAAGGCAATAACACTAATTAGTTTAATGATTCTACTTTTTTTTCGTTAAATATGCCCGACAAAAAAATTAAACTTTCAGCTATATGATTTGTATTATTCATTTGATTGTATTACTCAACTGTCAAATGAGTATAATGAATCACAAATGATTTCATAAATTTCGTTTTAAAGATAATAATAAATTAGTTTAATGATTGCACTCTATTTATTGTTAAATATATATATATATATATATATTTTAGTGCTTATATGAATGTCCCAATCCGACAAAAAAGTTTCATCTTCAGCAGACTAACCCAAAATGTGAAATGGCTTATAAAAAATGCGAGTTAATTGCAAGCTCAACTAAGGCAGAGTATTATTACTTAAGACATAATAAATATTATTATTATAAAAGTTTTAATAATAACTATTTGATTATGCTGATGTAGATTTGTTAGTAATTAAATAACAAGCAAATTAAATACCTCTTAAACCAACCAACGAACGGGGTTGAAAGAGATTCAAAAAATCTTAATTCTTGTTGGAAAAAAAAAATTTATAAAATAATATTACTATTCCAAATATGTGTTACATATTATAATATAATTTAATTTGCCAAATTGTTTCATTTCTGTTCCAAATAATTGCCTAATTCTATAATAAAAATCTTTAATTAATCTTTAATATTTTACCAGGACAAGAAAAAAATACAAAATATTGCAAAAGTGAAATAAGGCAGAAAAGTTAAACTTAGACTCAGTTTGTAATAACTAAAGCTTATAAAACATGGCTTAATTCCAATTGCCACACGCGAGGGCCCAGCTTCAGCCTGATTTTGGTTGCACAGTTTTAAGTTGAAAGCAATTAATTTGGCCCTGCGAAATGGCTGTAGGCTGACAGCATTTCGATTGCACATTTAATGCTATATTTGTTTTGGCCAAATTGAGCGGCTTAATGGTTAGGCAAAACACCGCAAGTCATTTGCATATATATTTGAATATATATTCAAGATGTTTGACAACATTTGAAATCGAATTAAAAAAAAAAAGCGTTTGTCATATTATTAACTGAACTGTGACTGATTGGCCCCGTTAACCGATTAGATGCGACATTTATGTGTATCGACTTAATTAATCATTGACAATTGCTGTGGGCGAAATTTAAATAAAACCACACATAAAAAAAAAATTATAATATCCAGTGACAATTGCCACTTGTTAGACTTGCTGATTTTTATACAAATCAATTCAATTGCCACAGTTGTTAACCCAGTTAGTAGTAGTAGTTCACCCAATGAGTGTTCAGTTGCCAAATTGAATCTAAATCCAAATCTCAAATCAAGCTGAGGATCATCTCTGGGCAAAAAAAAAACTAGTAAACAAAATGCAAATCGAACAACGCCAAAATAATGTTTACTTTGCATATGCATTAAGTCGAGGGTAGCTTAAATAGTTTGCCGTAATTTATATTTCAACTATAATTACGAAAAATAAATCTACGATTGACTGACAAAAAACCTATTCCAGTAGATATCGCTCGGGATTCTAAATAAAATCAACTTTTCTAGCTGCAATTAATCATCAAAAGCCGTTAAATGAATATTATTATTAAAGACAAAATAAATTAAACTAAGAATTTGTATCAACACTGATATGCGTGATATACATAAAAATCGAATTCTTTTATTTTTATTTATATATTTTACTTTAATCAAATGGCTAAATTTATCTGCAACTATTTATTTATTTAATGCCGTCTAAAAGTTGTTCAAATGTGTATAAAGATTTAAAAAAAAATCTATTTTTATAGTAAGCTAATATATAAAATTTAATGTAACTCAAATTAAGTAATTATAATTAAAACACACATTAATTAATTAAATAAATAACAAGCGAAATTCATCAGCTCATTTTGAGTTTAATTTTTGATTATGTTTTGAAATGAATTTATTGAATAATTGAGAGTTTCTAGTTGTCACGCTTAGTGAACGAAAACTTAGTCAACCCTATTCAAATCCCAAATCAGCTTAATTATTTGTATCTTGTATTTATTTTGTAGTCACAACATAAACTAGTTGAATTACCTCCGTGTGTATTTAACTATGACTCTGCGATTTAACAATGTCAAATTGCACAATTGCAGTAGCTGTTGTTGCAACAACAACAACAACAACAACAACAAGGACACAAATTGTATTTTTTTTGTTTTCTGTCAAGGCGTCACGTTGGAATCCAATGAAAATAAAACGCAATTGGAAACACGAATAGCAAATCGAGATGCGGAGATTCCAACAAAGATACAAACTTGCGACAAAGTTTTTAGGCGCGTTGTTGCCCCATGATGTCATTGATATGCCACAGATATCAATTCCCACAAGCGATAGTGCCACACACACACACACACACACAGACACACACATGAGTGTGGAGATGTGTAGGGACAAATTACACAAAAAAAAAACCCAACAACGAAACACAAAAAATAAAAAATGGATGAAACTCAAAAACAATTTGGCTCAAAACATGCCAAAGCGAAACTGATGTATTTTTATCAGTATATATATCTGTATTAGTATCTATATCTATATCTGTATCTGTATCTATATCTGTATTTGACCAATTTGTGGCTGATATGCTATTGACCAATTGACTTCATTATTATTGACCACGATTTTTCATGCATCTGTACAATCGACACTCTTTTACAGGGAACTATGGCAAGCATTTAAATTTTTCGGCCAAAAACTGTATTATTTTAAGCAATTTAAAAAACAAACCAATCTTCAGCACAATTGTGTCAAATGAATTTTTTTACTCGTAAACATTTTTTTGCATTTCTGTTATAGCAAAATTTTTCGAAATTAGGCAGCAAAACTCCAAATTTTACCAAGATTAAATTTTTGTTCAAAATCTTTGCTATTAACCATATTTTTTTGATATTCTGCTCAACGCATTGAGAACATTTCAATATTTTTTGTATTTCTGTTAAAGCAAAATTGGAAAATTTACCAAGATTAAATTCTTCTTCGTAACCTTTTTTCCTAAATAAAATTTTTTTTTTATATATTATTAAATCAATTTTAATTCTATTAATAATAAATCTATAACTTTTTTACCGTTTCAAAATAAATTTTTTTCGACAAATGTTTTAGAGTCGAATTCTTTTTCGAAATATTCATTTGCCTGCCATAAAACTACCAGTTTTGTCAAAGATATTTATTCTTCCTGATATTGCATTATGAATTATTTGAAAGTGCATTTTTTATTATTTATATTTAAAGCAATATAAATCACAAGCCAATCGATTTAAGCCAATTTTATTTATATTCAGCGCATTTTTTCGAATAGTGCGTGGCAGTATTTTGACACTATTCAACTCGGGTTTAATAAACTCGATAATCGTTCATTTTCATTGGTTCGCACTTGACTTGATCTCGGCATCGATCGAGGCAACAAATCAATTTACACTGCACACGATCCAAAGCATGATCCGTGCCTCAAGGGGTATTTCACTGCCCCCACATTTAGCGGCATGCATTTTGAACGCCCACCGAAGGTCTTCGAGCAGAGCTGCTTCAGTACTCGCAATACTCGTCGTTGTAATTTGCAACTCAGCAGAAAAAAAGAAGAAATATATTTGCATCTGCATATCTGCAAATGTGGGCGTTGAGAGATATATATATATATATATATATGTAAATCGAGTTAAACTTGCATCGATGCTTCCGACAAGGCACCAAATCAATGCTCAGCTCAAGCGCTAATAGCAACGCATTGCACTAACTGACTAAATGACTAACTGACTAAATGACAAACTGACTATTTGACTATTTGACTGTCTGTCTGTCTGTCTGTCTGAGGCGTGTCTCCAAATCAGGCTTTAAAGCAATTACGCACTCTGCAAGTGTTGTCAACATTGGCTCCATCCACTTCCTGCTCCAAGCGACTGTGCCTGGGATGCGAAATGTCATTAAAAAAGATAGTTTTCTGCCATTAGCCTGCTCTAATATCGATTGCACACTTCCAGACCTAAAAGCCACAAATTTTTGAAAGCAACTTGACAGTCATCATTTGATAAATGCAACACTTTTACTACACAACTTTTACATCTAATATTTCCTATTTATCGACATGGGAAATACTTTGATATCTATTCAGGAATTCTATCAATGTCAGTAAGTATCTAAAAAAAAAAAGAAGCATAAAAACTGTTCTGTAGAAATTGACATAGTTTTGCAAAATTTCTTATGATTTCAAGAAACTACAACTAAATGCAACTTTTAACAATTAACTTAAGTTAATTAATTAATTGGCATTTAAATATTGTTACAAACTTTTAAATGTTGCTTTGCAAAAATGGCTTTGTGTAGAAATGTTTATCTTATTAGCTATATTTAATAGTTATGAATGAATGTATGTATGTGCATATTTATATATGTGTGTGTGTGTGTGTGTGTTTGGTTTGCGGCTGTTTGGACCGGGCCAATCAGTGCAATGCCAATAAAATGAATTATTATGCAGCGTTTGCAAATTGGGTTTAAAGACTTCAAAGCATTTCAGTTTCATTAGTGCAGAAGCTGGAATCGACAGCTCGTGTCACATAAATAAACAAATGATGAGTGTTCCTAACTCAATCTGCCATATACATACAGATATATATATATATATATACATACATATATATTTATGAATAGCCCCATTTCAAAAGCATTTGCTTGGGGAGCGTGCCGCGTTAGCGGATGATGCAGTGGCATCGAGTGTGGCAACATAATCGCTTGCAAAGCGACGTCAGTTGAATTTCCCAATCGCTTGGTAAATTAATGAAAGTATCTGGCGATCCAAAGATGGATCGTTGCTAAATTGAGAATTGACTTACACCAGTTGACAAACCGTTCATTTAGCTAGCAACTTTGGCAATCTCATTGTGAAATAAACTATATCAATTTAATTTAGAAAAATGATTAAATTAAACACTGCTCAACTGTGATAAACTTGGATTAGCTCGGGTTAAGCTGTGGGTCAACTGCTGCGCTAACTGTAGATTGACATTGCAAGTTCCAATGTTCATTCCCAATGCAAAAATAATTTCATTTTGAATTTGGTTTGGAATTCCCTTCAAAGTTAGCAACCCATTGATTGCAGCATTCAATTCAATTAAGCAGATGTCTCCAAACCCATCAATATCTGAATCAACATCACTAGAAAAACCAATTTTCGTCTCTTTCTATGCGAACTAGTTCCACAGTTGAAACTGTGGAAATAAACAAATCATGAACTTTGATGCCATATTTCATAGTAAATTCAAAGGCATCGAAAAAAATCAACATAGCTTCTAATTTGCAACAAACTTTTTATCGCATTGCAATTATTTAAGAAGTGTGTGTTAATTTAGCAACATTAATAATTAATTAATTAACTGGCAAAGTTGAGCATTGACTGCGTTGCTTTGAGATTTTAAGCACTGAGCTGAAACGATTTTGAAAGCTCTTAAAGCGTTGCTTTATCTTAGTTTAACAAGCTTTTTGAGCTTTCCAGCAAGAACTAAAGTTAAGCACAGTTCGCACCAAAAGCTCAGCTTTTCGTTCAGTTAAAGCTTTAAAGTAATGGTTTAGGAATTTGCTGCAGCTGTAGCTTAAAAGTTGAGGTCATAAGCTGAGTGTACGAACTTAACGAAGGGCACAATGCCAACAAGCTGTTTGAAGAACTGGCTAAACAACTTGGCCAAGAAAACTTCTGTAAAAACTTTTAAAATATGAAATAAATAAAATAGAAGATGGTTAATGATAAATAATACATTAACTTTATTTATAAAGTGCAAAAAAGGATTTACTTGACGAAAAGAGTTAAGATCTAAAAAATATACATATAACTATGTATATATATATATATACCAAGTTTGAGTACCATCAGAGTTATTTCAAGAACAGCAGTTGCAGCATTTGGGCTCATACATCAAAAAGTTTTCCAAAATGTCCACAGCTAAGAAAAAATTATGATTTGAAGTGTTCAAATTGGTTCATCGAAATCGTTTTATATACTTTAAGTATTATTGTCATTATTCAATCGCTTTCCAAATCCCAAAGCATTTTTCTATTGTTTGCGTTAGATAGTAAATCATCCGAATTTCACAGCACTTAATATTCTCTAAGACACAAATTATAATTGGTAAGAATCAATTGAATTTTATATAAATATAATACCGATTACGATCCATCGGATCGAGTACACGCCCCATGGCCTGCTCATTGAGCATATGGCAAATGCATAGCCAATCGCATCGAATTTTTAGCTCAGATGAGAAATACAGGAATTTCCAGGTGCTCATCTGTAGGCCGCCTCATCTGCAACAATCTCAACTGGTATCGAATGGAATGCAATGCAATTCTGTATGGATAATTCTACAGAATACATCACCATATTTCTGTGCACTGTCCACTGCCACAAAACTAGCAAATTTATTTGTTGAATTTTAATAAATTTCTCTATAACAATTTTGTTTAATTTTGATTTTGGTTTGTCATTTATCGATAAATCATAAATGACATACTTCATCGGATTGCTGTAATCAGTCGAGTGAGATCGTTTTTTATATGCCATGTTTCCATTAAAAAAATTTTGAGTGAAACGCTTGCAGTTATCGATAAAATAAAATAAATTTGATCTGCGCGTGGTAAACGAGAACTTAAATTAAAATTTTTAATAAAATATTTGATGCTCAAAAAAATACTGGTTGGAATCCCGTCTTAGTGGCAACTTATTATAAATAATAAATAAAAGTCGGTAAATAAATACTTCAGATTTCCAGTTGCTATCACAAAAACCACCTGTAAAATTAGGCTAAATTTCCTTATATATATCTGAGTATATAGTAAATTATGATGTATTTTCAACATATGTTCACTTACTGTCGGAGTTGCCACAATAAGTCAGATATTCAGCAGCTGGTCATTTGTGATCATCATCATTAGCAATTGCCAGTATGCAATGTGTCTTCCAATGTGGCTTGTGGTTTACCCTGTGCTCTATAAATATAGACGGACGCACTTGGTCCGTGCTGCCAAACTGGGAACAAGGCTAATTAATTTCGCGCTGCGTGACTTGCATGACGAAAGCGAGCGCCAAAGTTTCCAGTGGGTGGTGTATGCCACGCCGTGGTTGGTGTCTGCTTTGCTATATATTCCACTCCTTCTCACGTCCCCACGTCTAATGTATGTATATGAGTCAAGGGCAAGCCCATCAATTGCATTGGCCCCACTTGCCTTGGTCATGAGCCCAATGAGTCACGAGACGCAGCAAATGGCCACCAGTCCCCAATACCCCCCCCACCCACTCCAGCACACACAATCCTCTGGCTATTTAGTGGCGGCTCTTCCGCTTGCGCGTTAAGATTGATCAATTGGATAAGGGAAGCTGCAAGTGGCTTCATTTTAATATTGTTCGCAACAAAGTTTTGGCTGTTTTGGCGATAAGCTAACCAACATTGTAACAAAGTGACTGGCAATAAATAATAATAATAATAAAAACAATGATCGTAATAACAATAAATATAAATATAAAATAATGTTGATGACAATAATAAAAATAACTATAATAGTCATTAAAATATTAATAAAAATAACGATAATAATAATCACTTGTTTTGTAAAGAATGTGTCATAAGGCGATTCATTATTACCAGTTATTTTTTCTCAGTGTAAACACGAACTTGCGGCTATTTGGGTGGCCCAACTTCAGTTTACATAAAGTGCACTGAGATACGACGCAGTTCATTAACTTCATTAATAAATGTGCGCATAGACAAACATACAGACACACACACAGACAAACAGACGCAAAAGAGGCACAACAACAACTGTGGCAACAACAGTCAAAATAAGCTAAATAAAAAAGTCAAAAACTGGCTGTCAACTGGGAAAGTAAGAAAAACAAAAATAACAGCATAAAAGTCTAAAGGTAAAGTATCTGCCGAAGGGGATGTAAAAAAAAACTGTAAAGACTCCAATCACAAGGGTGCCGTGAAAGCTGAAGCTAAATGTGAAAAGACTTCATTTCGATGTGTGAATCATTTTTGTTATTTTCATCATCTTCTAGTAGATAAGCAAATAGCATTTGTAAGCTCAGCATATAAAAGCATTTGAAATATACGTACATTTATAAATACATATATATATATACATGTATATATTTATCGCAGCAAATAAGCATGTTTGTCTGTATTTTTTTTGTCTTTTCCTAGAGATTAATAGAAAAGCGACACAGCATAACAAAAACATGCATTTACATATATATACTTACATATCTATGTGTATACGTACTCTTGTCTCTTGTGTTGCATTTGCTTTCTCTTTTATTTTCATTTTCAGACTGTCTCTCTCTTCTTCTCTTTCTGTAATTCGCTGAACCTCAGCTTTTCACGCTTAGGTATTTGATACCTAACGGTCAACGCTGATGATGACAGCCCCCATAATTATGTCTGTACATTAACAGTTACATTCGGTCCACACAGTGTACAATATATTGCTGGTTTTAGGGTGGCCCTTTATTGACTTTATGATAATAGTTAATCGGCTCAACGACAATTGATTTTGGCTTAACTAGCAAACTCAGACTTTATTTAACTAATAACACACATAGACAGTCATTTAAATGACAAAAGCTTAAGATTATGCACAAAAAAAGCGTCTGCTTCTTGGTTTCCACACAGCAAATGAATGGTTTGTGATTAGACCGTTTGGGTGGACATATCTCGCTGTCGACTGCGCTTGTAGTAGGAATAGGCTTCCAGAGCATTTATGCTAAATATGGTTAATCCAAAGAACTGCAATCGATCGAGAGAGAGAGAGAGAGAGATCGTGAGAGAGACTCTATTTGTGATGTCACGAACCAATGAACGAACGAGCGAACGAACGAAACTCAACACAGTCAACTCACCGCTGCTGCTGTGTAGGCCCCAATGTCCAGCGCAAGCACCAAACCTGAGGCAACAAAATGTGCCACTGCCTGAGCTATGTGAATGCCCAGGGACCAGAGCGTTGCATTGCAATTCCAGCTCTGGCCGAGACGCAGGTAGCGGCAGAGCAGCAGCGTAAGCGTTGTGACAAAACCCAGCACAATGACGACCAAATAGAAGCAGCCGCGAAAATTGCTCAAACGCACAGTGCTGCACACAATGCACAGGAATCCAATAAATCCGCAGAGCTATAAGAAAACCAAACAAAAAAGCAACACAGCATGTATGAGTCAAAGTGGGCGTGGCGGCAAAAGTAATTATGCCTACCAGACAGGCGATCTTGCACAGTCCGCCAATGCTGCGCAAATACTTGCGATCGATATCACGGTTAAAAGACATGACAGCAGCAGCAAAAATTCAAAAACACCACTGTAAACTGTAAATGGCTAAGGGTTAACAGCAACAACCACAGCAGCAATCTGCAAAACGTTAACAACAAATAAATAGATTTAGTGCTTTAACAAAATTCACATTGCGCACGGGAGCAAGCACAAAATGCCACTGGCAGCGGCGAAACGACTAAAAGCTTAGAACGCAAGCAAGTAAACAGCACGTTTGCGAGCGCAAGAATGAGAGCGCTATACAAAACATGAGAAACACACGCACGCACATACATGAAGAGAGTGAGAGCGAGAGCGTAAAACAAATGTATGCACAACAGTGATGGCTATTTAGCCTCTTTATGCACAGATCTGTGTTGGCTAGAAATGTTAGTACGCTGCTCATTTGCTTATATACAAACATTTTTCCCTTTTTTGCCACTCTAGTTAACAAAATTCTCTTGCGCTATAACAATAATAAAAATAATGAAATATATAATTTAATAATAGTCAGTATGCCCTATTTGATGTAACTATATATATACCTTTGATTTTGTAAATATCTTCTTTATTTTTGGCATTTTTCTAGTTGATCTATCTTGATTTGTTAGTCGATATTGTAGTTGGCAGCACTGACACACACACTTAATTTCATTCCGCTCAGAGAGCAAATACGACTTGCGACTCTCACAGCTGAAAGTTTGTGGTTCTCTGCTTACATCTGTTTTGTGTCGGTTATGGCTATCGCCTTCTGATAAATTGGCTATACGCTAAACTTGAATGTGGAACGACCTTATCAACAGACGATCCGTTTCTTTTCGTTCAATTAGGCAGCCGCCGTCATTTCCAAGCGCAACAAATTAACACTGGAACAAACATCCACTCCAAACTCTTTAGCAACACACTCAAAAGACGCGTTTCTCTCTTTCGTCCAAGTGAGTCATTTCTGGAAATGTGGAAATGTGAAAATGTGCAGTTCTGAGATTGTGATTCACTCATGTCAAAGCTGACAAACAAAAAAATAATAATAAACAAAAAAAATTACAAATATGAAAAACGAATAATCTTTGCTCCAGCATAAAAATTTGATAGGTATTAAAAATGCTTTTATGCAAGAATAAAAAATAAGTATTTGAAATCAGTCAATAATCGTAGCGGTTGCTAAATAATCTTGCCTCATTCGCCATTCACTTAGAGAGGGACGTGTGTTGCATGTGCTCAACACCTCATCAATTGAGTAACAAACCTATTTTAATTGATTCAGATTCATTGTGGTCGCCATTAGATTTGTGGGGTCGAAATAAGTCGATTCGCTCTCAGCGCCCCACTTGGACAAGGTCAGTGCCGGAATGTGCTCTCAAGTCGCAGCGGAAACATTTAGCTCAATCGCTGATATTCACTCACACACACACACACACACACACGTATGCATTTGTGTTAGTGTTGAAATGTTTGCTGTGGCTGAAATCGGGTATGTGGCAGGAGAAGCTGTTGCTGCAGCTGCAGCTGCAACGGAAATGGAATTGGAATTGGAACTAATCTCAGTAAAAATAAATAGAGAAAATCTTGGAAGTGACAAAAGTTTGAACTCATAAAATAGATATAAAATAATTGCAGTTAAATTTGTATTTTTAAGGGGCTTTTTATCACTAAGCACGCAAAATGTATTCTTGTTAAATTTATTTTATTTATTTACAAGTTAAATTTTACAATTTAAAGCAATGGAAAATTAAGATTAAATTCTTTATTACTGAATTGTAGAGCTGAAAGTAGAAAAGTATTTTGTGGCATGTGCAACATATTCTCTCAAAGTGATTTTTGCTAATTACTTGAAAATGCCTTAAAATTTCAAAAATCAGCAGAAATATTTTTTAAAAGTAGAAATGCAAATCATTTTTAATCGAAAATATAATTTCTATAATGCTGAAATTCACTCTAATTTCTAAAAATCAAAATATATATAATAGAAAATAATATTAATATATATTTAATATATGTATGAAAACAATCTGTTTTTTTTTTTTTTTCATAAAGACAGCATTTGTCAATTTGTATATAAAAGGGTGAGTCACCCTTGGCCTCAAAGGAATGTCGATTTTATAGAAGTCACGGAAAAACTTACCAATCAGTTGTCAGTCTGTGGCATTTAAATTATATTATGTTTTTTCCTGCCAGCATTTGAATGGCAATTGGATTGAGCTGAATATAAATAATAAATAAATAATGACGTTTCTCCAGCCTCGAGAATATTCGATTGCATGCGTATTTTACAATTTATTATTGAATGTAGAAATATGTATACAGTGCTGACAAAAAAAATATCCCCAACCAGTAAAAACAAATGTGCAAAGGACGGAAAAGGACAAGGGTAAATCGCGGGTGAAAGTGGAATTGTTTAATTAATGAAATCATTCTCAAATCAAGCGCACATTTAATCAAAGCGCAAAGTTCAACCGATGCCATTTGTCTGTCTCTTTGTCCAGTCCCTGTCCAGCTGTTTCGGCTGTCTGCCTGCCCCATTTTCATCCCCCATCTGCCCGCCCCATCGGTGTCGGCAAAACAAAATGAGCAAATGGCGCCTTTCAATGTGATGCCGTTCCAAAATCCCGGCCACAATAATGCCCAGATTGCGATTATGACCACTGACCTATTGTCGTAATGATTGTGATTCCTGTTCCTAATCCTCACCCCTTCAAATAATTATCCCTCTCCGTTGCAGCATCCGCTTGCTCTGATTACTTCTACTGTTCGCTGACAGTGTTTGTTTTATCTGTTTTAAGTTTTGTTTGTTCTGTTGTATTGCATCAACAATTGTGCCCTTTACATGTCTATCTGGAAGTCACTTAGCAACCGCTTCTATCCATGGCAGATATATGATATAACCATTCAATCTGACTGAGATTGAGAGATATATTTGCATAGATTACTTTATGGGGGGAGAAGGAAGTAAACCTTCTTTTTTTTTGTCCTACTTCATCAGCTTATTATACAAATAGTTAATTTTATCAATTGAAAATTTTCTTCTTTTTTTCTAATTTAGAGAAATAATATTTTTAATTTAAAGACTTTATTTCTGTACGCAGTAATTTTTTACTTTAATGCAAATCGTTTTGAAGGTAATATTAAATGTGGAAAACACGATGAGACGACTTTTAGAATTGCAATTTTTGCTCTGATGCTCATCTTTATTTTATACAAAAATCTCAAAACCTAAATACATAGAAAGCCGCTTCTAAGGCGACCTCATGTTATGTTTATTTATTTTAACGGAGTCTCCATGTGATGTTTATTCTTCTAAAAATGTAATGTTTATTTTTCTAAGAATAGCTGCGCGACTCCATGTAATATTTATTTATGTTAAAATAGCTGAACTTTAACTGCACCCACTTGTAAGTCGTCTCTATATGATCTTTTGTCATTCTTAAACATTAAATAAATAACAAAATTATAGCCATCATTTTTGGTGAAATACGAATTTTATATTTAATTAATTCGCTAGACAATTTTGCTGGCAGCGCTAATTGACTGATTGCAAATAATGCAATGTTTGATTTAAAAATGTGACACAATTTGAGGCACAACAGGGAAACCATTTTCAAATTATTTGTTGTGTGTGTGTTAATTAATGGATCGTGTCCTGATTGCTGTTTGCCATTGTGGCTTATGTCATATTTGTTTTGGTCAAGTAAGATAGGAGTTCTTCACAAGCGGTGGCATGTGGCATGTGGCGTGTGGCATGTGGCATGTGGCATGTGGCATGTGTTGTAGATCAACTTATTTAACTTAGCAAACCAACCACGGAAACCCCAATTTTCAGTTCTGATCCCCTTTAAGCTTATTACAAAATTAGTTATGCAACAAACGCATGCACACTCCAGCTCCCTCTCTCTCTCTCTCCCCGTTTGCTATCTCTTTTTCTCACTTGCAGTTGAATGTTTCCCCTTGTGGCTTTGTGGAATTTTGCAATTCGCTAAAATATATATATATAGAAATTTATGTGCATTGTTTTTATGATTTATACACATGGTTGAGCTTACAGCCAGCTCCCTTTGGATGTGCTGGCTAATCATTTACGAGAGCACCGATACATAAATTGTCTACTCACCAGCCACACAACATACACCCCCCTCCCACCCCCATACGCCCCTCTGGGCCAGAAGTGTCCTGGCAGACGACTGCTAATTTCTTCTGTACCATTTTAGTTTATTGCCTGCCTGAACTGGCTGTCAGACGCTTCGTATACGCAACGCATTTAAAACACCCACACAAAGTGTGTGTGTGTGTACTGCTGTGTGTGTACTGTTGTGTGTATGGTTTTACCTAATTAGAAATGCAGTTGCCGTAATTGGTAACTGCAGCGATAGCAGATTTTTTGTTGAGTGGCCTGGCCTCGCCTTGTTGCAAAAATAATGCTGATGTTCCACTGAACAGATTATTTGAGAGGACGGCGAAAGTTGCCCCCGTTTTGTGGAGTGTGCGTCTCAAATGTCAACTTTTATCTCTTTAGCAAAATGTGTGCTAAGTGCCAAACTCTTATCATGTAAATGACAACTCTTCAACTAGTGGCACCAATTGGCAGCGGAGTTGGTTTGCATTTAGCTTTTAGTTAGTTTTGGCCAGCTTATAGACAGACAGCAAAGCCTGTTCCGGGCTCCCTGCTTAAGCAGCGCCTTCAGTTTTTTGTTTGCTGAGTGCCTTATCTCAATAGCAAAGTGCCTCATGCCAAATACACACCCATTTCGCAACACACCGCACACACACCGCACACACACCGCACACTTCGCGCACTTAGTCACTTCACTTCACGCTCGGCGCAGGCATTTCTGATGCAAATTTCCTGGGGCATGTTCTGACAGGGCACCGACTCTATCGCTGCTGCAACTGACAGGCCTTTGCTGTGTGCCCAGTCGCACTGGCACTCCCAATCCCAATCGCCATCTAAGTCACGACAGCCACCTTATCGCACAGTGGCACCAGCCAATTGAGCTGGGAAATTCGTTTGAAAAAATAAGATTATCTTAATTATATTATGGAATTTTTAAAAAATAACAGCAGAGTAGATTGTGTGTTCTATAAATCAGCGTTCTAATATCTTAATTTCTATATTATGAATATGCTAAAATCATTTCTTGATTCAGCTTGAATTAGGTCTTGAATAGTATTAAAAAGATTAGTTTTTCCCCAAAAGTATATGTGAATTAATGAATTATTAAAAATCTTACTTAAAGTCCCAAGTAGTTGATTTAACTTAAGTGTTCATAATTAAAATTAGTCGAACTTAATTTTAATGTTAAGTTTTCATTTTATTTTTTTCACGTATGTGAATTGACAAAATCAACACGAAATATTATAAAAATTAAAATAAAATAAATTTGATATTTTATTGAATATATACGCCAAATTCAAACAAATTTGCTCCATGAAATATTACTTAAGCTTAAAGTTTTTTATATAAATAGTTAATTGAACTAATTTTTTAATAAATTATTTTTATTTACTGAGCAGATATTTCAGCATTGCTTAATATTTGAAATGGATTTACAGACTGTGGTTCCACTGTGCGGTGTAGCCATAATTTCAACAACCTCAGCGTATCTGACACTGAATGTGAATCTAAAACTGAGTTTTAGCTTGAGTCTGAATCGGAGTCTGAATTGAAGTTTGAATGCCAAGAGCGTCTCTTGGATAAATGGAGCCAGCTGGCGAGGAGTGTCATGAATTGTTCAATTTGTGTCCAGGAACTTGGGAAACTTTAAGGAAACACTTATACGCCTTATAAATTATTATCATGTTCACTCAAGTGCCATCACCATCAATCAAATGTGAGTTAAGAAGTATTTCGAGAATTGCTTATTATGATTTTTTTTTTTTTTTTTTTTTGAGAGCCATATTATTAAGTGGCGATAAACAAGTAAAGTTTTGGGAAACGTTAGCAAACTTCGATTCAGATTCCGATTGGGTATATTCAATTTTAGGGCATGCGTATAATTTATGTTAATGAATTGCCTTCAGTTTTGCTCCCGATTGCGATTACATTTTGCACGCCGTTGCGCCATCAATCAATCAATCAATTTCGTCCTGGTCTCAAGTGCCTTATTGGGCAACTCAGCTTGCTGCCCGCCACCCGCATGATATCTGTCAGCAGCAGCAAAAAAAAAAACCAGATATATATTAATATATTTATATATATTCATTTAACAAGAAAGACCGGTTAAATTGGGTACACCAAGGATTGAATACTCTTGCGGAATGGCGCCAAGCTGGCGATATCTAAATTTGGCCATAAATCTGCTTTAGCAGCCAAGTGTATAATGTTTGTGTCCGGTTGAAAATTGAAGTTTCCAAGTTTGGAATAGTCTTTATGGAGTTAGAGATGCTTGTTTATGGCAAATAAAAAAGTCAACTTTATAATTTCTAAGAAGCCCAAAATTATCGTGTGAATGTGAGAGGAAAAAAAGCGAGAAATATAATTCAAAAAGTTTAATTGGCGTCTGTTGTCGATACCACCCCAATTTGGCGAGCTATCAGAGAAGCTTGGCGCTCCACCAATCACATGGAAATCATAGCATTTTCAGCAGGCATCATCAATTTGAAAGCAATTCGCGGGCAACTTTGAAAAGTTGTCTCGCATTTGGTACGCTCCGGCAAATCAAGTGAATAACCCGAGGCGGTAACAAAATAGACTCGACCAACCCCCCCCCCCCCCCTTAACCCCAACCAAGCTTACAGGTATTCGACACTCGCATTTGACTATGTGCAGCTTGCAGCAGTAACACGGTGCGAATACATGATTTTTCACGTACTTGCACAAAATTTTTCAATTCGAGTCCCACTTTGGGCAGCTGCTCAGGCACGTAGATCTCTGTGGAGCATGGCCAACGCCAAGGTCCATATCCATATGAGTAACTTGTGCATTCAGTTTTGATGAACCGAGTTGCATGGCCAAACTGATGGACTACGTTTTAATCATTGATTTCTTAAGGATTTCACTCTGCAAATCAAACTAGGCTTGATAAATGAATTGGCATATCCAATAAAATTGATGGCTGTAAATTTATGAAATGGCTAAACTGAGTATTTAACACAATAAAATTAACAAATTACTTAAAAGTCAAATTTTATGTTGTCTACAAAAAAGAGTTTATGTATAAAAGTAACAAATAATTGGCTTATATTATTACTATTATTATTAATATGATTATTAAATTGGGATTTTCCTGCACTGCAACCTATTAAATCTATTGTGTCCCCTTCTGAGCTTATAACACCTCCATCAATCCCAGTTCCCGCACGAATGCCACAAATCTTTGATGGGTCGAGGGAGATTCTTTGTCATTGACATTCATAACATGCATTCCTAGGATTCTGCATCTTTTCTTGGCTAGGGTGATACATTCTGTTAAAATGTGAATTGAGGACTCCTTCTCCACTTCACAAAACCTACACTTATTGTTACTATAGATGCCCAATTTGGACAGGTGGCTTTTTAGTCTACAATGTCCTGTCAGTAGACCGACAAGTATCCTTAGCCATGGAATTTACTTGATTAAAACGTTTATTATTATAGCCGCCCAAAAGACTTTTGGCTTGTCGGCATCCTGGTGTCTCCTTCCCAGCTCCGTAGTCTCCTTTGTCTGTCTTCATTTCTGTGTTGCAGCCGTATTGTGTGCCACAAAATGGGCCCCCTCTCTGCACCCATTCTAGCCTGCTCATCCGCCGTCCTTCGTTCCCTGCGGCTAATTAAGTTAAATGCATGAAAACATAAAATTCTGTTAACTGTTTTTATGATAAAAAAAAATAATAATTCCAGCAATGACAGCTTATTTTATTAGTTATGTTATTTTTTTTTTAAATGTATAAAATACATATTTTTAAGTAAATGCTTTCATTGCAGGTAATTAATAATGCAGACACATTTCAAATTGAATGCCACTCAGTGAGTCCATTTAGGGTTTAGTTGCCACATAAAATCAACTCGCAAATGTTATCAAATTAATAATTTAAGAGAGACAAGCAAATGCGCATTTTGCGCAGTGCAGCTGCAAATGATGGACAACCATAAAGATGAATTTTACCTAAACAGGAAATTACCGAAAAATGAAATGCACGTCAATTATTTGTGTTCAAAGAAAAGTGATTCTGTCAAGTGCCATTTGTATACCCTGCACCCAAAATGGAAATGTTTCAAATGGCTATATAGGCTGTAAATAATATATATAATATTATATATATTATATAATATATATAATATCACGATTTGCTTGCAAGTTGACATAGCCGATTAAAATTTATTTACTTGTTTTAAGCAGATCAAAATTAGGTTAGTTATTAATAAATAATATATAAAGCAGAGTTTTCCAATAAATTTATCATTCAAAATTTCATTTTTATACAGCGAAAAAAAAAACTTTTTAAAACGGATATTTGGCAACTAAACTAGAATTTTTCCAGCAATTCATTCGACTACAGCATTCGTAATTTGTTTTCCATTATTAAACAAAAAACAATCGATAAATATTTTGATATAAATCGAAATGTGAACAGAAAAAGTTCAGACTGCAAGGGTATGGAATATTCGGTGTATTTGCAAACGGTTGATGTTTTGACGGAAATTCATAATCTGGGATGAGTACGTACTGTCATTTGTTTCTGGGCAAAAGGATTCCTTATGGTAAACAACATTTGCATTCGTTTTGCATGCAGCAATTTAAGGCAGGTGCACGCCACAGTGCGAGTGCTAGTTGTAGGGGGAGTGAGGAGGGGGGATGCCAGTGGAGTGGCCGTAAGTAAGTCTCTGTGCAAAATGTGGCTGTTGATTTAACTGGTGCAGAAAATCAAAGGCGCTTCATCAGTGTCATTAATTTGATTTGTGTTGATTCACAAGCAACCAGGAGCAGCAGCAACAACAACAACAACAACAACAACAATAACAACAGCCCCGAAGCAGCAGGACAACTTTTGCTGAATCAACTTCATGAATAATGCAACAACGAGAAGGACACGCACACATTCTAAATAAACGGTGGGTGAATGAGGGAGGGTAAATGTGTGTGTGTGTGCTGTAGATGGGGAGAGGTTGGTGGGGGGGGGGGGTGTTGATAGAGGCGACTATTGAGTTTTATCGCTTATTGCCTTGCACTCGTCTAAGTATGTGGCACATCTGTTGCGATCCTCCACTTTTGCTGCCGTCTTCAGTAATGCAATTACGCAATTTATGAAATTACAATGGCAAAGTGACTTTAGCTACAATTTTCGTTAGAGCGATACACGCAACACAGAGAAGGACCCACATGCAACATGCACACAACGGAAATTGCGACTAATAAATTTATATATTTATTTATATATATATATGTGTGTGTGTGTGGCCCCCAGGGCGGATATTGATGATGGGTGAAACTTGGTTGACAACCAGCAGTTGATGATGTTGTTGCTTGTTGCTTGTTGCTTGTTGTTTGTTGCCTGCTGCCTGCTGGTTGTGCTCAGCTTTGATGAAGCATTTCCATCTGCTTGCACTTGACATGCCACTGACATATCAATCGAATTATCAGTTATGCAAACTGTCAATTTTGTTGCAAACATCTTTCGTATAAAATATCAAATGGCAGCTCAAATTGCCAATTTGTTGCGTAACAAACTTAATATGCTACTTAATGTTGTTACAAACATATAAATATTTAAATATAATTCGATTTTTTTTTTGTGTGTTTTGCCATACATTTAGTTAAACAATATATATATATTTATTCAGGCTAGTTCAATTTTGTTTTCTTAAAGTACAAATAAATTGTAATTTTATTGTTAGATAAAAACAATTTGTGTTGCAGGTATGGCTGCACTGCTGTTGCCAAACTATGCTTAAGATACGCAATAAACAAGAACAAAAACAGAAGCAACAATTTTCGCGACAATGTAACAAAAAATGTTGCATACTTTTATGCGCATTTCTTAACCACATTTCTTACACTCGGAAAAACGAAAAGCAGGCTGCTAATAGACTATCCCAGTTAAATTTTATGCTTTTCAACTCTTTAGAAATATTTGTCAAAATTTAGAATACAAAAATTCAAGATAAAAATTGACTTATAAAAAGGCTGAATAACTTTTCGTTTTGGTATTTGAATTTGTATTCGAGTGTTGTGAGTGCAATTAATGTATTGAACGTGCCACACTGAATTTCTATGGGGGGGCCCAACTGATCTTTGTGCAGCGTTAAGCCTTCAAGCCAAGCCATCTGCCCCATGTGGCATAATCATAAAAAGCAGCTTAACACTTATTTTGCACTGGCAACGATTCGCACGCGTCGAGCTCCATTTTTATTACGACTAGTCCGCATTAGGTAAGTAAGCAGATTTGAACTTGACTTATATATATATATATGTATACCTTTATATGTGTACATTATTGTCTGCCCTGTGGACAGTCTACAGGTCAGACACAAACACACACACACACACAGATGCATATGTTGTGCTGATACTTTGATTGCTGCAAAACGAGATCGTTAAATCAAAACAACGGATTTGGGAACGTGTTGGCCGCTTACCATGATAAATGGCCAAGACCAAGGACATGACCAAGGCAGTGTGCGGAGATGCAGACGTGTCCCTCAGCTATACATATACATACATATATATATGTATATGTATGTATATTGTTGTGCCATTTATTCAGTCTGCATTTGATTGGCATTTGGCATAATTGTATGTTAATATCGAGGCGTTCAAGTGGCTCAACAGCTGTCACAATAGCGTCGCCTAAACAGGCACACACACACACACACACACATACATAGATAAAGCTTAGTGGTGTTGTCATAGGCGCTTATGAGCTTGACCTTGACATTGTCACTGAAAGCGCTGATAAACTAAGTCCTAATCCACTGGCATTATGTACATTTGGCACTTTGGCAGACGGGCAACACACACAATCACACACACACACACGCACAGGCACACACACACACACATGCAGTAAGACAAAAGCGAATCGAGTATTTGGAACAATGAAAAGCCAAAAACCAAGTAAAAAAATATCCCCAAGTAGGATTGCTTGGTCAGTGGAATACCCTATTGCCACAAGCCGACCCAAAATTGAATTTAATTATTAAGTATTTTTCCCCAATTTATTACTAATCAAATTGCGTTCAATATAAAAAAAAAATATTAAGAGTCTATTAGACATAACCGTCTCATGTTTCTTATTTATTATGGCTAAGCTAATGTGGCACAAATGACTTGTTTGCAGCCCATAAACTTAATCCCAGACAAGCGAATAAAAGTATATTTTATATGCTTTTTGTCTGTTAGCCATGTATGCAAGCTGTTCAAATATATTTTTGTTGCAAGCCTTTAAAGACCCCTTTTGCTCATTTAAGTAGAAGTCAACCAAATTCGAATGTGAAAAAAGAAATTCTATTTTCTATTTTCAGTCAGAAAACAACTTGTGCAATGGGAAATGGAAACTATTTTTTTCCAGCCCTAAAATATAATTTAATAAATAATTATAAATTTGCTTTTAAATGTAAATTACTCACAAATATTTATAATATTTTTTGTATATTATATACCTCTCTCAACTTGCAAATTATTTAATTTTTAATAGAATTTAAGTAAAGAAAAGTGAAGCTATTTATATCTTTGTCGAAAGTATTGTAATTGTATCGTGAATATATATGTGACTTATTGGATAGTATATATAACGGCTAGTCGATAGATTCTATTAAAAAACATTTTTAGTTTTTTAATTTAGATCAAACTATTTTTGATTTTTTGTTGTGAAGTATTGAAAGTGGACAAATGGAATCGGGTGTACAAGGATATGTTATCCTTGATTTGTTGAATGTAGTCGTTATTACTTGTCATCAAGTCAATCGATTGAAGCGAATTAAATCATATCAACAATGCTTATTCAGTAGTTGTAGAAGTAAATCTGAACCTGAATTGCAATTTTGGTTTATTTGTGTGTAATTTGTTACTTTGCCTTTATGCCCGGGCTGGGCTGGGGCAACTTGACGTTAAGTTGACAATTGACCCTGGTAGTGACTCGATTGGCAGCATTAGCCACGCTTATTGGCGTACATCAGATTTAATGGATCCACTCAGGCAGCCAGTTGGCTACCAGAGCATCAGCTGAGCATCTCCTTTAATGTTGCTCAATGTCCTCAAAATGGCTTTAAAAAGTAACCCAATTTGTGGCAACTGACTGCGGCCACTCTGCCACTCACTTCAGTTAACAGGCTGGTTGTTGGCATTTGTGCTGACAACCAGACGCAGCTCAGATGTGCCCCAACACGAGATGAGGTGTGGAGAGGAGTGGCAAGGGGAGGAGTGGCGAGGGGAGGCGAGGCGATGCGAGGCGAGACGAAATTGTGGGCGTTGCAATGTGTTTTTGTTTCATAGATTCATACGCTCTGCAAGTACACAACGTATTTTGTTCCATCAATCAACTTTCCAATTGAGATATGACGTATTGCAAAAAACAGTAGGTACAGTGGCCACTCGCATATCAAAACTGTAGACAAAGCACATTCGAGTCTATAGCAAAAATAAATATTTAAATCATTTGTTAAGTTACAAGAAATATCAATGAAATTCAGAAAATAAATTAAATATGTAAAAAATATGCCAAATACTTATTGGCAATGTCAAAAAATGCAACAGCATTTGGCATTCGAATTGGCAAAAAAAGTGTCAGTTCACCTTTTGAGTTGGCAAGCAATTTCTGCTTAGATTTGCAATTGGCAATTGTGTCCAAAGCTCACCCTCTGCCACCGACACACTCCTACACAAAATAACATACATGCCACCAAAAATAAATAACAAAAAAAAAAAAATATATTAAAAAGGAAAGGAAAGAAAGGGAAAGAAAAAAAATATTAAGGAAAACACCAAAATGAAGTTGTCCCATGTTCCAGGACTGATGCTGATGATGACATGTCGTCGTTGTTGTCGTTGATTTCAAAATTTTAGTTGAAAAACCGAACAATTTTGGTGGCAGGACTTAAAGCGTCGCTTTGCCCTTCGCCCGGCTACACATGTCGCCCTTCACATGCTTGCCACTAAGTTGTGAAACAGAGACAGGCCACGTGCCACGTGCCGAGCCGACTCGAGTCGAGCCGCTCACACGTCAAATTATGCTAATCAGGTGGCAGCCACGAGCAGGCGTGGCAGTGGCGTCTAACGCCGCATAATCGATTGCTTCTTCGTGAAAATGAAAAGCGCATAGAAAATGAATTTATTTTGACACCCCCCCCCCCCCCCTACCACCAGCCAGCAAACTCAGTAATTGGAGTGGAGCCAAGGACACCAGCCTGGTGTGAAGGATGTGACCGCAGCGACAGCCGAATACAATTTTGGCACCCTGCCCTCGATTATGATATGGAAAGGAAATCGGCAACTACACAAAAAATCTTAAATGTTTCTGCCCCAAATGCGGCAGGTTGCGCGAGCATCGAGAATGTTCGCTTTAGCGTTATCCCAATGCAAATTACATTTATTATTTTTAGATTATATTTAAATATATTAATACAAAAAAAAAAAGCCAGCAAATCTGAGCAATATCAAGTCCAATTCCGATTAATGTTTTAAGTAATCGACCAAAATTGATGTTTACAACTTTTCTTTTTATACCAACTGATTTTGCACAAGAAATGTCTTTGTTGTAGTACAAAGCATATTTCTAAAATTTTTATTATTTTAAAAAATTATGTCTAATTTCTATGGTATTTTTTTTTTTTATTGAAAATACCAAATTTGAGCAGTTTTATTGTATCGAAGAGAAATAAATTTTGATCAATCTTATCTATCGTCAGCTCAATACACAAAACTCATCTCAGCCGATTGTTTTTATGTCAGCTATATGTTCTAGTGGTCCAATCCGATCTAAAAAAAAAAAAACGAATATCAACATTTAAAATTGTTTAATAAATGTATGCAAAATATGAGGACAATCGGAAAAGGCAATGTTGACTCTAATTGCGTTTGCACATTGAAGCCAAAACAAGCATGAATATTAATTAATTTTCCAAAAATTGGAAATTGTAAATCTTTTGGTTGACCACATGCTGGCTTCGATTAATAGATGTGGTATTTGGGCGAATGTCAGGAAACGCACACAATTACACACACCCACACACACACACACACAGTCATACATGGTCTGAAAGAGTGTATAATAAAAGCGAAATATATCAGGGGAATTGACTGCATTTCAATGCAACACACAACAATGGCAACTATGTCCAAGAGCAGCGCCAATAGCAACAATGGCAACAATGCTCATAAACATCAATTTGTGCGAAACCAGCCGCAGATAAAGCATGAAAATGGCATTACAATGCTTCATCAAGCATTGCATGGATGAAGGGGGAGGGGCAGGGTAGTTGCCACAGGCAAAGCTGCCACGTACCATGTAAATTGATAGTGTCATCAGTTTTGAACAGTCGCCCTTGTGAATGCTCCTTCTCCATCTCCATCTCAAATGCTCAAATGTTGGCAAATGTTGAATTGTGCATTTTGAATGACAAACTGGTTCCGGCGGGCGATTTTAGAAGCGAACATCTTGCGATGGATTGAGTGGAACAGTAAGGAAATTGTAAAAAAAAAAATTATATCAAATTTATTAGATTTAATGCTCAATTGAAACAAAACATAGTGAATATAATGTGGGAAACATGGCTTAAAAAAAAACAAAAACAAATTTTCTGGCTAGAGCGAGAAACTTTAAGTTGGATAAATATGAGTGTTCAGTTTGTTGTCCAGTCCAAGTGCTTGGTCAACCCACCTGTCCTTTCACTTTTATCTTATCTGTTCATCTCGTTGCCCTGCAGACATGCAGTTGATTAATAAGCCTTGGCAAGAGGGACAAGGGGTAGGGCTGTCGGCGCTATTTAAAGTTGCCACTTTAGGTAATTACTTAATGCAAATAAAGCCCTTGGGCGTCATACACAACAAAAAGAAAAAACACAGCGACTTCTAGGTCGAGCAGCGGGGGGGTAAGCGAAAGTTTACATCAGTCAACAGCCGGCGGCTAATCGCCAACAGCAAGCCACCCCCCAGCCCCCTCCCCCACAAGTTTGTTATCCAAACTCTGGCAATGAATGGCAATAATCACAGCAAACTATTTGGCAACTCCCCAATTTGCCAGCTCCGCAATCAACTGCTAAACCACCCAGCGCATCCACCGCAACATCTTTAAGATGCTGAGTAATGATTTAGGCAAAAACTAATAAATAATAATAAAAATAAACACAAGCAATCAGCTTAACATGCAGAATACCAGATACCCTCACAGACTCAGCCTAAAATTGGTATTACTTAATTGGGAATCGGAAATTTTTTATATCTATTTCGCTATATATAAAGCTAATGAAGCAACCGTTTCAATATATTGAATACTATCAAATATCGATACTATATATATATGTATATATATATAAATATATACTCTACTTACACAACTTGTAAGTGTATAAAAATCACGCAGGCATATTGCAAAAAACAAATTTCAAACACTTCATGTAAAAAATGGAGTCGGCTCCGGGTTGATTATAAGTATATCGGAATGTGGGGAATATGGGATACGCTCTATATATCTAATAGAAGACTTATGCTATGTGCTCGACTTGGGCTGGCGACACGTCAACGGCAGCGCCCCTTGCCCCATTTGGTGGCATTTATATGTGTCAGCATGTCGGGACTATCATCAATCACTTTTGAGTTATTTGTCAGTTGGGGCTTCTCCACGTTGCTTGTGGCTAGGTAAGTTGGGGGGGGAAAGAGTACTCAAAATTGGACTATATACTTCAACATCCAGAGAACTGACATTTATGAGCAGCCACTAGCCGCACAGCAAATGTGGACAGGGGAACTGAGGCACAAACCCTTAACAGACAACACGCCAAAAACACACCCTGCAACTGCACTCAAAAAAAAAAAAAATAATAAAAAATAAACCTTCAAAAATTGCCCTAAAAACCTGTTAAGTTTTTGGTAATAATTTTATAATTAGCAAAATTTAATTTCTTCAATTTAGAAACGCTTTTTCCTAGACGAAATATAATTTTTTTTTTATTGAACTTTGAAAAATGGCCTTATGAATTTGACTTTGTCAATAACAAAATATAGTCAGATTTTGTTCAAAGTGTTAATGGCTGCAGTGGCTGCAGCAGAGTTGTCTTTAAAACTGTAAAACATATGTGTGTTTTGGCCATTTGTCTTGCTTAACTGAAAGTGGCAGGGCTATTTGTGGCATCAATGTGGCATCCTTAAGCCGATGTCACTCCCAGCATTTGTCAGGACTTCCTTTTATTTATGCTTTGGGGCTATTTTTGGGCAGCACACTAAGTTAACAAATTACACAATATTTATTTATTATTGTTTGTTTTACTGTTTATTATTATTATAATTTGGGCATTGAAGTGTTCATGTGATTGTTTGTCTTAAAAATTAGGACAGCAAAAGACAAACACAACAAAATAAATAAGTCAAGAAATTTTGTATAACTTTTAAATGTATGCAGATACACGCAATACACACACACACCCACACACGCACACATATGTAAATGAGTTTGGATCTTTTTTTTATTTTTGGATAACTTATTTAGATGTTTTTCTTTTATATTATCAATTTTTTTTATCTATTTACTTTTGCCGGCCATGGCCATCGAAAATCCAATTAAAAAAGTGAAATTGAAAAACTATCAAAAGTCATTAATGTTACAATATTTTGACATTTTGATGGGCAGTACTAAAAATAATTTCCATAATGTTTAAATAAGTTTTGGCGACTTTCAGATGCCCTGCCTGGCATTGCGTCAATTTGCCAGTAAATTTGGACATTTCTTCTTAGATTTTTAGTTAGTTTTATATTTAAATTTATTTATTTGTTTAGCAAAAAAATCGAGATTTTGTTTTCTATAGCTTAGACTCTGCCTAATCGTGACTTTTTCACTTACTTTTTATACTTTTTGCAGAGGTTATTAGAGGCTCTGTAGACGCCTTGAAATCTTGACCAAAATTGCCTGTCTACATCAATTTCCTAGTGGCAGGGTATACAATGTTCGGCTTGCCAAAGATTGTTTTAATTTCTTGTTATTTTTTATTGTTTGCAATAAAAATTACGTTTTCAGCTGACTGAACTTATGCACAAAATGCAAGCAAACTTTGTTTTCATTGCGTTCATTTTTTATCCAGCAAATTACATGTTCAAATGCACAACAGTTTTTTTAATTCGAATGCACTTGAACAAATAAATAGCAATTGCAATTGCACTTGCCTCAACTGCAACACTGAACTTTAATTACAGACTTTCACCTCGCTTTTGAACTCTGGCTTTTTAATGAGATTCTTGCAAAATATTCTATTATTTGTCTCAAATATTAAGCTGTAAAAAACCCCTTTTAAATACATGAAGTTTTACGAATTTATTGTGTCTTCACATAATAACAAAATGTAAAAATTTAGAGAACATTTAAAGCTGACTTTCACTTAGATTGTGCCAAATGAATATTTATTGTTGGAGTAGCTTTTTTCTCAGTTTACCCTTTTTGAACTTCAAAATTAGCTGGTTTCTGTTGGCAACAATTTGAGACCCACGCGTATAAGTTATATAAATATAAATTATGATATCTGTGGGGGGTTGAACATATTGTTAACAATCTTCAATTAAGTTGACATTTTCATTTTAGCGTTGACGTCATTCGCATTTGATTCATTGCGTTCTGTGCGCCAGTGTTGGATAATTCGCGTTTAATTAGTGTAATGATTCTGGGAACCAAGTTGTTTGGCAGCTGCCTCGTGTTCCCCAACTCATTTGCAACTAATTAAATTTTTGCAACAATTTGTCAGCAAGTTTCCACAGTCGGTTCAACAGTAGCCTGGCAACTTTTCATTTCAGCTCATTTCTCAACACCAGCAATTGCTTTGGATCTTACTCCGCCGCTTCTTCAGGTGCCTCCTCCAGCATCCACCAAGCTGCTCATCTAATTTTATCTCCGCTACTGTAGTTTTTGGCCGTTGTGCAGTTGTAGTGCTTACAGGAAATTAATCTGCAAACACTATCCGGCAGAAAATCCCCTTATTTTTTCGACATACCCTATATCAATAAATATATGAATTCAAAGTGGGTATATAAAATTGTACAAATTAATTTCTTTTCAGTTCATTTATGATATTTTTTTTTTTTCATAGCATAAATAATAGCTTTTTCACGTTCAAAAATTGTAGTTAAAATTATTTTTAAGTATTATGTTTTTTTTTTATAACTAAAACTTATATATAAAATTTAAATCCAGTAAAAAATATGGTTAGCAATGGGTATTTGTCAGTGAATAACTAACGTGTCCTTTTCCAAGTTTTTTTTTTTATGTGGGCTGTAGACGCCGCCGACGGCGCATCTTTTGGCCTTTGATGCTTGCCTCAATTTCCGTAAGGCAGAGCATTTTATAATTATGTGTTTGTGGTAAGGGCAGGGAGGGAGGGGCGGATGGATGGACTTCAGTTAAACCGTTCTTATCTTGTGTTTGCATGTGTCCTTTTTTTATTATGTGCTCATGTCCTTTTGGCATAATTTACTTCAATTTGACATGTGACATGACATAATTGAAAGTGTGGCAATTTACATATCAAATTTATTATTACAAAATGTATATATTTATATGCAGCAGTGGTTGTTCATTTATAAGTGTAAAACATAAATGATAATGGACTCTACTCAGTTGGCTGCCATCTTAAGTAACTGACACAAATTGCATTCAATTTGATACAAAGAAAAATCATATGAAATCAAAATTGAAAGTTTATTCGAGTGGATTAAATTACATATACAGAAGTTATGATAACTGAAATGTGTGCAGGGAACAATGTAATTAGTTGAATGAATCAGCCTTTTCAAGGAACTGACATGTGGCTCAGTAGAGTGGAAGCCATGTCGACTCCATGCCATGCCAGATCAGGCAACAAAATAATAGATACGTAACAATTTCAACAAGCTGGGGCAAGTTAAATAATATTGTTCAACTATCTAAAAACCATGACAACATACAAAAAACAAAAAAATAAAAAAAAAAATAAATAAATACAAGCATCTATTGTGGACAGCGTCCAATCTCAATCTCAGCCACTCGACGTTGCTAGCCCCGTCTCAATGAGCTTTAGCTCCAACAAAATTAGCAGCACTTGCCCAGTAAGCTCATCTTGCAACAACAATGTGGGACAGGGGCACGGGGCACGGGTCGGGATCAGAATGACAACTGTTCTTAACCCACACGGACGCTACGGACTACGGACTGCACTCAGAAAAAAACTCTCACTGAATCTTCGTAATTTAAGTTGCTAAAATATTTATAATTTTGGCAATTTTTTTAGGGGCAATCATTTTTTTTTATTTCAATGTGTAATTCTTATATTAAAAGAATTCTCAAAAAACAAAGCGATTTTTTTGTTGATATTTTTCTCCAAGTGCACTTACTACTACGACTATTAGAGAGTGGTGCCACCTGATGTTGCTTGGCGATGTCCCTCTGCTAAGTATAAGCCACGCCCAAATGCTCACTTCCAGCAGCGTGCACATATTAAAATATATTCTTTGTGTCTGCCGCGAGACTGGGCCAGCGGGCAGGGGGACAGAGAAGCGGCAGAGATGCGGCTGCGGATAAGGCTGCATGTAGATATATAGAGGAGATACTGCAGTTTCGTGTGGGCTTACTTACTTGCCACCAGCTTAGATACTCACCTGCCGCAGTTGCCACACTGCAGGATTAGCTGACTTTGACCAAAACCATAATTAACAATAATTATCAACGAAAAATAACAGGCAAGTGCAGAGCTACTGAATACCCTTAACGAAACTGAATAATCAAAATATATATATTTTTTTAATTGTGTTACTCGTTTTCTGATGATTATTTTTAATTTATAAATTAAATTTATTGTTAATTTATAAATAGAAACAAAAAAATGCTTAGCATATGTTTTTTTCACTTAATTGTTATCGATTGTTTGCAATCGAAAGTTATAATTTCATTTCGATATTTTTTTTTATTTTTTTTTTGTTTGTTTAATTGGCTTGTGACCCAGGTTAGGTCTACATTACAGCGACGTAAAGACAAAGTTTGCAGCTGCTATTCTCCCACAATCTATTAGCGTTGCACCTATCTACTTGCAACCTTCACGCCCCTCTAGGCCCCCACCATGCAGACCACACAGCCTGCTAACTGCGCAAATATGAAACTTTCTGTTGCCACTTTGAGTGACAATGCATATTTTGCTAGCTGGTACTGCAGACCACAACTACTGTAATTAAATTAGAAAACATTAGCAGCTAACGGAACTTTAACAGAATTACAGTATTTCAAAATATTTGCAATAGGAGCATCAACATGCAAACTGAGGCCATCGAGGACAAAGCGACCGAACAGGACATGGACATGAGCATGATGAGGTTCCAACGTGGTTGGCAAGCGTGAAATTAAATGATGGCACAGACTCACAACAACACACACACACAGTCGCACACACACACACACAGTCTCACACACACACACACACAATCGCATGTCGCACAATGTGCTGGAAAAGTGTAATTCCATACAAAAATCGCCTCGGGGCATGCAATGTGCGAATGTGTTTTGCAATCGAGATATTTTGTTGCACATTGAACGATGATGGGCCTATTGTGCTAATGCGGTTACTTTAAAATTTGATTGTTTGATGTTTTAGGGAGTTGCCGGGCAGTCGCAAACCAACCGCAGTTGCCACACGTTAATGTCACAGGCAGACAGGGCTCAGATTAAGGCCTGATTTAAGCCACTTCTCTGACCATATCTCCTTTCATATGGCTGGTTCTGAAGTCGATTAGATTACATTTCACATTTAATATATATATATTAACATATGTATATATCGATAGTTATAGCCGATTGCCGATAAATACTTTATCATTTTTTTTTCTTTAAGAATTGGCAAAGGCACTGAAAAGTGGGTCGCAGACGGAGTAAATTTTAATCCAACACTAATTATTTGATTTATGATATTACTGTGTGTGTGTATGTGTGTGTGTTAGTGGGGCACACACTCGTAAGTGACTCGGCAAATTGACTAAAATTGCATACACATTTCGAAATGAAATGAAAATATCACCGAGAATCAGCAAAAGCATTGCAACAAAGAAGGATTTCCACTCAAGCAAATGAAATCCCTGTCTGTGGCTTGGTCCAAGGATTTCATCTTTATGTAGTCCCCAAAATGTATTTCATTATCCATTACAAATTACACATACGACACGTTGCCAGGGCAACCAGAACAACAAAGTTGAGAAGACGATGACAATAACAATAAAAGTTTTTTTTTTTTTTGCTTTGCAGCATCTACGCAAGCCTAAAACATTTATTTGCAACTTTGTGGGGCAGTTTAATATGGAATGTGAAACAACTTTGCCAGCGTTGACAAATTGATTTTGTTGTGTAAAAAAATAGTCCCATAAAATTCAGAAATGATAAATTAATTAAAATACTTTCGCATATTAACTCAATTGAGTTTTTTTTGCCAGCCATGTTGCCAGTTTGCCATTCCGTTTGATGTGTGCCTAAAGATAATTATCGTTGTTTTTTTGGTAACACTCGTGTTGCATGAATGATTGATTTGCGCGTTGCAGTCACAGATTATCTAACATCGATGCCACAATTACATCGTTAATTACAGTATTTGGAATTTGTTGCGTGTCAGAAAGAGTTTTCTAATAGTCATAAATATGCACATTATCAACATAGCCTCACAGGACACACGGCCACGCCCCATAGACGCCCACTTACATGAACAAAAAACATATTTTCTAGAAGAGCAGCTAATTTACACTGGCAGGCAACGTATTATTAAGGCTAATTATGTTGATTCATAACATGAAAACACCTTTTGCCCCCCCTCCCTTATGCAACATGTTGCGTGTGACACAGTAGAAGCAAAATGCTAATGGGCAGCATACCCCGCAACCCCTTTTCGTTGTTTATGCCAAGTTGGCAACATGGTCCTGGCCGGGCGAACTAAGCTATCCAAATGTAAATGGATTTAATTTTAATCATGGCCTAAACAAATTACAGAAACTGTGCCCCGAATTTTCCATTGCCAATATCTTTATTGTAACTTATGCCTCATAAATCATTGCCACATTAAGTTTTGTACTTATGCAGAGAGCGAACCCAAATATTGAAGGGTCAACATTGTGTGGCATGCCGCACACTTTACAACCGTGGAATAGGTAATATACATAAAAGATCTATGGGAACATCTTCAATGTACCCTTTAAGGGCAAAGGCAAAAAATAACTAAATTGTTCAAGAAAAAAAAAAACACAATTTTCGCAAAGCCAATTCATGAACAAAACTACAAGTCATGGTCTTTTCCAGGCCTGCCTAAAAACAATTATAAAATATGAGATATAAAAAATAATACTCAATAAATTCAGCGTTATTGGCAGATTGTTAAAAAATGAACCGCATTTAAAGAAAGTTGGTTTTTTTTTTTCTTTTCTAACCAGATGCTACACACACGTCAAGGATTGCTTAAAATAAAACCACTTTAAATAAATATTTGGTATGGGTTAGAAATGTGCCCTGTGGAAGGCTGCTGTGTTCAATTTTTTTTTTAGCTAAGGATAATATTTTCAATCATTTTCAAATTTCGACTTGCTTGATTTGGCTCACATTATACGGTTGTAAATAAACGAGTCATTCAAAGTGTTGACCCGGCACAGGTGAGTATGGACTCCCTCGATTCATGCTCCGAGTGCAAGACCGGACACTTAATAAGCACAACAGGACAACAGGACAACAGTTGGAAAAGTGCGTCATGAATTATTTTGAAAAGTAATCATCGGAGCAGATAAAATGGTTCAACTAGAATGGGATATGTATTAATATTGGATGCACAAGGCGTATGAGCAATATTTATTTATATTCCAAAGAGAGTTCTATTTGCAATTGATTTTTGGTTGGTTGATTTGGCTTTTTCGCAATTTGTAGTAACTGTACAAATATGTTTGGCAATGCACAATTCACAAAGCTTATAAAAATAAATCTTTGGCAGGTGCTTCAAATTGCCAACGAAATCTTTGCTGACACTTGAGAAGAGAAATGCCCAACCGGAATTCTCATCAAGTGATTGTCGACCACGTTCGAGTGCACAAAAATGCAATTATGAGGCCAGTGGTAACAGAATGCGGTTTCAATCTCTCTGGCCGGGATTGGCATTTGTCCATGGGCCATGTCTAACGACAACACGTTGCTTAGAAAACTTCCTCGCAGAGGGAAAGTTTCGTGGGAAATATTTGACATGTTCGAGTGTTGAAAAAATATAATTGAAATTTTATAAATTGCTTTATCTAAAAATTAACGAAAATATCAAATAAAAATGCAATTGTAAATTATTTGTATTAATCATTAAGTATTCTTTTCATGTGGAATATATTTGGCATGACTAGCAATTTGTATACTTCTTTTTTTTTTTATTTAATTCTACTATGATTTTATTGAAACAATAAAGTGCAAAGTCACTTGGCAACTTTTTGTGGCTTTAGAGTCCTTGGAATGAGTTGGCATCTGTCTGTTTGTGGACCATTATCCCTGGCAGCTGGTTGCCAAGCAAAGCACAAGCAATCCAAGCATATTATTCGAGTATTGCAAATATTTTAAAATTAATTCAAAATTAAAGTCTGCATTATTTGAAGACAAATATGCCATAAATATTTGTAGTTTCAATTAAATACAATACATACCCTAAGTTTTTTAAAATGTTTTCTGACAATAACTTAATTTATATATATTTTTTTATTATTTAGAATAATTTTTCTAATCAAATATTTAATGAACTTGTTTAACTCGATTCACATTCATATTTATTTATATTTTGTATTTTCTACGGCTTTTGGCAAAGCAACTTGTTGTTTTTTTTTTTTTACCTTTTGATGGACCACAGAAGTTGCACAATGCAACTGCAATTGAGAAAGCCGCAAAAGTTGTGCAGACCCACAAATTGTCGGTTAGCTTGCAACAAAATGTCGTCATTTGCACATTGTTCCATTCCAAAATGTTGTGGAATGTAAGATGCCCAAGTGACGTCATCATTCCCAGCTACTAATCAAGTGCGAGAAGCATTTAGTAAATTCAGTGAGCAACCACAAATGAAATTTGATTGTTTTGTATGTGTTGCACATTGTGGTTTCAATTGTTATAATTGTTGTCTTATTGTTTGCTTGTTATTCCACAAAGTGGACGTAGTTAGAGGCGGACATAGCCAAAACACCCCATTTTTGATTGGCTGGCTATATATTTAAATTTAAATGCATGCTGTACATTTTATATATATATATATCTATAGAAGTATTATTATAATTTTGTTTCTTCTTTTTTATTTATTTTTTTTTGTTACGACTCTGCCATTTGTCTGCGGTTTGTCTGGGGATTTTTCTTCTTTTTTTTTTTTGGGTTGCCCGGCTTTTTCTTTAATTGCAAATGAAATTTTCCATTTGGCAGCGTTTTTATATAGTTTATGTTAATGTTTGCTCATTTTGCAATTTGGTAATTTGCCCTAATGGTACCATGCAAAATATTAATACCTATTAATACAAATGCCAAACAGTTGAAACTTCTCAATTTGCCTCCGATCTGATCTGTAATAATGTTCACAAAGCGGCAGCTTTTAATTACTTTTAATACAAAAACTTTCAGCTGATTGCAATTATTTTGAACATAATTTCTGTTACATGTTTTGGAACTTTTTTTTTTTTTTTTTTTGCATATAAATTAATTAATTCAAGGAATGGATAAATATAGTAATTATATCTTGAACATAACAAAAAGGTCCAAGGCGATAAATTTAACTACAACCAAATTACGAATGTGCTATTCAAATTAATGGAATAAGTGAATTGATTAACCAGTTCAATAAGGGACAAAGACAGTAAATAACGGCTATAAAACATTTCACAGCTGTTATTGTATGTGCGTGTGTGTGTGCTTGTGTGTGTGTGTGTGTGTGTGTGTGTGTGTGTGTCTGTGCATAAGTTCAATTGAAAATTAATTAACGACTGCTGGTCACAGTGAAAGCAACCAATAACAATACTCAACGGCCTAATTGCCTTTGATTATATACATTTATCGATACTTGGACATTATTATAGGCTTAGCTTACACACACAAGCACACACACATACAGACACACATTTATATATATGTATATATATATACAGACACTGATACAGAGATAGACATAAGCCTCGAACAGAATTAAATTGGCATTAAGCAGCGGCAAACAAACAATTTTTGCGGGTCCAGTTTTGTACTCGACTTATGTTGCTTCATGGAATTTGGTGCGGGTTAATGGGGATTTGGGTGTCCCTTGTTTTTTTTGGGGTAATGGCTGTGGCAGCATAACATGCCACATTGTCGCATTGACTTTTATTTATTTTGTTAGACGCATTTTGAAAAGCCAATAAGCAGCTTCTGATTGATTATCTGTTGCAGACCTTATCAATGTTGCTGTTGTTGTTGGTTGTTGTTGCTGTTGTTGTTGCTGTTGTTGTTGCTGTTGTTTTTGTTGTTGTTTACTTTAATGTAAACCTTTGCCACTCGCAGAATTTTATACGGCTTATTGCGTTCGGCTTCAATCAATTTTGGTTTGGAAAATAAATGAGGCGTGTGTGGCATTTATTTGGTGTTGTCTACTTTTTTGGGGGGCGCCTGTCTGTTCCGTAAAAAGGCTTAAAATTTATCGGATACAGCCGTTGTTATTGCTTTCCTTTACCATCTTCATCTTCTGTATACCGTTTTTCTTGGGCAAACTCGCCACGCTGCCGCCATTATAAATGGCACACGTCTAACGTGTGCTCCAAGTGTGGTCGGCCTTATACCCGCGCTTGGAGACCGCATGCCAGTGGCAGAGCTGTGGCACCAAACCAAGTTGAGTGGCAGTAGTGTGAAAGGGCACTGCGGCAATGACGACAGCAACAGCGGCCACAACTATAAAATGTGGCAACTGCACTTGGCTGCCACTCACCAACACACAAACGCATTCAAATCCCGACACCCACACACTGAAAAGATTTAAAACCTGAAAGTCACTTTAATAAAAAACTTTCAAGTGTTGGTGGCAACCACTGCCAATCACACAACACCCGCAACCACAGAAAATTAACTAACCAAAAAAAAAGAAAAATACAGCTTTTCCTATCCCAAAAATGTAGCAATAATAGAGCCAACTTGTTGAGCCACAGCTATTCATTTATTTTTTTAACTATTGTAAGACAAATTTTTAGCCATTAATTTTTATAAAAATAGGAATAAGAAAATTAGCTCATTAAAATTTATAGCATTAGTGAAAGTGCATAAAAAAAATGCGCTGATTTATTATTATCTTCTTCAGTAGCTGTGAGAGGGTAAAACTAATTAAAAATTAAAAATAGAATTTATTTAGCAACTGGGATCTGAGTATATCCAAGTTGAGCTAACTCAATTTTAACTTACTCTTTTTCGCTGCTCCATAATTAAACCCAAATATAGAATAAAATGTCAGATAATGAAATGATATACACACACAATAATTTCCATTCAGACAAAAAACTTTAAGTTTTGGTTTTATTCATAGTTCATCTTAGTGTTCATCTAATTTACAGACATTTATAACATTTAGACTTTGAAAATTTTGTTTAAAATAATTACTTGTACACCGACATATCAACATTGAATCTTGAATTTTCTCTTATTATTTATATATATATATGTGTGTGTGTGTGTATACATGTATGTATTACCTAGTATCTAGCGAAAAAATTCCAAAAAAAAGTACACACTTTTTCTTTATTTTTTATATTTATATTTTATGAATTATCATTGAATGTATAATTCTTAATATTAATGCAAATAGCGAAGATTGAAACTTATTGTTGTTGCTTCGTCAACTGGAAATTCGTATTATTTTTTTGTTGCTCGTTGAAAATATTTGCATGTCATTTAAATCAGTAAACGCTGGGGCTCAAAAGGTTTACAAATTTAAATGATTTTCATATATATATTTATTTTTTACTTTGCTGAGTGTTTAGTTTGAACTTAGCCAAAGTCTCGTCTTATAGCTAAAATTTTATATTAATTTTTCTTGTTTTATTTTGTTTTTGCTTACACCAACTTTTACAAATGCCGCACAAAAATAGACATTAGAATAGGATCTTATGTGTTGGTTTTTTTTTTTTTGTAAATACTTATGAAATATGTTTATTGGTTAATAAGTTTACTTGTTTGTTTTTTTATTTTTATTATTTATTTTTCATTAAAACACATACTTAACTAGTCGTATTGTTCCTGTAATTATTATAAATGTATTTATTTCCATACGCCTTTCAATTATATTGGGAATCTCAAATTTTGGTTGATTAAGTTTATGAAAATATGTTCGTAAATAGTTAAATGTATATTGTAAATTGTTATCAGAGTTTTTGTTTTATTTGAATCATTTCTTAAATTATTTAGTATTTTTTTTTATTTTTTATTTTCTTTCTTTCAATTTATTAAGTTAGTTACACATATCGGCTATTCAAGTTATTTATCACTTTCGATTTGCAAATTCACTTAACATTCAATTCTTTAATCATGAACAAGTTTAGTTTTGTTTTTTAGTGTTTAGCTCCAGTAGACTGGAATGCGAATTTGAAATGTGTATGTATTTTTTTTTTGTAGTTACTTTATTGCATTACTTTTATATTGGGTAATGAATATTTTATATTTTTGTTACACAATTACAAATAACGCATAAGTTAAATTCAATTGGTGGCATTAAACATTTTTAAGCATGGAACTAGAACAAACATTCAACATTTAATATCTGTACTCGATTAAGTTAATTTTTTGTTTACTGATTTGAATTTTGTTATTATGTGTGTGCATATAAAATTAATTTTTTCTTACTACATTTTTGTAGTTAAAGAATTCGGTTATCAATTATTTCGTACATTCCAGCTACTCTGAATGGGGTTTCTCCACCTTTTGTCCACGTGTCTTCTCCTCAATTATTCTCTAGAGAAAACAAAATTGAAGAGCACAATTCCAAAACTTGTCCAGCTTAATGAATATTATTATTATATTTGGTTTAAAACCAGAGTATTCGTATATGATTTTTAATTGTTTTTTTTTTTCTTATTTATTGTATTATTTTTTTTATTTTTTTTAAATATTCCCCTTTTGGGACTTACACCAAAACAAAATAAAAGCTGTTTTTTTTGTTAATTTTTTTTTTATGATTTTAAACGATGGTCTCCTCGATAATTACCTCCATGGTGCTGGTGCGACACTGTTGAGAGCGGTGTGGATGATGACGATGCTGATGTTGACGGGGATTATGCAGAAATTGATGACGATGCTGGCGCAACGGTATCATTTCTATTGATTCCAACACCCTCGGAGCAGAGCCAGTACCTGCAACGGCTGTGCAGACGGCTGTGTTGCTACCACGGCGCGGCACCAACATGACCAATTACTAGAGGACAGTCTCATTGGTGTTGGTACATGTACGTGGGCCATTAACGATCGAGTACTTGGACGAGATGTCCTTCTTGCCAGCGATGCGACCCATAAATATCTCCTTGAATGTCTCACGGAATTGACGCGACATGCCGCAGTAGATGCCAAAGTTGATCGGATAGCTAAGCACCAGGAAGAAATTGGTCAGCATTATGAATATGTTGGCAATGCCATAGTCCAAGAATTCAATGATCAGCGAGCTGACAATGTGCATGGATGTGACGATGGCAATGGGTATCTCGGCGATGAGGAACACCGATACGACCACAATTAGCATTAGGGTGGTGCAGTTGGAGTCTCTCAGTTTCTTGCACTCCTTTTTGCGATTCTCGCGGAACAACAGTTTGCGTCGCTCCTGCGCCTGCCTCAGCGCGGCAAACAACAGAATGTTGAGCGTGACCAGAATGATGCACGGCAGCAGATTCACAAACAGCACACGGAACAGATAATAGCTGGTATAATAGAGATTTACGCCAATGTACTCGTGCACCCACATCGATGTCTCCAAGTGGCACACCTCCGTCTCGTTGCCATTCCACACGATCTGCATGGGCAAATAGGTGCGATCGAAGAAGCGGGGCAACTGATGCAGAAACGCCAGCAGCGCAATATAAAAGGTGCAACGCTTCACGCGCGGCATGGTGCACCAGGTCCGTGCCATTGGGGCATGACACACGTAAATGTACCTGCAATTAAATAGTGTCAATAATTATTGCCCTGCTTGCAAATCATTTCGCACTAAAAAAGTACAAACAAAAATACAAATAATATACTAAAAATTGAAATTTCTATTTAATAATTGTTTGTATATTTTTGCACAAAATCAAAGTATATTTTTTGTTGGAAAATCAAGTCATTCTGCATAATATTAATGTGGTATTATTTCAGTTCAAATGTACATAATCTGTGGCAATTTCTTTAGGACCAACTGCTGCACATCACATACATCAAGTTGGCTCTTATCTGATGGCCATAACAGTGTCTGGCAATGGTTATTATTCACGCAATTTTATCCGAGTTAAGGCATAAAAGTAACATCTTATCACATTTGCCTAATATCAGTTTATTGCCAGCCAGGCCAATGAATAACCCAATTTGCGTTTTGCAAATTTATGTTAGCAACGTGCCGCTTGCAACCTTGCAACGCTGCTCGTTACCAAGTGAACCCACAGGCCGCAGGCAATGAAAACCCATTTTAAGCAAGAGCTAATCAACTTGTCATTTTATAATTACAGAATTCAAGTAATTTCCCGCAATTTCCGCAATTTTTGAAAAGTGTTTGCATTCAATTCAACGTCGTCAAGTTGGAACTAATTAAATCCAAGCTGGCCGGTATCCAAAAAAGAGTCTACGTCAGCTCTTATAATAGTGGTAGTAATCCAAAATGCCAACTATGTTTTGGTCCAGAAGGAGCGGGTGGGTAAGGGGGATGCGTTAAGCTCTGGCAGCTTTGCTTGGCCAACACATAATTTATGCGCATAATTATTGGCACCTCCATCGAAATTTTGTTGCAGGCAGTCCTGTTTCGTCCTTTTGTGTGTTGGCACTTCAAAATGATTTTCAATCAATCTTCCATTGAACCTTTGTCGGGCGGAGATTTCATTAAAGTTGAAAGCAATCGTAAACAATGGCTAATCCGATTGCCTGGCATTTGGTCTTAAGTGAAATTGATATTCATAATTGAATGAATGAAACATTTAGTCTGTCTCCTCGTAATTTACTTAATTCCCCATTTCATCAGTGATCAACGGCAAATTAAATCAAACAAAAAAGTGACACAAGAAACATTTATTCGTTATTCTCGTTATTTTGGCTAATTCATTCAAGTTAGTAAGTAGTTGAGCAATTTTTTGGCAACACTATTTCAATCAGTTTGATTCGCATTTATCGATCCATTCGACTCCAATTACAACTCAAAATATTTATATGTGTTTAATCAAATAAAATGTGCACTCGACGAAATCATTCAATCATTTCACACTTGCCGCAACTTTTGACAGTTGTCCAGGCTATTTGACTTTGGCACACAACATAAAGGATTCCGTGGAATCACTTGAAATACAATAAGTTGTCGACAGCGTGGCAACAACAACAAACAGCAGCAACAGCAACAACAACAACAACAATAAAAAAATGAACGTTGACTGTTTTATTGCGCTATTTGTCCCCGGGCAATTTTTAAACGGAATAACTGTTAAATGTGTCCCTTGCCACAGCATATTATTTAGCTATTTGCTGCACACACAGCGCGGACCAAGTCGCATAATGGCACAAATATTTATGACTATTTTCAAAGGTTTTATTTTTGGAATTATTATTATTATTATTTTTTCTTTTTTTTTTGCTGTTCTGTTTTGTTTCGTTTTTTTTTTTTTTGTGGGTTTGCGAAATTTATTTGCAAAGCTGTTAAATTTATGATGCCACACATGAGTTAATAGAACAATGCGGACCGCTTTCAAGTGGTGCTTGCCCCACTTGTGGCACTTGAAAATTGGTCGATATGGGTACGCATTTCGACACTCAAAAGAATACTGGATAGAAAGTCTGCTCAGCAGAGAGTGAGAGAGAGAGAGAGAGCGAGAGAGAGGGGGGCACACTTACGATTTATGTTGCCAATTTTATACATATTAGTTTATTGTTTTTCATTCGCATATTGTTTTTGCGATTGTTTTTCGGGTTTTTTTTCCCCGGGTCTTAATATACATACATTTACATCATTGACCCATTTCGAACGACTCTTAATGTTGTTTGGTTTATTTATGGGTTTTACAGCAAAAACAATTTGGGTTTAAAGACTGCGGCCAATTGACAATTTTGTTGTTGGAATCTCATTTACAGCAAATGGCGCAACCATTGCCAAAATTGTTGAATTTTTTAAAAGTGATTAATCACAGGCCTAACGATATTTTGCATATATGATTTTCAGCTAAAGTGAAACTCACAAATAATTGCACAAACATTTTTCAAAGGTATTTTTAATTAAATTTCATAAAAAATATATTAATTATTTGCTGACCAACAAATAAATGATTCTTAGTAATATTAATAAATAAATCAGTAATTAATGTTATATTCAATATTTGATAAAATTTCAAAGATTTTCTGCTTCAAATATGTTGAGATTTTGCAGCAAAGTGGCTTACGGAGAAGGCAAAAATCTAGGTTTGTGTTGAGGTCAGATTAACTTGACATGTTCTGCCAGTAATTCAAGGATTAGTTAGACAACAACATAATACCTTCAATTAAGGCAGCTGTTGAAGGCTTTAATTGCAATCACATCGAAACTAACCAAGTTAGAAATAATTGTGCTGTGCAAAGCAACAAGTGAAATGTGATAAACAATTATGAATTTTGCATATTATGTTTCATGTGTCATGTGACAACGGAACACGCAACGATAAATGGACAAAATTGTAATTTTCTGGTTGCATTTTGTGTGGAAGAGTGGAACAGCTGTGGCCGGCAGAGCAAACCTGATTTATTTTATGCCGTTGACAAGCCAAAAGCACTTGCAGTCACTCAGACAAGTCGCCTGCTGAGCACTTGGCTTGTACATGTAATTTAAGCCAAGTAAAAGCGAGCAAACTTCTAGGTAAAAGCAATTATTTAATATTTACCTTTGCAGAGCCAAAGCCAGAGTCAGCCAAACGGAGATGGTGTGCCACATGGCTGGCATAATCTGGAAAGGAAGATGAGAAACAAGGGATGTTGATAGAAGTCGGATGTAAAGCGTAATAAAGACTTTGTACATGTTCACAACAGGAAACCGTTATGTTGTGTAATTAATAATAATAGCATTTATTGCTTATGTAAATTAAATATGTTAATTATAATGAAAGAAGAGCTCAAATTCTCTTTGAAATTGTATTTGTAAATTGTGATGTGAATAATAAGATAAATTACATTTAGCAAATCGTATTTCAAGCAACATTTCTGAATGTTGGCAAGCCTTTTTCAGCAACAACAACAATTAAATGTTTACTTATTATTTGAGAAGAATTTTGAATTTTACTTTAATTTAAAGTTTTATTGCATTAATTCGATTTATTTTTTAATTTTACATTTTATTGCATTGATTTTAATTATTTTTTAATTTTAAATTTTATTGCATTAATTTGATTTATTTTTTATATTTTAAATTTTAATGCATTACTTCGATTTATTTTTTAATTTTGAATTTTATTGCATTGATATTAATTATTTTTTAATTTTAAATTTTATTGCATTAATTTGATTTATTTTTTAATTTTAAATTTTATTGCATGGATTTGATTTATTTTTTAATTTTAAATTTTATTGCATTATTTTGATTTATTTTTTAATTTTACATTTTATTGCATAAATTTAAATTATTTTTAAATTTTATTGCATTAATTTGATTTATTTTTTAATTTTAAATTTCGATTGCATTAATTTGATTTATAAATTTCAAATGTATTGTAGCTCAATTTCACGAACTCAAAATGATGCTAATTTTATTTTACATGCATTTTTGCAGGCCACACATTGCCATCACATCCAATTACCACTTTGTGCAACAAAATGTGGCATAATCCGATTTATGAGCATTTATCTGACAACAAAGACACTGAACGCAGGCAGTGTTAGATTTGCGTGTCGTGTGTGTGTGTGTGTGTAGGTGGGTGTGTGTAATGCAGTCGTTGGCTAACACATTAACATGACCATTAAATGTGCTACTGCCACAAACTTGAGAGACTTTTGAGACTTGCCACGCCTGCGACTGTCGTATAAATTTCGTTGAAAATGTAAGGAAATCTTCAACTTCAGTTGCAATGGCCGCCACTCCTTGTGCTATGTGAGTTGAATTTTATGGCTGCCATACGCAGATAGCCACAGACACAGAGATCTCTTTACCATTTCAGCTAGCCTATTCCAATCCCAATCCCAAGTCGCTTGGGTTTTTGTACAAATCCCCTGGGAGCCCAGACACAGCACGTAGTTGAAACAATAACAACAAAATTAACAAAGGGGCACATTTTATCAGCTCGACACTACTCCATTGGAGTAAACAAGTAAACAGTTTTGCCATCTCTCTGTGGACTCATCAGGAACACCTCAACATTGGATCTGTTTTTGTCTCTGTTTTTGTCTCTGTTTCTGTCTCTGTTTTTGTCTCTGTTTCTGTTGCTGTTTTTGAGTGAATGCCATAAATAGAAAACGTTGATTAATCAAGGCAAAACGTGCATGCTGCGTTTTGGTGGGAGAGGTGAGGTGAGGGGATGGGCATGTTAGTCACGGGCATGACATGATAATGTTAAAAGCACTCGATTGAATAAGTGTGAGTGTTGTGAATCGACTGAATGAATGCACGTGTTCCACGCTCGTAGCTCTCTCTATTGAGCGGGTAGCTTCCGGCACTGCTCCTCTGCTGAGTAACCCACTTGACTCACCGTCAGAGGCACAGCCTGTCGCCTCTATTATTGTGCTGTCAGAAGTGACACACAAAGTGCAAAATGTAACGTTGCTGCAAAATGTGATAATGATAACGATAACAGAGTCTTAACACATCCTGACTGAAGGGTGGATGAATGACACCCGTAAACCAGCAGCGGCAGCCAAGCATTTTATTTGGGTCAATGAGTGCCTGGTTGTATATATATATATATATATATGTATATATGTATGTCAAGTTATTTCCCACTCGCTCCCATTTCAGGCATCCACCAGAATCGTGTCGTGGGTAAAAACAAACAAAATACTTAACTTGAATGCCTCTTAAACTTGCCCCAACAATTAAAAGATGCCACATATTACTTAAGACTATATATAAAACACTATGTTGATTTTCATATTTTTAGGTGTTTGCTGTTATAATTTTGTTGACTTACCTCATTGAAAACGCTGTAGGCGAGACACATGGACACCGGATGCATTGGCTTGTAATGATTGCCAAATGTGTACATATACCAAAGTCCGGGAGCAGGAAATACAACTGTCAGCAGATCACATATAGCCATGGCTGCAAAAAAGTGGTGTGAAAATGTAACAATAAACAAACAAAATGATTAATTATTTTTTTTTTAGATATAATTATGTTATATTATATTAAAAAAGAGATTTAATGTGAATTGTGCTGCAAAACATTGTTTTACTCTTCTTAATTGCATCTAGTATTGATTTGTATATATATATAAAATTTGACTTTATAAAAAATATGATATTTACAAAAATCAAAAATCAAAATTATGGATTATAGCTTATTAAATAGGATTATGATTATTATGTGGGGCATTTAAAAGTTTTAACTTTTTGAAGACTTTTTCTTGTTTAACTAATTTCACTGCATTTGCAGTTAAATATATATAAAAAAAATAAAAGTTTTCAAATAAAATGTTGCAAGTGAGGCAAGTTTGTTGAGTTGCATTCGACGCTTAATTAAAATGATATCAAAAAGTTTATTAAATGAATCATCACTGGATGCATGAATCTGGCTAGAAGCACAACCAGCCTTCACCGGGAACTAATCTGATTTATGTTTCATCCGTGGCGCACTTCACTTGACCGCTGGCTAAAGTTCAAGTTCAGCAACAACAATGTTGAACTACTGACTGACTTCCCGACTGACTCCGACTCTGACTCTGACTCCAACTCTGATTCGGTTACTGGGTCACTGCCAAGTCGACCATTGCCTGATGGTATTTTACGTGGCCAGTTTGAGTCAATTTGTTATTGCTGTTGTTATTAATGGGTTGGCCAGCAGTCGTGCATCGCATGAGATGTGTTGAACCCATCGGTTGTCGGTTGTCCCGCCGACCCACTCTGCCCGTCCTGAAACGGAGCAGGCGAATGACCAAAGAACCGTAAGCTGTCATGTCATAGGGCTTATATGACCAGACTGCAGCACTTTGTAGCTGTATATATATTTTACGAGCAGCATCCATATGTCTTCATGATGGAACTGTGCTAAGAAAGAACAGTCGTTTAAGGCAACCCAAAGACGACATACCCTGGAAGACAGCTGACCTGACTGTCCACATCTTCAATTGTGGATTGCAAAATAAGAATCGATATTTGATAGTTAAATACTATTTTCCAACTACCAGAATTATTAGCATAATTAATAATCTTTACTAAAACAAAATCAGCTATTTTCATTTGCTATTTTTTGGCTCAAAGATGATGAATAAATTGGAATACCCACTGCAAAAAAAAAAAGAAAAAGATTTCCAGTTCCAGTTCTGCCTGCGTAATCTGCTGCTACAAATTGCATCGACGTTGCAAAGCAGGGGGGGTGAAAATTGAATCACCTGCCACGGATCTCTCTGCTCTGCACTTTGGTTATATGGCAATGTTGACGACCCCACGCTGACTGGGAATGGCAGCAACAGTTCTGCGCTGCTGGCGATGCACAGCCACAGATGAGGTTCTGTTGGCCATTGTTAGCGACTTTTCATAAATCAGTGGCAAATACCACAGAGAGCACAGAGCACAGAACACAGAGCAGCTCTTAACCACCCTCCCCACACCCCCTGTGGAGGCCGCGTAGTCAGTCAGCCATTAGCATTACACACGCTATTAGAATATCTCAGCATTACTTGGAGTTGCCGCACGCGGAATGCGTGCCACAAGACGCTGCTCTGCTGTGATAAGGGGGTGAGTGATGGGTGGGTGGTAGGTGGTAGCTGGGAATTGGTTGTAGATGAAACGTGCCACGCACACTGCAAAGCTATTTTTGAAATCTCAAAATACTTCTGCCTGATTTAACAATGTGGCCACATAAATTGGGCACTTTACAGATGAAATTAATATGGTATACAAAATGAATAATATTCATTGGAGCAGAAGGCAGTTTATGTAGCATGCAACCAACCAAATTTATCGATTTATCAATTAATTACTAAATAAATTACAATACTAAATAGCTACTTAAATATTTGTTGGCCAAACTCTTGAGACTTACCCATTAGCACAAAGTTTGTGGGCGTTGCCATACTTTTCTTGCTGAGCACAAGCACAATCAGTGAATTTGATATGATGGTCATGAACAGAAGGAAGGGCATACAGTAGCCGTATAGGGGCAATGCATAGTTCAGCGGTGAGTCACAGGTCAGATTCCAATAGCTCATGTTGCCATCGACTTGGCGGCAATCATTTCCGTCCAGCTGCTGCTGATAGGAGCCATAGTCGAGGCTATCGTTGAGACCGTTCGCATAGTCGAGCAGCAGGGAATGGTTTTCATTGATGCTGATCAATGTGGGTCGTGCCTCGAGCATTGTGTGGACCAGTTCGGGCACACGTCCCACAGCTTGTGCCGCTGCTGTTGCCACCATTGATACAGCTGTGGGCATTGGACTGGTTGCGTCCGATTGGGCGGCATTTCGTGTACCGCTTGCCGCTGCGCTCCATTGATGAAGCAGATCCTTTGCGGATATATCGTAGGAGTTGGCGGTACTATTATCCATGCTGGTTGCCGCTGCGGCAGTCAACGTTTTTGTGACTGCCGTTGACATTTCCTGCAGTTCAATTAACACCCTCTGATCGAAGCTCCAAGCCATATGTGGATGCTGTACATGTCCAAGCTACGACCCAAATCCAGTCAAACGCCTCAACAAATCTCCTCTAAGAAATCCTGTTTGTCTACTTGAAGATTTACTGTACTTGTGTTGTTGTTGTTGTTGTTGTTTATGATTTTATTATTGCATTCATCGAACTAGGCAAATCTGCTTTCATCTCCTTTGTTGGTCTGCAAAGAAAAAAAATCCGTTTTGGTTGTAAATACTTTCACAAATGAAAAAAACTCAATGTCGAAAGTTTCACATGTACTTATGTATGTATGTAATGTACATACATACATAGGCCTAGTGATGTACATATTTATTATTTAGTCTATTTGATCTTATTTAATGAGACCCATTCAAGCATAAAACTTTGCCCATTGAGCCCATTATAATGTGGGGGGGGGGCTTGGGGGGGCAAATCCTATCTATGCTAAAGATTTTGGAATGAGATAAATAATTTCTAAAGCACTTTTCAAGTATTTGCGTCACGTTCACTATGCACTGCATATTCTTCAGTTTATCATAAATCGACCAAATAAGATAAACACTTTGATTTATTTAACAATTGATTTATTTTTACAACTTATTTGTGTAGCGTAGGATTTTTGAATATATATTAAAGTGAAATTTACGTGCAGCAAATTTTGTAATAATTTATGCCAAGTGATTATTAAGTGATTTTTAATGATGTAATGTAAACTGTCAAACACATTTATTGTATATTTATTTACATAATTATTATTTATTAATTCGTTGTGTATTTTGCCATTTGATAATGAGAATTAAAATATTGATGGCGTTTTAAAATGCCAATTGAATAAAATTGATACAAAACTGAATTTCTCTTGTTCTGCTTCAGTTGTTTTGTGTAGTAATAAATTAAAAAATTTGTTGCCATTTGAGTAAATCTGACTCCTTCTCCAGAATCTGGTCATATTTTTTACTCAACAACATTCGTTGTGTAACCCGTTGCATGCAACAGGTTTCAGGCTTAAAATCGAATGTGATTTAATCAAAATTTGGCTCTGCATCATTTAATCATTTATGTAATCCTCAACTTAAGTCATAAATATTCTGTCAACAGACGGACTCTCCAAATACGGAATCAGCATGTGTGATTATGTTTTTAATGGCTTTACTTTAAGCCATAAAAATGGTGGAACAACCCAAACTGCCAAACAAACATAATAATAAAGCGACATATTTGTGCAAGTTTTATGGCAAAGTTTTTGTCATGGACATATTAACCATATGATGGAGCCAAAAACTGGCGACGGTATTGGGAATGAGTGTGGAAATGGCCAAAGGCCAATAAGTCGCAGACTTGAAAAACAAAATTGAATATGGCCTTAAAGGCATTGCCTGATGTTAACAAAATGATAAATATTACGCATAAAAATCTATATATAAAATATATGACCTTTGATGGGGTAGTCAAGTTAAAATTACAATTCCAGTGGTATGTAATTTATTTAATCAGTATTAAGAATACAAAAGTCACTTTTTTAGAACAGTATTTTTCTCTGCTTTGTAATTTATTTAATCAGTATTAGGGTTTACAATGAAAATACAAAAGTCACTTTTTTAGAACAGTATTTTTCTCTGCTATGATGGGAGTCAAGGGAAGCAAATTATTGCTTTTCAGCTACTCGATGAGGAAATTGAAATAAGAAATTTAAACGAATTTAAGATTCCAGATTAGGCAACAAATATTTTTGAAATCTTGTCAACATTTTTGTGGTCTTGAAATGGAGGACAGACAGTTGCTTAATTGTCCTTTAACTTTTTAGCGAATTATCTGTCTATATTAAAGTGTAGACAATCTCACTTATTGACCAACTGACTGACTTGGCTAATGACTAAAAAAAAAACTAATCTCGATTTGTTACAAAACATTCCCTTGAATATTTTATGAACGTCATGTAACACATGTAAAAAAGAGTATTACATTTATAGTCAAATTATATATAAAAACAATAAATCATTTTTTACTGGCTTATCAATGCTTTCAGCAGACTTAAGTAAGATAAGATATATGTTGACGCCTCTCTTTGATTTGATTCTGATATTGGTTGCTGTCATTTAAAACTTGATGTAAAAAACATAAGCAGGCCAAAAGCGTCATTTCCATTAGCCACATTCCAGATCAGGAACTACGTGAGTTGTTTTGTCGCATAAAAACTTTGAACTGGGGCACAGCTGCTGGCTTAGGATGTTGTTGCCACCTGGTCCACACATCGTAAAAACACAAATATACACAATATATATATATATATATATACACAAATATTCGCATAATACCACTGCGAAGACATCATCATAAAGCGATTAGTGGAACTAAAAGTGCCATTAAAATGCCTACGGCAAAGGATCGAATGCAAACAGTCCCCGAAGGACATTTGGCATTCAGTTTGCAAAGAGCTTAAATAATTGTATAAAATAAAATGCGAATACTTTCTACGAATGCTCTATAATAATAATTATAAGCACAAACTAAGCATAAATCAAGCTAGTAAATGAAAAATGGCAATTACATTTTGCCTAAAAAATATATAATTTTTTTTTTTTTTTTTTTTAATATATTTTGTTAACTATTTGTGCAGTGACAGCTTGTGTAGAGTATCAGCGGTTCGATGGCATCGGATTTTGCTTTAGCCAACAGTATCTGAAACGCCCCTTATGCCATCCGATTTTTTAGCGCTTGTTTTCAATCTAACAAAGCAAAACATGCACCATGCGAAACTAGATCAACTTGGGGCGAGGACACAAAACGAGGTCAACATTAAAAACGAAAACAAGTTAGTTAGGCTAACATTTTATTGCCGATTATTAAATACACTAACAATACGAAATTCAATATCTTGTCAAATATTAAAATGTGGCCCTTTTGTTGAAGGACTCTTTTTAGTTTCTAATCCTTTTGTTGCAAATCGCTTAATCGAAAATAAAACCCTTTTTTTTGGTTATTTACCCTAAACAATGTGCTAAAAGCCAAAACTTTTTGGTTGCAGCCTTTTCTGCATGCCTTTCCACTTTATATAAAATTCAATTTTATTTTAATAATCATAGTTAGTGGAATGTTATAATGGACCCAAAATGAACTGCTTTTTGGACGAGAGAAAAAATTCTCGTAAATTGACATAGAAATTTCGAATTTTCTTTCTTTTTTTTTATAAAGAGTAGCCTTTTGTAACATTAGATAGGTCATAGAAGTTGCCACTTCAGAAGAGTTTTTCGAAAAGCTTGAAGAGATAAAAATATCATTTACACAACAAGTGGGGAATATAATAAACCATCAAAAGTGTATCAAAGACTTAACATAGTTCCATGCGACTCCTCCACTTGTGATGCCGTTAGGTGAGAGTGTAAATTCTGGAGGATTGGGTTAATGGACTGTCTGCCAACTTTAAGCAGTGACCGTTGAATGGATTAAATGCACGTAATTCGCCATTTTCGCAACTCAAAATTTTTGAATATTTTGCGCATTTGTGGTTGGTCCAATGAATAAATTTCACAGCCAGCGGGCAGAGTGTGAATGTGGGCAGGGGTTGGAGCTGGTGGATCTGGTGGAGCTGGCTTTAGTCGGCGCACATAATCAATTCCCTAAATAATAAATGAAAATTAAGAAAAAGTACTTGGCAACGCTTGGGGAATCGAAGACGGTTTATTTTCATGCTGTGTGGCTTAGGCAAATATATATATATATATATATATATATATATAGTTGTCTGGAGTTGGCGATATATGGGCAGTGATAGGGCTAAATTGCATTTAATATCAAGATATGGCAACAATGACGCCGAACAAATTTCATGCCAAGTTGTTGGCTTAATCATTTGTAATCGTTTAATGCTGCATGCTTATTGCCAGTCAGCCATGCCACTTCCACTCCCCCCCCCCCCCCACAATGAATTTCACTAAGCCAGCTAACGAATTCCTCATGCCACAGCTGAGGATCACAGTTAGGCATACGAAATGAGCTCGGACCAGTTGAGCAAACTTCCCAGACAGCCCGAATTAGTAGTTCACATACGCAGTCACGTGACTCCTTGCCACGCCCCCCCCCCCCCCCAAAAACAACAAAACAAATAGAGAGAAAAAAAAACGTAGATAAGCAGCATAAATAGGAATAGAAAATGAAAGGGGGCCAAAAAGGCATTTGGGTTACCGTTTGCAGAATGTGGAATGTGGAATGTGGAATGTGAAATGTGGGCATGGTTCGCCTCGCTCGAAACATTTGCAGTTTAAGTGTAATCGCAATGGCAAACTTTTTCGATTTGGGAATTAAAATAAAAAGCAATAGAGACGCATATTCCAAAACAGCCAACTTACAACCAAACTCAAAACACATCCACTTCATAACGGGGCTTGCCACAACAACAAAAAAGTTTTCTAAACGCATCACTGCTGCTTGCCGCTTGCCGCTTGCCGCTTGTCACTTGTCGCATTTCGCATTCACTTTAATGACCAAATCCAGAGCGTAGCCTCCGTCTCCCGGCCACAGCTCGACTAAAGATGCCAAGTTCAACGTCATCGTCATCGTCCTTGTCGCCATCTCCAGCGCCATCGTCATGCCTCAAGAAGCCAAACCAAGCCCAGCCAAGCCAGTCGCCTTCCGCCATATCATCCAGCTTAAATCTGGCTAGATAAGTGATAAGCTGCCATACAAATTGTTTGCGCCAGACGCCAAGTTTGTGGCACCCAAGCGTTGCCTACTTCAAAGCACACACCAAACAAAACAAAAAAAAATAATAATAAAAACAAAAAAAAAAAGCCAAAAAAAAAAGGATTGACCAGCTACAAAATTACGACGTGCCAAATATGCCAAAACACATTTTTTTTACTGGGTGTTGTTATTACCATTAATCAAGACATTTATTTCTAGTTAACCCATTCAAGAAAACTTTAACGGAACTATGCAAAATTCTGTTGTAGATTGATTAATGATCAGCTCAAAAATATTAATTTAATAAATTATGAATTAAATTAATTTTTGAGAGTATATTGCGATCGGTTGAGCAACAGAGAAACATTAACTGCATATATAAAAAAATAAACTGAATATTTCTGATTGGAATTCGAGGATATCTCCAAGTCGAGCATTCTGTCTAAAGCACTTTAACTTGTTGAAATTGTTACTTAATATTAAACTGAATTGACTAATGAAAATAAATGTAATTTTTCCGCTTTTGTTATCTTTTTTGTTATGCATTATGCAAATAAAACTTCATTAAAACTTAATGCATTTGCCAAATGCACTTTGAAATTTTCATGTGATTTTTGCATTACATAAAATTGAATCGATTTTTATTCGCTTTTGAATTCAATCTTTGAAGAACATGTTTGCTTTTGCATTATGCATAATTTAGAGCGAGGGCCGCTTTGGAGCTGTGTGAAGGTTAAGGGATGTATGCAACAGTGCTTGCAACATTTAAGTAGCTGCAGTTGCAATATAAACTTTTCCTCGTCGCATTAGCAATTCAATTGAAATGCCAAATCAAGCCAGGCAGAGCCAATGAAGGTAAGAGTTGCTCCGGTAATGGAGTCCAATATGTTCCTAACCCGGCTTCAACGGGTGCAACAAACTGAACAAAAGCAGGCAGGTGGGTGGTGGGAGTGGCTGGTGGGGGGTTGGTGGGTTGTTGTGTCTAGAATAGGTATCATTGAAATACAGTTTTGTTATGTTGAATGCCCGTCCATTTACATGGCAAAGCTGAGCATTACTCTTACAATAACAATAAAATATGCAAATGGCCGATGAACACACAAAAAGACAGACTGACAAAAAGACAGACTGACAAAAAGACAGACTGACAGAAAGACAGACGCGTTTCGTGGTGCACCTTAATAAAAATTGCAGCGACACATTAAATTCAGCCAATCACCCACAAAATGAAATTATAAACTGGGTACAGAAGAGGGGCATAGCTGTTGGGGGGAGAGGGGCTGGCTGATTGGCTAACCAAATGGTTTGGGGAACGCAATTTACTAGATTTATAAATCTATTTGAGTTGAGAAAAGCCAAAGCGAGAGAAAAACTAAGAGATAAGCAGCGACAACGTGCGAGAGAATTAAGCACAGTTACACTCAGAAAATGAAAGTAATTTGCAACACACGCATGCGGCATGTGTAACATATTGTGGCATAAGGAAAGTCTTTGTCTAAAATGAGCAAACTAAATATTTCTTTCAAGCAAAAATTCCGTCGCTTTCAAGACACATTTAATATGAAAAGTAAAAAAATTTAAATTAAACAATAAATTAAGATTAATATAAGTATTATATTTGAATAGTTTTTATAATAAATTTGATTTTGTACTAAAACGTATTTTCCATTTTCCAAATAAAAGTGTATTTTCATTTATGTCTGTTCCACGCATTTTATCCGCTCTATTGTCATATGTGTGTGTACTATGTATGTATGTATGTAGCACATACATACTTTCACACACTACACAGATAAGTGTGTGTGTGTGTGTGTGTCTGTCTGTCTGTCTGACAGTCTGTCGCCATTAAATAAGCTGACGGCACGTGCTGGCTACACTTTCAAATAAGAAGCATGAAATCCAAGCAGAAACCAACGGCAAACGCGTAGTTAACATATGTTGTATATATATATATATATGCAGATATAAGAACTAGATTTATGTATGTGTGCGTAAGTTTTTTCTATAACAATTTGGCAAATGCTTGTTGAAAATATATGAGTTTTTCATTCCTAGCCAAGAAAACAGTGCGTTAATGCGAAGATGTGGGTGGGAGGAAAGGCGGTAGGGGTCTGTTAGCCGACTGAGTTACATAAGCCCATGAAAAGCACTCACACAAGCACACACACACACACACACACACACACACACACAAACAAGGAAAGGCCTAGACGCGGAAACAACAACAAAAATCAAGTCAATATGCTAAAAATGCTGGTTGCTCAGATACTCTGTATAAAAGTTTAAGTGTAGCTTCAAAAAGCAAGAGTTTTTCAAAATAATAAAGTTAGAAAATGAAGACTTGACTGAATCGGAATTTAAATTGGCACCAAAATTAAGGTTGCAACGCATAAAAATACAGCAAGAAATTTACTCGAAGTACAAAAATGTTTGCCAAGAGTTGGGAAAATTTAAGCAGTCGAAACACATGGCTCAAGAAATAGTTGGTTGCAAGTCATTCCAGCCACATGCACCAAAATCATTTTCACACACACTTGTGCAGAGAGGTGGCCACAAATATATATATATATATGGAGAAGAAACAATTTCATCTGCGGCTCGCTGAACAACAATTTGTGGCAACGCTGCTGATAATTTTGTGCTTGTAAAATCTGTAAGTATGCCACAAGTTGAGGCATGAAGCCAGCAATCTGAAAAGATGACAACATTTTAATGCAGTTCCTTAAGAGTTGACTGCCAAACAAGTCAAATGTTGCAGTCGAAAGTTGCAAAAGGGTTACTCATCTTGGCCATGTCGTAAACCCTGTTGTCAACCAATTCAAGGCAATAATCAGAGTATTGAAATATTTTTGGTTGAAACCCAATCAAATAACGATGTGTGCAGATGCCATAATTCACCACAAACAACTGCATCAATACAAAAAGTGAAGTTCCATTTTGATGGTATAATTAATATATGTAATCTTTTGATACCACGTGAGTGGTTCTTTCATCTAAGTGCTGTATTTTTTTTTTTTTTTGGGATATAGCAACTATAAAATTCCTGTTTGGTTCTGTGTTTGTTTTTTTTTTTTTCTTCTTATTTTTCTTCTTTTTTTTTTGTAAATTCGCGCTGTGCTTTTGACGCTGGCGAGTTCATCTCATGCAATCGCAAACATTTCATTTCATTGATGACTATGGCAAAAGCAATTGAGTGTTGAACGGGTGGAGGGGAGGGAGAGGGGTGTCACGATTGGTAAAAGGGGAGGGTCATGCCGCTCAGCTCAGCATTTGGCTCAAGAGCGCTGCCAGAACCGCAATCTAGTGTTTGCCACGATTTTTTTTTTTTTCTTTTCGATTCTAGTAAATGTTGCACGATTGTTTGGAAAGGTGAAAAAAAAAAAATGGGGATTGTGGGTTAGACCGTGTTCAATGTGCTGTAAACTTGGCTTTGCTGGCCAAATAAAAATAGTAACATTGCATTTTGTAGCAGGTTGCAAGTGAATGGTTTTCATTTCGATTTTATGCTTCAACCGTCACTTGCCACAGTTGCCAATTGGTAATTCGCCAGTTTGGTATTTTTTTTTTTTTTTTTTTTTGTCACCTCTTCGATTTCACGGGGCATTTAACTTTAGCCAAACGAGCGCATCCAATTCATATTGAAAAATACGTCATTAGTAATTTAAAATATTTACAAACATTTCTCAATTCGCTGACATTTTTTATATTAATTCAAAGTGCCTCAAATCGGACATTGTCTATTTTTACGAGCCCCACTTGCCTGGGGGGCAATCAACAGTGCTTATCTGACTGGCTGGCTTTATTAACACTTAGGATATCATTAGATGTACAGCACAGCAAATATAAATTAATAACAAAAAAAAAATGTTCATCAAATACAAGAAATAATAACAAACATCTGTTAAATGTGACAGGCTGCTGATAGGAGTCAAGTTGAGTCATTTGTTTGCTGATTGAAATGCATATATATATATATAAATATATATACATATATATATTTATATATTTAGTTAGTATATTGATATGATATAGAGTACAGTGGCAAATTATGTATTTTCTGTTAATATTTTTATTATTACAAGCTGTTTAACTAACTCTTTGTAGTCTTTGTCTGCAACTGAATCTCGAATATAATATTCATTTTTTTTTTATGAATTCTTTGGGTCAATGTAAAAATATTAACAAATTGAAAACTTTTATTTTAAATTAAAATTACTTTATTAGTTATTTATTTGCTACAAGCTTGTAATTTTTTTTAACTTAATTCACAAATTTACAAATCCAAATTACAGTGAGTAGCTTACGGCTTATATATGTATATAATTATATACCTATTTATTACAATTAGTATATTTCTTTCAATTAAAAAAAGTGCAACCAAATTTATTGCTTTTGTTTGTTCTACTTTCTATGCACAATTGAAATGTTTAGTTTGAAACTACTCAAATTGAATTATTTACTGAACCACATACCAAAAACTGATAACATGAGATTAAGTAATTTTGTTTTATCTGCTCCACCAACATATTTGCTTTACATGTTTTATATATATATATTTGATATACAATAAAAGTGAAATTAAAAATTCCAAACCGATCTTTCTATTTGAGCAAATGTCTGCGGTGTGGAGGGAACAGCAGCCCTTCAGGCAACCAACCAAAAGTTGACCAACAACAAGAATGAAAACACAAATAATTATAATAAAAAAAATAAAATAAAATAATATAAAGTGCTGGTCAACATGTAAATATAAAATAAGACCATAACGAAGTAACTCCATGGAATGAACTACTGTTGAAATCAAAGACTGTTTTTGTTATTGTCAGTATATAAAAAAAAGAGCCAGTAAACCCTTAATTAAGAACAGCATTTTACATATTTCCCTCAATTCCCAAAGCAAACGATGCACTTTTCACATATAAATTCATATATAATTTCACTTCGTTATTTAGAGTTGAATACTTCATATCATCAGAAGAAACTGAAGCAGCTTTTAAAATATCAAAAAAAAAAAAAAAACTGTCTGAATTTTCTTTTAGAATTTTTCTTAGAATTTTTTAAACAAGTAACTAAATTCTTGCTAAAAACTAAACAAAATTATGTGAAATATTTATTTTATACAAACAGTTTTAAATACCTAGAAAAAAAAGCTAATGCGGTGTAGGAATTCAGCATATACAGTTAACCTTTGATAACTGTTAATATATATATTATTATTTAATATACTCATTCAACTATTTCTCAATAAAATACTTTTGATTTTTATTGCTCAAAGATAATAAAACTTTTGTTTGATATTATTTATTTGATTGTTCCATTATTGTTTAAAGTATTGTTCAAGATTAGTGGACTGGTCTCTTAATTAATTTATTTTTTTTTATTTTTTTTTTTTGAGATATTGTTTTTGATTTTCGTATTTTGGCTGTCGTCCCATTAAATTGCCAATTCAGCAGCTCTGCGTCACTGGTCTTGTGATGCCAAAGAGCCAAACAACTGGCAACATTATATGAATCTAAGCACTCGCACTGAAAAAAAAGGTGGGGTATGTTGTTTTGGTTGGCGATTGGCGGTTTGGGGGTTGGGAAATTGGGGGTTGCGTGTGGCCAAGCGATGGGTGTGGTACGTGCGTTGGGTAAACAAAATCAAATACTTTTCCTTTTAGCCAACTTAAAGATCTATGAGCAGCGTATTAAGACAAACGATGGTAAACATTTGCTAATATCTAAATGTATTTATATATATATATTTGAAACATATATACAGTTGTACTCATATCTTTATTTATACTTGTGCACTGAGCTCTTACTGGGGGCCAGGCCAGGCCATTTGGGGCGCTAAACGATTTACGATCTTGTCAAAGATATATACGCCTGATGAAAGTACATAATTGAATTTAATTAGTTGATGCTTCGTGCGCCTGCTTTCAATTAGTCTTTTTTTCTTTTTGGGGTACTGCTGTTTTTTGGTTATTTATCTGCGTGCCGCATTCCTCATGCCACATGCCATGCTTCCAACTTTTGATTGACATTGTGTAGGAATCTGGCAATGCCCACAGTCACGGGACTCTTAGCCAATTTGACTCTTGTCTTAATTCATTGTTTTTATGCAGCTTTTGTTGGCCAAAACAGACAATAGCTTGAAGTTTTAAATTATTATACGCTGCTTTTTTCTCTCTGTGTATTAACAACGCAGGCTGCATATTTATCTTCGTTATGAGCACTTCACTCAATTATGCACATTTTGACAAGACATTTTTTTCCTAATGGACTTCAAAAATTGTTTGAAAGTGAAAAAAATTAAATAAAGAAAATGTAAAAAAAAGTAATAACATTTTCTTGGTTTGAAAAGTCGCTTTTATGCTCACATAAATTTGTATGTATTTATGGACATATATAAAATATATTTCAATTCAATTTATTATATATATATATATATAAACCAAATTTATGATTGTTTGTTGATTATGCTTTTTGCGAAAATAAAATTTGACTTACGAAATACATTTTTCAAGAATAATAAAATTCCATCTTTATACAAAATCAATTTTAATGAGCTGATTTTGGTATATAATTTTGGGGCTTATTCCGCACATGTCATCTGCGAGTGTTTTAATTAGGCTTGAGAAAAATATGTCAAGATGTCAGCAAAATATAAACGCATTAAACTGGCAGCTGGTGGATTGAGTTGGCTCTGACTACACCACTTCAACAAAAAACCCCAACCCCGTCTTCGACTCCCAAATCGTTGACAACTTCATCTGCAATTGGTGCCTGATGTTTATGGAGCATTCATAAATACCTGACAAATGAAAATTGAAATGGAAATGGGACCGAAAAGATATGAACGAAAGTAATAATAACAATAATAATAATAATAATAATAATAATAATAATAATAATGATAATGATAATAATAATCCAAAAACAGTTCAGCAGACACATCAAGCAAAAATAACACATAAAGCGAATGGCAGACGCCGGACTTGTTCACAGCTCCCGACCCCGGAACAACAAAGTTACCAGTGACTAAAGAGGAGGACAACTGTTTCTGCTCCTGCTGCTGCTTCTGCTCCTGCTGCTGCTTCTGCTTTTGCTCCTGCTCCTGCTTCTGCTCTGTCTTGGGGGGAGTTTTTCGCGAGTTTTTCGAATGGGGGAGACGCTTGCTTATTGTGTATGAAATCACTTAAGTCTCCTCGGTAAACAGCTCCCAGTGGCAACATAAATATGAACTTGGGAACGTAAGCAGTTCGAGTCAACAAACATAACAATAATAGGCCCCTTTCATTGTGTGCCATGGAATGAAAGTTCGAATACAACATCCAGTTCAAAATGTCTCTTTTGTGGGAAAGTTTCAAAACAAAAACAAAAAAAACAAACAACAAAAAAACAAATAACAAAAAAAACAAACAACAAATGAAGACTATCAAGGGAACAACGAAAACCAGTTGTCATTTGTCCCTTATTTCCAAATGGCCAATTGCTCAATGCAATGGTTTATTTTTAAAATATTCGATTTATACACAAAATATTGCTTTAGCAAATTTAAAGTGCCAAAAAATTGCTGTTAATCATTGAAGTTGATTGCGAGCAAAACTGGGGTAAAAAAAAAGGGAAATTTTTTTGCAGAGGACTGACTACTAAAACTGGCAGCTGGATTACAATATTTATAATGTTTCCATTTTCATAATTATAGCCTAAATTAGACATGAAACTTATTAATTAATTTTTAGCATTTTGCTTGGTTTTTTTTTATCAACATAACTAATCGAATATATTGACAAACAGAACAAAATACTAATAGAAAAATAATTGTATTTAATAGCTCGTCAATTTATGCTACATTGTGGCACTGATTCTAGCATCGTCTTACCTTTTGATGACCGAACCCTGCCCCCCCCCCCCCCCCTCACTGCCCTTACACTATTGGTCACGGGATGCTGCTCCAAGGCAATTGCAAACAACCTGCCAAAAGCAATCAAAGTAAATCAATTGCGGCATTGTCAGCTCTCCTGAGGTCGTCAAATGTTTATTGAGGGATGAGATGGAAGAATTTATATATATATAAATATATATATATATAAATAAATATATATATATATATATATATATATATATATGATTCCACTTGATTGAAGAGTTACATGAATACTTTTTTTTATTATATTATTTGATTTTTGTTGCCATTTTGGCACACACATAAATCGGACCAATTGGTTTGCATATATAGAATAATACTGTATGATCGATAAAGCAATTTTCATGATGTGGGATGTATATTTATTTGTACTTAGTTCCATGCCAAAACAGTCGTTTAGTTGATACTTATTATTAGTTTGCAAAACGAACATTGAACTCAGTTGGTATTTGTCAACTAAATGGGGCATAGAGTATTTACGTAGCTGATGGACGATTATATGTTGTACGGCGACGGCTGAGTAGCATTGACTGTCGGTGACAGGCTCTTGACAGGACGAACACAAAAGCCACATAAACTTGGTATCCATTAAATTGCGTTTTATAAAAAGAGAGACGGCTGTCGGAGCGGGTAACGGGTATTGAATTAAATGTCTGTCTATGCCACCAAATCCCCTCTACCCCCCTCCCCAACCCCACACACACACACACACAACAGCAATCGTTGTTGGCTTTTGGTTACTTTGCAGCAATTAAATAGGAATTGAAATGGGAACAAATATGCCAATACACAATGCTGTCTATCAATGTCGGCCAACTGACAGTTGTCGGACATGTTGGCCTCGAGTTCATTGACATTGGCTACGAATGGGTCAACATATAGTCAATTGGCCACTGTCTCGAGTATCTAGTAATTACCCATTTAAGTGCATTGTTTAACCAATGTGCTCAAATCAAGATTCTAATGTTTATCCCTTGTCTTGGCATAAAATGAACCATTTCAAATGACAAAAAAAAAAAAAACATTTTATATTTTTTCGGTCCTTGTCTCTGTTTTTTCCTACATGAAATCAACAATATGTTCTGGCTTTAAGCCATAAGTTACACATTGGCAACGTGAAAGGATCAAGTATCAAAATGAATCATCCTTCTTAAGGACATTCTACCCGTTAAAGCATTTTGGGTTGTTTAAGCATTTTGGTTTATTGAGTTGCATACAAATTCCGTAACCCTTTTTGAAAATAAACTGCTCCAAATTCGGTTACAAACTATGACACAACTACGCAAAATGAATACATTTTATAACACATTGCAGAACATTGGTTATTGTTGGATATATTTATTGGGTTTTCATCTTACACAGCCAATTGTAACTGTGCCACTTACATAACGGAGCCACTCAATTTTGGGCAGTGTATTGAGCAGCTTCTTTGAGTCGTTACTAGTCAAACTCAAAGCAGAAATTTCCACATTTCATTTAAATTTTAAACATTAATAATATTTATTGCTAAGCAACAAATTTTGTAAATGTAATTTTGAGTTATATTTCAAACTCTTAAATCGAGTTTAGTTATTAAAGTAAAAGTAAGGGTATTCAATATTCGTTGGCAAGAATGAAAAGATGTTTTTTGCTACTTAAAATTGTTGTTGTTTTGTTTTTTATTTGTTGTTGTTGTGCTGTTATTGTTGCTGAGCTGTGAAGCATGCTGTGCGCAAAAGATATCAGACAAGGTCGCCTCCCACAGTTGGGTGGCTGGCTGATTTGGTGCCAAGAAAGGATTGGAGGACGAAAAAAAAAAAAACAATAACGCAATATTGCATGAGGCTGGACAGGCATTGTCATCTTTTGATGGTACCCCAGCTTATGCTCATGTGTGTGTGTGTGTGTGTGTGTGTTTGTGTGTGTATTTGTGTGTGTTTAGTGAGATTTGGCTTAATTAAATTCCTGAATAAAAGGATTCCTTTAAGCGTAACGTGTGTGTGTTCCGAGCGAATTTTTACGACTTTTGACAAAAGTCTTAACGGCTTATTGTGGTGTGACACACACACACACACACACACACACACATTTACCATGGGCTAGAGTGCTCTAATGACTGGCATAGATTTTAATTACAACTATAAATCATAGAGGAGCACAGCTCTAAGCCCTTCGACTTATATTAATGACAGCCACACACTCAGACTCACACACACACACATACACACACACACTATTATACGATATATATGTAGAAATCGGTTATGAAATCTGCCGAGAATTTTGAAAGCATCAACTTATGTAAAATGATCATTTTCAATGCTGATTATTTTACATTGTAGTCGCCGCTGCCGCTGGCCAATGCTGGCCGGGATTCGTTCATTGTTTGGCCATTGTTCTTTGGTCCACCGGTTCATAATCAGTTGACCCAAATTTACAGCCAGCCGGCACATAAAAGTTGTTCGTTAAAAAGTTAATAGTTTGCCATAGTTAGTCCATAGTCCATTGCCAGTTGGCAAGTTGCCGAGCCCGTCAGCGATTTTTGTGCCACCCACCAAGCCAGCCAAAAGTCAATCCGTACCCCATCCGAACCCCATCCGAACCCCATCCGAACCCACCATCAGCCACCGATTTGAGGTCAGGATAATGGTGCCGGCACGCTTGATGACTCCGACTTTATGCCTTATGGTTTGCATTGTGGGCAACCTATGATAATTGCCACAAGGCAAAAAGTGTACTCCGGATGAGTTGATTGGCTGAGTTGGATGCCTGGATGCCTGAGACAAAAGCTAACTTTAATGAACAGTCTGAGTCCACATTCAAAAGTAGTTCAAAACCAAAAACTTTAAATTTTCCCATTCAAGGCGAAGATGACAATCTGCCCACACCTCGATTTTCTTATTATTTGAGCGAACAAAAATCTGGTAAATTATTTCCTATTCTTAACAATATGTTTAAGACTAAAAAAAAAGCTTAGTCTTTCAGCTAACTTGCCTCATTTAAGCCCAATCCATTTATTAAGTTAGTATATTAAAAACAATAATTCTTTAAAGTTTAAAGTTTTGCGATTAGTTTGTAAATAAATAGAAAAATTTCAGTTTAATTTTACTCTATTTGCTTCAATTTATTTATTCTATAAAAAAAGAGAGAAAAAATACCTAAGCTAAAATCGTTTTTTCATATCTACACAAAATAATAATAATAAATTTTTATGTAGTCAAATTCTTCATTTATACAAGTTTTTTTTTACCTGTTTTTTTTTCATATTGCAATGTGAGTCATCTTCTTCATATTTGTCTTACTTACAAAACTTTTCATTATGCAGTCAAACTTTTAATTATCATTTTTGTACACGCAATTTGGCAAAACTTGTAAAATTCTTAACAAAATATTTCTTGAGGGTTTTCACTTTTGTCGTCTGCTGATATCATAAATTATGCTGAGATTTGACTTTCCACCAGGTTTGACAGTTAGTCAGTTTGGTTAGTTAAGCAGTTGGTTTATTTTTTGTTTTTTGTTTTTTTTTTGTTTTTTGTTTTTTTTTTAGTTTCTAATGGGTCTGCATTAGAGTGGCACAGTTCAGTGCACAATTTCGCATTAAGTGGCTGTCAAATCTCGGCCAGACTGGCTCGTGTGGCACATAAATTTGTTGTCCTTTGTTGCTATTGTTGTTATTGTTGTTGTTGCTAATGTTGCTGTTGTTGTTGTTATTGTGATTTTAACATTTGCCACTTGTTTGTTAAGTATTTGAAAATCGAAAAGCAGTGCTCGGTGGCAACAACAATAGCAGCAAAGGTCACAGCGTTCATTGTCCAGTGTTGCTTGACGTTGTTGTTGCTGTTGTTGTTGTTGTTGTTCATGCCATTGTTGTTGTCGCCCTCAATCTAAAAATGAACGCCCACAGCTTTCGCTGCCGTTGAAAGACCAAGCCAAGTGGCATTCAAAATGCCAATCAAGATACAAGCTCAAAATTTACGATTGGCCAGCAACGGGCAACATTAACAACAACAACAACAACAGTAACAACAACAACAACAATAATTATTTTAAAGTGTGAGTGCAACGGCTGATTATTAATTTTATAGCTTTTACTCACTTTATGTGCCAATTGAAGTTTGTTTCATTTTTTTTTATTTTTTATTTTTGTCATATTTTATTTAATTGAATTTCTTAAATTTCCCCGCTGATAACCCTCAAGTGCACTTGAATCAATATTGACTGTACTCCCAAGTGGCAACATAATGAACGTAACTGGCAACTTTTGCGAAGGGTCCTCGGTAGGTCCTGTTTGAACTGGAGTTAAGTTGGTATTGTTGAACTTCAACACCTCCCAAAGTATTACCTTTTAAATCTCCACATTTTGATTAAATTGTTTTTTTTTATTTTATTTTTTATATTAGTGTTAAATAATTGTCACTTACTCAGATCGAGTTCACCGTTTCCGTTTGGGTGCTTGAGCGATTTTTTACATGAAATGCAAACTGAAAATACGAAAACTTGTTAATACTTTTTTATAAATAATAAATTTATTATTATTTGTTATTGATTATATTTTGGGGGAAGGGGTTAAACACTGCTGTCAGTTCTCAGGCCAGTTGCCCGTTGGACTGGTTGACAGCGCCAGAGCCAGTTGATAAGGAGTGCCATTTGCTTAAATATTTATATATATATATATATATATATATACATATATCACAATTATTGACAAGTGCTGCCTACCCTTTTTAGTCAGCACCCAGGCTTAATATTGAAATTTTTTTCTTTCTATTTTTTTGTACATAATTTTGTCAAATGCAAACGCCAGGCAAGGCCTGGGAATTCGCACTCATCAGCAGCACCAACGACGCTGACAATGAGTAATGTGGCAAGTACTTTGAGTGACAACCCAGCCTGCATCAGTTGCCTGTCCGAATTTTAATTTGTTTTTGTGCTTTTTTTTTATTTATTTTTTTTTTTTGTGTTAAGCTTAAATTAATGGCACAGTCCGTTGCTCAGTTTCGGTTACAGCTCACTCTGCGCCTCATTTAATTTTTGCTTTAGGCCAACAGTTGGGGGTCTGTCGCTGCTGCTAATTGCCACAAGCTCTTGACCCCAACCAAAAGACACACAAAAATGCGCGACCCTTTTCCAAATGAGGGTCAATGCGAGCACATTTCACATTTCAAATGCAAAAAAAATAAAAGCCAAAAACTAAACAACATTCGAGCTCTGCCAAATGTTTAATATAAACACAATGTAATCCATCCTCTTCCATTGTGAATGCTGCAGTTTAACTTCTTTGTCTGTCAACTTGCAACAAGCTGTGCCACAAATGGGCTACTTGTATTTTGCATTTGACTGGGGGTATTAGTATTCATTTTAGCCCAGACTTTACTTATGTCTGTGTATCGCTAACAATTCAAACAAAATGTTAACAAAGTAGACAAAAAATCGAAATTGCCAACAAATTTACTTTCCTTATAAAAGTTAAGATATCAGGGCATAGGCTAATCTCCGATAACTGAAGTATCAGAAGGAGTATATTTTTTTTTTATCGAAAAAAAAACCATTTCCATTTCCAATTCATATTTTTTATCAGCTGATTTGACACTTTCTTTGCAATTTTCGCACTTCTTTTGTATTATTTTTATGTTTTTTTTTTAATTAGCAAATTGATGTAGCTGCTGCACAGACAATAACACAAATACTCAAATATATATATATATATAGACATTCTATAGATATTAATGTTAGTCGACAGCAGACGGAGAGTAAACACTTTGGGAACAAAACCAATAAATGCGAAAAGAGTCTTTGTCCAGATTGGCATCGGAGGAGTCAAAAACATTTTGGAGTGATTGCATTATTTCTCATTCTGGATGTTATCTCATATTAATTATAATAAGGACTTTGCTATTAAAAGTTCTTTATTGTAGGTGTTGCATGAGCAAATGGCAAAAGGCAGCAGCAGCTCCGAAGTCCACAAGGATTAACTATTAAAGTCGTCTAATTATCCCGGTGAGTGTTTTTGACTTTGATGTGAAAGTAATTGCAGTGTAAACTCAATTGAATGGAATTGAAGCTGTCAGCTGGTGGACAGCCAAACAGGCAGCTAAATTTACAGACACCATGGGTTAAACGAGTAACTGGCTGGGGTCACGACTAATCCAGTCATCCGGACTGACTGGTGACCAGTGGGCAGTGGAAATCTGTGTGCGCCGGAGATTAATATGCAGACGCAGCGATTTGATGGGACAGTTGGACAAACAGACGAACGCCTGATGATGTTGACATGTACCCAATTTGAACGAAAGGATATTAGGTGCCAGCACACACACACACACAGGCATACACACACACACCATTCTAAACTTGCAACTAATGATCTGCTGGTATCAGCAACATTTGACCAAACGTTGCCTGGCATTCAAATGTGTTAATAATACAATTTTATTTATCTGTCTAGGCGACACATGCCTCATCACACAGCCACATAAACAAACACACACACACACACACACACACACGCACACTCACACGCACGCAGTGTGTATGTAAATTGCGGCAAAAACGGGCCAAAAATTTACGATGCTCGTTGCCTCTACTACATATATATATATATATATATATGTGTGTATGTATGGAGAATGGTTGTGGAGTGTAGATTTGGTTGGCGTGTCTGACTATTTTTGAAAAGGGTTGACATTTAAGGCGCCCAGCACGCCCAAGCACCCCGTTCCCCTGACCAGGATTGGGTATCACTGTTGTAACAAAATGACAAAATGGTGCCTAAACAGGCGTTCAACGAGCAGCAAGAAATTACCAACAATACACAAATACATATGCATATATAAATATATATATAATAACGATATACATACATACATACATATATATATATATATATATATGTGTAAATTACTTTATTCAATACAGACAAATAAAAATATAGCAAAAATGTTATAAGTTGTTTACTGGCAGAGAAGAGTTGCTCAATGCCACACACACACACACACAATCACACACACACATGCACACACACTTGCTTACTCGTGCGTCTGCATATGCTTGACCAGAGCATAGAAAATGTGGCAATGAAACGCCTTTTGAGCCGTTTTTTTTTCTTTTTTAGCAAAACCAAAATCATTGCACCGTGAACGGAATGTGCTGTGGAATGTGGCATCAATAGGAATTGATTCGTTTACAGCGATAAATCAAATAGGCTTTTTTCCATAACCGAAACCTGCAATTTGATGTGCTTCATCGGAAGGCAGGTGAAGAGATCAACGATATAAATATCTGAATGGGTTTGCCAATTTGTTGAAGTTAACTACAACTCAGACCACTGTGCTGCTTTTGGGTATCAAAAAGTTGCAGAGCATGTTGTACATTTATTACACACAAAAAAAAAAAAAAAAAAAAACAACACTCAAACACACACAGTCACACCCCAAAAAAGGTAAATCGCCGCGTCAGCCTTTTGTTAAATATCTCAATTGGATGCGAAGGCGGCAAACGGGGCGTATGTTCAATGTTTTATGCACGGGACAAAGGAGTCCAGAATAAATAAAGCCATCAACAAATAAAGCTGGCCAACAACTGTTACTTTATTTATTCATATTAAGCGCCAAACTGTCCAAATGCAAGTGTACTTTCTAAGTACACAACTCCGCTCCAGACCTCATATCCTATATATATATTTTTATTTATTCTTGCAGTGGGTATAATGATTTTTCAAAGAGTCCCAATAGTATATATATATATATATATATATATATATAAATATATACAAATATATTCGTAAATTAAACACTTGTATAAAGGCCGAGCCCATAAATTGCTTTACTTATTTCTGACTTTTTACAAGGGTTTTTTTTTCTTTAAATAACAAATTTCATTTCTACTTTTCCGAAAATATTTTGATATTAACACAACATAAGCAATAAAAAATTCCAAATTTATAGTTCACACAGAACTGACAGATACTGGCGAAGAATATATATACAATTATGATGGTCGCAGATGCTTCCCATATTGCCACAAAACCATTATACCCTTTTTAGCCATTTTTATACGGTTCTGGGTATAAAAGGGAAAAACTTCGAGTGGGACACATGATATATATATATATATATATGTGCTTGTTCCATAAAAACAATCAATGTATTCAGTTTTGATTGTGCCCGAAAGAGTTTTGGACACGAAAGGGCATTAATATTCAATGAATGGGATGGATGCCACTTGCCTGCCCCCCAAAAAATGTGTGGCATCTTGAGTGGAGTGTTTGTTGGGGGCTTGGCAAATGTGTCAGGCCAAATTACACGACAACATATTTTTGAATATAGCAATTTGTAACTGGGCGGTATCCGGCAATGTCTTCGTCTCCCTCTCCCTCCACCCTCTCCGTCTACGAATGTGCGCCATTCGTTTATTTCGCAATAATAACAATGGGCTCGCGTTTGTTGCTTTGCCACTTGATAAATGAGATGCCAACCGGGCAGCCAGGTCAGGGGCTTGCCGACAGTACGTACAGTCTTCTATACTGACCCCTGCTCCCAGCACCCTTACCTCTTGTCCTCTGTACCCCCTTCACGAAAGTGTTAGTTTTCGTGGTATTTGTATTGCTGCCACTTGCACTATTTGCTCTCGAATTATCGACAATGGTTCTGTCATTGATTAAGTTGTTGGGCGTGGTCGAATTGCGAGCAGCTGTTTTTCCAAATGGGCGGGTCGCACTAACTCAGCGAATATGCAAAACCAACCTTGAGCTAAAAGTACACATAAAATTTTGGCTAACACAATTTTCAAATTGAAAATTAAGCTCATTTGCAATAAATGCATTAATCGATTGATTTTGAGCAGCTGATTACCTTAATTATTAAGAATGGTTTTTAATAATGAAATAAAATATAAAATAATCAAATAAAATAATTATATTGGAAAAAAGTGCAGATATACAAATAGTAAGAAATATCTCAAATTAAGTTAGAATAAAATAAATAAAAACATATAAAAATATTTTGGGAGGAAAACAAGTGTTGTCGATTTTGTAGAAAAAGCTGTGAAACAAAGAAATTTCGTTTGTAGATTGTAAACTTCCAAATTCTCAATATCAGCTAATCTTTATATATGCCTATACAAATATTTGGGATAGTTTGTTGAATAACGCGCTGTCAATTTAATTAGAAACAAAACCAATTGTGATTTTTGTTGAGCTCTCTTGTCGAATATCAATCGCCAATTGTCAACGTGTCGCGTCATCAGTTTTTCACACCATTTATTTTTTTCATTTAGTGTTTGTCGTCCATTTGTGTATATCTATCTGTGGGTATAGATACTTTGTGTCGCTGCTAGGTAAATATAATAGATACCAAAATTTACATATATTTCTATGCTCTGCAATTGAACGAGAATTTATTGTGCTTGTGCAGGTGTTTCGAGCAAATTGACGGTGATATGATATTGTTATTTTTACAAATAAAATTCAATTGACTACACAATCAGCACACGGAGCACTAATATTATATATTTAAATATTTATTTATATATATATATATATATATATATATATATAAATATATGCTTAATTCGCATTGACAGCATTTTTATTTTTGGGCAAAATTAGCTGATCCTCCACTAGCGATCTTAAACAATGCAATTCGATTCTCTAAAAATTTTGAAAAATTTTCTAATGTTGGTAAACAATAAATATTGAAATTTACATTCTGCTTTACTTTCCATTTAAACTATTTGTGAATTATTGCAGCAAACAATGCTCAATCAACGCTCAATCAATGCTCAGTCAATGCTCAATCAATGCTCAATCAACGCTCAATCAATGCTCAATCAACGCTCAATCAATGCTTAATCGATGCTCAATCAATGCTCAATCAATGCCCAATCAATGCTCAATCAACGCCCAATCAATGTTCAAACAATGCTCAATCAACGCTCAAACAATGCTCAATCAATGCTCAATCAACGCTAAATAATCGCTCATCATTGCTCAATCAATGCTCAATCAATGCTCAATCAACGCTCAATCAATGCTCAATCAATGCTCAATCAATGCTCAATCAACGCTCAATCAACGCTCAATCAACGCTCAATCATTGCTCAATCAAGGCTCAATCTATGCTTAATCAATGCTCAATCAATGCTCAATCAATGCTCCAACAATGCTCAATCAACGCTCAATCTATGCTCAATCAATGCTCAATCAATGGACATGCTTAAACAACTTCCACAATTGTCCAAGTTATTTTTTTATTGGTTGAAAATGTCCTTTCTTCTGATGCTGTTTTCCAACTTTGGCTTTTAGTCGTAATTGCATTTGCTTAGACATTTTCAGTGTTTACCTTTGTGTTGCATTTGCATCTTACGTTATTGGCCTTATCTGTGCAACCAATCAGTTTAAACTGCATTTATTTGGCACTTAAGTAGTTAACAGTTTACAGTTGCAAGCCGCACTTGTATTTCCATTTTATATCTGTATTCGTTGCAGCAGCAACCACTTCCGTTGCCACTGTTATTGTTGTTGTTGTTGTTGTAGCTACTGTTGCTGCTATTGTTGCTGGCGGCCACACGCTCATTTAACAGCGTTTCCACCCCGGATTTGAGCGTAATTTTTCAGCTGGTTTGCGTTTGCCTTTCCGCTGCAGAAACTCAACTTAGCTTTGGCTGCACTTCGTTTGCCTCAAGTATTTTTTTTTTTTCTCTCAATTGTTTTTTCCATGTTAACTGGGTGACAGGGTGTGGCATGCTCAGAGTTGACTGTGAATGTTTTATTGTTTTGTTGCTTTCAGTTATATTAGCGTAATTCCAGTGCTCATCTGGCTGATGTGGCCTGCTAAAATGTTTCGACCAACTTTACAGTCTCGGTTTTGTGGCTCTCTGTGCTACTCTTGAAGTACATTTATTTTTATTACACAACTTGAATTCAAGTTAAGTCAACCTAAAAATGCAAATGTCGGCTCGTCCCGCCCGACTCGTCCTGCTTGGAGTCGCTTTTGTTGCATGATAATGAAAAAAAATGATAATCATTTTTAAAGAATTTTCATTTAATATGCTTGTTGGACTAGTTGCCTCTGTTGCCTCTTATGCTTAGCATAAAGATTACCTTGCTGCGCGTGTGGACACTTCAATGTGTGAACAGATATATATTTATATATATAAATATACATATATATACCATAATTTTCCCGGCTCTGCTTTGTATATATAAATAAATATTTTGCGCGTGGCAATTGGTAAAGAAATCCAAATGCGCAAGAGAATATCCACAAAGCGCAATAAATAACAAAAATATGCGAATACCTGCAGGGCAACCATATTGCGTATACGTAATGTATGCAATTGCTTTGCTGTATACACAGCTTAGTTTGTGCCACCTCAGCGTCGATGGGGGGGATAAGTCCAGTTACGGACGGAAAAACAACTGCGGGCGGTCCGTAGCAAACCCTCAAAAAATTCCAAAAACATGGAAAAAACAAAAAGTATCACTCTGGCAATAACATCTGCATTTCAGCAAGCCAAAGTTGTAAGCCAAGCCAAGACGCTAAATCAGCATTTAAATAAGTTGTAAATGGATTAATGTTAAAAAAAAAATGGTATAAGAAGGAAAGTAAAATTCAATTAAAAGTTAATTTATACTTAACTAGACAAAAGAAATTTAAAAAAAAATCTAAAATAACTTGTATTTTAGTGCAAAGCAATGATCAAAATACGATTTACAATGACTTCAATTTTTAAGTAATAACTAAAACGAATTAACTATCAAAACTAATACGTTTTTTTTGTTTACTGCAACCATATTTTTATGCTGATTATTTAGCGATATTAATTGAGTTGAGTCTTCGATAAAAATTGTCATTTTGCCGTTAATAATGAAATTATTTAAATTCAAATAGAGTATGACTAAAAAACGCCACCCAATTGAATCTAGAAATTTATTGGACAATTATAATAAAAAAAATAAGAAATCGTTTAACTTGCAAAAATTCAGCAAGCTTGAAAACATTTTCAACTAATTTTAAAGCTACAGAAATTGTATTTAAGTTGACATTAGCAGAAAAAGTTTTAATTCAAAATATGCTTGAGTCTGTAATGCATACTTGGCCAAAAACCAAAAATGTGCTAAATGCGAGTTTTTGGTAATTGGAGACTAGACAAGTCTTGCCACAAATTGTTGGCTGCTTTGCGGCTGCACTTTGAGTTACTTGAGAATGTTGCGATGGCAACAAGACATAAACGATTTTATTCTAGTTTTATCTGTAAAAATCATCACTCAAATGCCATATAAAAGTAACAAAAATAAAGATGAAGCGACGACCAAGGATAACAGACAGTCAGACTAAATTGAAGCTGTCAAGCCATAAAAGCGACAATCATATCTATGTGAGTGTATGTATGTGTGCGTGTGAGTGTGTGCGTGTGTGTGTCAGAGTCTGGTTGAATGGCACATTATTTGTGTGTAATGTGTGCGTTTTTTTGTGGCGTATAATACACGCATCTTGAGAATGCGACTCATATGCAAATTGTACTTAGAATCTGCTTTTAATAAGTCAGGCACATAAAATGTGCTACATATGCCATATGGGAAAAAAAGCTGCTTCTAGATGGCTGAGGGGAAACAGAAGCCGCAAAGGAAGCCAGAGAAACCCCCAGCACTGTTCAAATTTGGGTTTATTTTTCTTACATTTTTTACGCATGCCAAATAATTGTGGAATGAAATAATGTTGCAACTAATTGGCGTGTCTAATTGTCAGTGCTGGTGCCTTGTGTGCCTGGGGAGTGGCCGTAAAGACAAAATGAGTAAGTAAATAAATAAGTACAAAAAAATGTCGAAAATTGTTGCAGTTAAGTTCGTTTTTATTGTTGCTCCTGCTCTGGCCAACTACAAGAAAATAATTGAAGTCAGGCTCATAAAACTTTTCCAACCAACATACAAAAATTAATATATTTCAGTGTGTACTTATGGGTGTGGTTCTATGTGTGTGTGTGTGTGTGTGTTACTTTTGATCTTTGTTTAGCTATAATATTCGGTATACTCATTACTTTTCTGGACTGCTGTTATTATCCATATTTATGTCTTCATTTCTTATTTTTGTTTAATTTTCTTCATATTGTTTTTTTTTTTTATTTTTTTTTAGTATTTTAAGAGGAGAAGCAACAACAAGTCTTGGCAACAATTGTTGTTAGCGTTGATATTGTTCATAAAATCAAATATATGTTTGCTGTATCAGATTTTGCATAAAATTGGCAATATTTTACTTAAATTCATATGCATAAAGTCGTGACTCTTTATCATTATGATGATGAGCATAATGATGAGCATCAGCATCAGTGGCAACATCAGCAGAAGTTAGTAGAAAGAAGACTTAATCAAAGTTTTTGGTAGTCGATAAGTTAGCCAAGTTGGCCAACTTTGTAGACCAAAAATTTGTTATGCTTTAGTACATTTTTAGTTGGCGCTCACTTTTATGCGGCCAACTAATAACTTTGATACAAAATAGATACCTTTTCCTGCCTTCTCCAGGCTGCACGAAACACAAAGTTCAGCACAAAAAAAAAAAAAAAACAAATTAAAATGCCCAGCCAGTGTGGCACGTGCAACACAGAATGTTGCGCATTTAATACTGTGATAATCACAGTTTGGACATTAACACATAACAACATAGTTTGGACGAACACCATCAAAATGACAGACACCTGCGTGTGTGTGCACAGCATAAAATCAATGAAAGTTCGCACATTACGTATACGACAGCTGTGACAAGCCAAGCAGCGCCTGCCACAAGGTCAGAGCATGCCACAGAGCCTGCCTGCACTGAACGAGAGATAAAAAAAAAACTAACATATGATGAGTTTTGCATAAGCAGCTCGAGATATGACACCTCCCCCCCCCTCAACCAACACCCTTGCTATTAGTAGTTTTTTATTTCTCTTCCTCTTTTCATATTTTAATGAGTATTCATTACGCGACACATCGCCGCGTGGCAAGGCGTCAACAAATGACAAAAGCAGCCACACAGCAAAACAGCAAAGCAAAACGACAAACTGGCCACATGCCGTATACATTATGTTTGTGTGTGTGTGTGTGTGTGTGTGTGTGTGTGTGTAGGGGTGGGGTAGACCATAACACACTGGCTAGTCGCTTTTGTTATTCATTTAAGCTGTCAGCGGAGCAGCCACTAAAACATTCACCGAGCCATACGACAAACGATGTGTCGACCTCCAAATACAGCTAGTTAGTGGCATCGTCTTGGCTCTAACTGATTGCCAATGGCCTATTGTAATTAGCCAAAAAGGAGCTGAGTGTGCACTGGTAATTACTGTTATAATACTTAGTAATAGCCACTAAGTAATTCTACCATTAATATTTTAATGCAAAATTTGTTGCTTAAACATTCGAAAAGTATTTTTTGCAACATTTTAAGTATTTTTTGTCAACACGAAAAGCCGAGCATATTTCAAGAAGATTTCATTTTGTTCACACAATACAATTATAATCGAACTAATGTAATTTATTTAAAATATTTTATTAATATTAAATTTAGAAGCGAAATTTTTTTTTATTTGTCTGGTTTTTATTTTTAATTTTTTTTTTTAATTTATAGCGTCCTTTGCTGTAAGTGGTTTTCACCTGTCTAATATTTTAATTAATTGATTTTTATATACAGATAAATGTAAGACGATCAGTTATTTTATTGAAGTCAGAATATCGACGAAATGTTAAGAATGTAAATTTACGATATGTTGGACAAATTGGAGTAAGAAATTGGAATAAGAAATGCAACTCATTCAATCGTTAAATGCCTACTTACAAAAATAAAATTTTTGCTGTTTTGACTTGCACAAAAATAAAACAAAAAAAATGTATTAAGTAGATAACTGAAAAAAGTCTATTTAAATAACATTATTCTTAATGGCCGCACTTCATTTGATAATCACTGGACTCCGAATAAATTATATCAACTTCTGCATTCTAGCCTCGCGTTTCAAGTGCAGTCAAGTGGCAAGCCAATTAATTCACACATACAAGCACACACACATACATATATGCATATGCATATGTGTGTGCTGAGTTTGTGGCTCAATGCATAAATCAACTCGGCCATTAACAGGACACATCGTCAATAAATCAAAACCTGTTGACTAACCTTTAAGTCATTCCACATGAAAGAAATGCCCAACTGAAACGTTTGTCAGTTGCCACATGTGGCAAATGTATACAAATAATTAACAATTAACAATTAACAATAAAGACCTTAACCATAATCCATAAGCAATGGCAATTCATATTCATTGAAGTCTTCAATTTAATTAGTCTTTGTGTGAAACTATCCGTTGGTTAAGCAATTCAATTTGACAGAAACTCTGTCAGTTTCGAGTATTATGAAATTGGTTTGAGAGACATATGTTATTCTGGCTGAGACACATATGTTATTCTGGCATTTGGTTTGAGACACACATATGTTGTGCTGGCATCTGTATTGTTTTGATTCATTCAATTGTGAAAGGGCTTTCTGGTTGCCAACACATTACCCAAATTCTTGTGCCAAAAACACAGTCTTCAAATATGAAACGTAATCCTCAAAATGTAATAAAACATGTAAGAATGCTGTAGTCAAGTAAGCTCAACTGCGATATACCCTAAACCCCAGTTGTTTAAAATATACATATAGATATGTATATATGAGATCAATATCGGAAATCGAAATGTATCGATAATCGAGTAACAGAGTCTCAAGTCTCCAGCTTTTATAGTCTCTGCAATCTGCGTATTCATGGAGACAGAGAGGCAGACGACTGTTCATGCTGATCAAGAATATATATACTTTATGGGGTTGGAGATGCTTCCTTCTGGCTGTTACATACATCTGCACAAAATCCATATACCCTTCTTACCCATTTTCAATCGGTTCAGGGTATAAAAATGCAAAAAGGCAAAAAACAAAACTGATTGTTTGAATTCAAAGGAGAAAACAACTGCTGTCGATAAAGTTGACAATAAAAGGGTCTGCAAAACACATGCAACAACAACAACAACAACAACGACAACAAAAGCAGCTGTGGCAACACTCAAGTGACACTCAACGATTTTACACCTTTCTGGGATACATTGTCAAGGATACCCTGTAATAAGATCATACCAATTGGTGATGCCAAAGTTGGAGTAGCTTTCTGATAATTCAGTTGCAATAAAATATAAATTGGCTTTAACGATTCACATTTTTAAATTTAGTTGGCAGAGCATAAAAAAGTTAACCGTAAAAAGAAAAGATAAAAAGATAAAAATAAAATAAGAAGAAGAAGAGCAGCAGTTTACTATATGTATTTGATATGTGTGTGCTGAATGTGTGTGGATGTGTGTATGGGCGTTTTATGGGCGTGTGCCAGTCAAAATGACAGACAGTGGCAGCCAAAAGTTTGCATATCAATGTAAGTACAAACATTAAATAAATATGATATGTATTTTATTCAGATAGATATGTATATATTTGAGCACAGGTAGATATGCCTAGCCATAACTCATGCATATCATGTGTGTGTGTGTGTGTGTGAGAACTTTATGTGCTTACACAATCAGTAGATTCGATTACATATATATATATATATATATATATATATAAATGATTAAATAAACTTAATGGAATTCGAGGAAAGACAACAGTAAACACAAAATAAAATCATAGAGATCATTTTCAGCTGCATATTTTTTTTTTTTGCTGTTTATTTTTTGCTGTTTTTTTTTTGCTGTTTTTTTTTGCTGTTTTTTTTTTGTGTAATAATTTTGGTATATTTCATTTTGTGTAAATGTTTGCATTTTGGCACACCTTTCACATTATTGTGATTGGCTAATGTGTGACTTGTGTCTTATATAGCTATAAAAGAGTTTGAAGTTCATAATGAAATCATCAATTTATGTGGCAAAACGATGTGCAAATATTAGAATTTCACACGGGGCGTATGAGTAATTTTTTGAAGCAAAGCTTTAAACAAATACAGCGAATAATGTGAATCAACCACAAAAGCTATTTGTGTTGCAAAAATAATTAAACTAAACACACGCATTAACAGACACACACACACACACTAACACACACACACACATACACGCATACACACACATGGCTAATGATGTGTTAATTATGCGTGCAAAACAATTATGAATTATAAACGTTCTATTTGCAGAGCTAGTTAGGCAAAGATGTCGGAGTGCTGGCTGAGCTGCCACATACACCAACCACCCCCTCCCCACTCCCCCCTAAACGGCAGGTGTTCTAATTGCACAACCGTTTATCGGTGGCAGGTGTGTGTGTGTGTGTGTGTGTGTGTACTTTTGGTTTGGTGTTATTAATTGCAGACATTAGTCAACAGTTTCGAGCATAACTATTAAGTGGGCAAATATAAATTTTAGTAATAAATGTGTAAATAAATAAATTGAATTTTCAATTTCAACAATATTTGTTTGCCAATTACTATTTAAATAGCTCTCCAAATCGTATGCAAACAACAATTACAATTACCCCAACAAAAAAAAATAGGAATTATAAAGCAAAATTTTATTATATTGAATCACAATCGTTTTCTGAGCTCTCATCGCAGTTAATTTTGCTAACATTTACATAATCAATGACTCATAAATATTAAATCGGCATTTGCAAATATTTGCATTATAAATTTCATACAAACATTTGCCGATGTCACGGCGAAATTTCAACTCCTTTTGCAACGAGGGATAAATTGTGTTGATATACAAAAATTCAATGCATAGCTAAAAGCACAACTCAAAAAATTAAAGTTGTTAAATGAAAAAAATATAAATAAACCTTGATCAAGCGATTCTATATTATGTCAGATTTCATAACGAACACAATTTGATGCAACGCGTTTCTCATAGTTAAACATTTTTGTGTGGCAAGGTTGAAAAAAAATGCTGAACTTTATCAAACTTTAGCCAGATTTCTCAGATTGCACAGAATATTTAGCCAAGGCTTTGAGCCAACAATTTCTGCCGAAATTTGAGTGCTTATACTATATATTTTGTTTAACCAACTTGCCAAAAAGTCAGATTTTTTTTTCCGATTTTTTTCCCGTGTAGGCAAGGCTAATAAATGGTGTGGGGGGGGGGGGAAGAGTGACAACGGCATCAGATAACCTGTTGCACGAACAGGCCACAGGCAGCTGGCAGCTCAGAGCAGCAGCTAAATTAGGAGTGTGCACAGTGTAGGTGTTGGTGTGTGTGTGTGTGTTTGGCGGGGGGAGGGGGTGAAGAAGCAGCTAAAGAATGACTGGCAATGCTGGAATCCATTTTCATTGTTTGCACAACATTTCAATGGCTGCCGTTTGGCTTGCCGCACATTGTTGTGTTGGCTGCTTGACGGATGCTGTTGGGAGGTGGGAGTGGGGCCGGTTTCTTGTGGCATCAAAGGAGAATGAAATTGTCTTAACGGTTTTTTTTTCTCTCCTATTTTCTAGCTGTTTTCTTTTCATTATTGGCTCACGCTACGTGGACATTAGTGCGCTGCATCTGCCACTTTGATGCCCTGTGATTATTGTTGTGCTCCGTAATTGCCTCATAGCAACTGAATACATTTACATAAGTTGGCATCCTAAGTCATGTCAACGCTGCCATGCCTGGATGGACTGGTCTGATCTGGTCTGGGCTGGGCTGGTCTGATCTGGGCTGGGCTGGTGTGATGTGCGTCTTTCATTTGTTATCATTTCATTTTGGGCGCAGACGTCAATGAACTTGCTGTGGCACAATTTATACAGCTTCCTGTGCAGCCTGCGTCCTGTGTTTACATATTCCTCAAGACGGTGACGGAGAACACTAAGCGACTAGCTAACCACCACTGGCTCATCCTGCTCCACGGTGACACTAAATCTAAATTCAATATGTTGTCGATTTAACATATTTCTTACTGCTTCGTGTGTGTTGACGCATGTGTGTGCGTGTGTGTGTGTGTGTGCGTGTGTGTGCCTGTGTGTGCGCGTGTGTGTGTTCTTTTGTGTGTTTTCCCTTTTTTCCTTTTGCTTTTTTGCGAGCGAGTAAACAAAGTGTTGTGCCAATGTTGACAGAGCCCATGAGCAGATCTACGTCATCGGAGCCGGAACGTGAAACCGAATCGAAACTGGCCAATCATTGTCCATCAGCCATCGAAATGAAATTATTGAAATGAAATATATTTTGGACTGTTTATTGTGGTGTCGAGTTTTTTGGGGCTATTATATTACATTAGGTCGGCACGAAACGGAACGGAACGGAACCTTCCCAGAAAGGAATCCAATGTTTAACAATCTCAATGCAAACTTTGTCATTTGATAGCCATTGGCCCATTTAGCCAGTTGGCCACATCATTTGGCTGTCCATATGCTAAGCACATAATAGCATTGCATATCTGGCAAATTTATTAGGGCCTTTTTTTTATTAGACTTTTCCACTCATTTTGTTGCTGACGGAAATCGATAACATGAATAAATGCAAATTAATTAAACATTCAAATTTCCTAAAGTTTAATCTAAAACTGATACTTTGATTAGGACACAAATGCCAGTTTTGAAGAATTTGTCATCTTCGAAATGGCTCAAAAATTATGTTTTCTTTTTATATCAGACTTACACGAAATCTGTTTTAGCCAACTTACGTTTAAATACTTAAAGTGAATACAGTCAAAAATTAAAAAAAAAAATTTGCTGTGAAAAATATATCATTAATTTAATTGGCCTAATTTGGGCTTAATTTTAATAAAAAAAAATATATATCACCTGCAGGATTATTTCAAGTTTTACATATTTCCAGGTACATTTTATGAATAAAAATGTGAACAATTTTCAAAGCAATTTCTCATTTTAATGTTAACAAAAAAAAAAACGAGTCAAATTAAATATGTGCTTAGCACTCAATCAAGGCAACTTTGTAAACAGCTTTTAGCTATTGGTTAAAATTATAATTTTCTTTGTACAAACAACCGTTACAACAACAAGATGGCCAACTTGTAAAGCATTTAAAATATTAATTGCAGCCGTGTGGTCAACAGGAGCTGTGTTTGATAAACCTTTCAGCGAGGCACTCGCAAACTCATGAACACGAAATCAGTCTTGCGGTCAGAACGGGTTAGCTGCCTCACTGGGCCGGGCCATCTGCTGCTGAAAGGTCATTAAAATCCTGATTAGCAGCCAACAGCCAGAAGCCAGCGGCCAGCAACCAGCAACCAGCAACCAGTAACCAGCGACCAGCAGCCACAGGTGCCATTAAGCGCAAACCACCAAAGAGCCGACACCCAAAAACCAAAAAAAAAAAAAAAAAAAGTGGAAAAAAAGGACAAAATGTGAAACAGCGAAGCACAGAAGATTTTATACCCTTGCAGAACAGAATCCTCATGCTTACATTTAAATCTCATTATAGATTAAATAAATGTAAAAAATTTCATATTTCATGACGAATTTTTTGCTTTAGTTGAATTTTCATCAATTTTGCATTACTTTTTTTAGCATTTCTGTTGCACTTAAAACTCCATAATAAATCTTCTTGTGACAGTTTTGCTAACAAAAAAAAACTCATCCTCAATTAATAAGTTTTTATGGCAGCAATATGATATTGTAACAGAATCTGGCCAATATACGGGAAAAAACTGTAAAAACCGTTTTGTTGCAAGTTTTATTAAGATGAGCTGAGAGATTATTTCTCATGCCAACTAAGATAAATACAGACAAATTGATATCGACCTGGCACCAGTTGCTGATCATGAATATATATATGGTATATAAGTTTTGGTGCATCTTCTTAAATGCGCTATACACTTCCCCGACATAATTATGGCAGGACATATAAATTGGGGGCTCAGATGTGGCTCATTTGCAGACTCTAAGTGGATGAGTGCAAAATATACAAATGGCTAAGAGCGAATAAGCCAACTGAACGGCAACAAAGGCAACAAATTTATTCTTTCATAATGTTTTTTTTTTTTTTATCAAAATTGCGCACTTGCAGCGAAGGGAGGGATTGGAGGCGCAGGAAGACAAGGTCAGCAATTTCTTTGAAAAGGGTTTTGTTTGGTGTTTAAAATAAATATATATATATATTTATATATGATTATATATACTTATATATGTTATGGCTATGACTACGCACATTTTGAAGTTGCGGATATTTCGCTCCGTTAATTTCATTTTATTTTGCTACACAACTTTTTGCTACATTTTTGAGTTAAGCTTGAAAAATTTGTTGGCCAAAAGCTTCATTTTGCGTTTGTTTCAATTAATTGTTCTTTTTAGTCATGTTTTTCTTTTTTTTCTTATGTTTGTTTTATTCATGTGCTTTGTGCTGTGGCCGCAGGTCATAAATAAATCAAATATTTTATGCAGACATTTGATCTTTTCTTTGATTGCTCTACTTAATTGTTTACATATTATGCGATTACAAAAGACTTTGACATTAAAAAAAATATATTTATACATTAAACATTTGTTTGAATACTCTTCCCTTCCTTCCCGCAGACACCTGTCTTTCTCTCTCGCTCACACATCGATATAGCTTTCCCTGTCTGTTTAGTATTTAATATTAATTTTTACAGGGTAATTAAATGGTAACACATTTAATGCTATTTGCGGTTGTGAATCACTTTTTGGGCCAATTGATACAGCAGTTTAATGCCATTTGGTAATGTTAATGGCCGAATTGATTTATATGTGCGGCACGTGTGGCACTCACGTCGTGTGGACTCCAATTTGGCTCAGTTCGGCATTGAATTGAATTCTACAAGACTTGCAACTTTAATAATTATGTATTAGGAAAAAAAGAGCAGCTTTGCAAACGATTTACTACTGTTCTCGAAATTTTTATGCCTTTCAACTAGTTTTAGTAACTTTTCAGTTCACATTTTACTTGTTTCAGTGAGCGACCGAATAAGTTATTCTAACTAAAAAAAAAAAAGTTTATGAAAACTACTCTAAAGTTTATGGCTACTGGCCAACGCCCTGTCATATGATATATGTACTTTCAAAAGTTTAACAATTGTCAATTTGACGCAAAAAAAAAAAAAATACCAGTGAACCAAATATAATAAAAACAAAGAATAGAAAACAACTTTATCTTATCGAAGCTGAAATGTTCTATAAAAAAAAGTCACTTTTATTTAATTTTATATATATTTTTCAGCTAGTTTTTGGCTAAGTATTTAAATAAACTATTTTAATTATTCAAAAGAAAACTGAAATCTACATTCGCCTGCACAATCAACTATCTTGAAAGCTGAAAAATGAAGCGGAGCCCTGAGCAAAACTAAAGTAAAATTGTTTTTATAACTTTTAAATGTTTTACACAGAATTCAAAAAAAAAAAAAAAAAAAAAAAGTAACCGCATTTTGATTGCTTTCCTTGAACACTTTGCACAATGGTTTTTATTCGACTTTTGTTCTGGAATTTAGTGGCAAATGGCCAAAGGAATTCTTGTCAACTATGCACGAGTCTCGAGCAAGTTGAGACTGGTTTTGGGGCAGCTACAACACCAGCTGCAACACACAATGTTAATCAATTGATATTGGGCGGAAATGTTTTTCAATTTCAAATTGGATACAAATAAAACTTGCAAAACTTCTCAAACAAAACTCATATGTTTCGCACCCATAAAGTTTGCTCACATTTTTAATTAGTTTTGTTATTAACTTGTTGTTAATTAAATACTTTATGTGGCAATACGAATATTTTATTTTTTTTTTATCAAAAAAAGCGCCAGATAAGAAGAAAAACATTTGCATAATTGAAATAATTATTATCTACTCACACGTGGAATATCATTAATAAAATATAATCTGGTTGTGTTAAAGTCTGATCAGAGAGATAACCAAAAATGCTTTTGGCATTTGGGTTGTAATTTGAGTTTATTGCTGAAAGTAGGAATATTGTAATATTTGCGCTTTAGTCTATGCCCTGGGGAGGCAATAAATTCTTGGCATTGTTTGGATTGTCAGCTGATGTCCAAAACAATGCTACGAGTTATGATAAATCTTTAGAGCAATATGTGTAAACATTTAAAAATATCATTTATCATTTTGTTGTATAATTCATTTACCTGTGATTTGTTATGTCGAACAAAATTTTGAAAACACTCCACTTAAGCACTGAAAAAAAAACCAAAAAAAAAAAACTATTTATTTACTTTGAACTATTTAAGTAAAAATCCTTTTAGCATTTGCTATGTGCAGAATGTTAAAAAAAATATATTTGAATAAATAAACACGTTAAAAACATTTATTTTTAGCGGGCGGCAAGCACTTTTACACTTCACACTTCAGCCAAAATGTTCAAATTATTTGAATATTTATTTTGATTGTTTTTTATGTTTTGGTTTTTTTTTTTTTTTTGTTTTACATTTCAGTTTATTTGTTTAATTTTAATGCCGATTTGGTTAGTTTTGCTCCGCTGCAGGCTGTGTGCTCGCCTCGAAAACCCCGCAACGACTGAATCAAAACAAACAAATTTCGTTGGTTATATTTGAAAATGTTTTCAACGTTTCGCGTTGTGCGACGTTTTTGTTTGTGGCAGCTGCTGCTGCTGCTGCTGCTGCTGCTGCGGCTGCTGGTGTTTCTGGTGTTGTTACTTTGGGTGCTGCCGCTGCTGCTGCTGCTGCTGGCACAGTCGTAACGCGTCGTTCGTTGCTGTTCCCAGCGCCAACATTATCCGCCACAGCATTATCCGGCTATCCGTTCGCCCCAGCAACACGAACATCATTTTTTTTTATCCACGCGCCTGCGTGCAACGCCTTGTTTACATGGCCACTGCCAACAAACTGATTACCTGCCTGCCCCCATCTGCTGGGTGTTGCTCCTGCTGCTGCTCCTTCTGCTGCTCCTGCTGCTGCTGCTCAGCTTGGCTTGGCTGCTCCTCAGCTTGGCTTGGCTGCTCCTCAGCTTGCCTTGGCTGCCAATAAGATTTTTGATTTTTTTTTTTTTTTTTTAATAATTTTAGTAACGCTTTGTCTCCCACAGCAACTGCAACTGCAGCAGCAGCAGCAGCAGCAGCAGCATCAATGTCAGCATCTGGTCTTTTGCATTGTGGTTCTTTTCAGCTGTTGCTGAAGCCTTGGTTTACGTGTTAGTTCTTGACACTTTACCACAACAGGTCCTTCAACGTATGCATTTACTCATTGGCTCAATTGCTCAATTAGTCAGTGATGAAAAACATTGACAAAGCACATAATTCTCACAGCAGAAGTGCAGCAACTTTTCTTGACATATACAAAAATTACATAAAACATATTTTCATATTTTCATTCTTAATAAAAATGTTGTCTCATGTTTTATCAACTAATTCAAAATAATCGCTGTACCTTTTTTTGAGCTGAAGTGCATAAAAATTGCTTTTATCATTTTCGTTGTGCTTCTTTTTGTGTCATTTTTTTATGATTTCAACTTAATTTCTTGTCTTAACTTTTGGCCATTGACTTGCAGCGAAAGACGTCAAAAGTCATTAACTTTTCTACATGTTCCATGAAAGCTGCTTCTGCTTTTTTGGTAGCTATTTTTTTTTTTTTTTTGTCAGCTGCGCATCAAAAAATGCAATTTCCTTATTAGTTTCATGGATTTATTGATGACTCTGGTTCTGTGTCTATTTGTGGCCATGCCTTTGGCTCCTTGGCTCTTTGGCTCTTTGGCATATGATATTGATTGAACCATTATTTGATTAGAAGTAAATATGATCCAATTGGATTGATTCTTTGTCATCATCATCATCATCGTCGTTGTTCCTTATTCTCGAGTTGTGTTGTGGGTTTCAATTTCTGCTGTGTCTCGCAAATGGAGAACAATTAGAAGTTCAATTCGCTGCCAGACCAAGTTCAACGACTTTCATATTAACCTTGCATTCGACTTTTTTTTCTCTGCAACATAAGATTTGGCAAAATTAATTTCCTGTTCTTCAATTGTTGTCTATTTTTGGGTAACAATTTAAAGTGTATCTAGTCATCTTTTCTAACGAACTGAATCCATACCATAGACCAAATGAGAACCATAGCAACGCTTTCCATCTTCTTAGCTTACTTTAAAATATTTCACAAATTGCTGAGGGGAATCATTTTCTCAGTATATTTAATATTGTACTAATTGGTTTTTATACAAGGAAAAGACACATTTAATTGGTGTTCTATAAATAATATAAATTAATAATAACAGTTTTATTTAATAAATTTGATTTTCAAATGCCACACAAAAATTACTTGTTGTCACGGGAACCAAGTTTTCAAATGCTAACCAAATATTCCATTTCGAACACAATTGCATTTTTAGGCATTTTAATTGCATTTTTGTGCTCTGAGACGTGGTCGACAATCGACTACTCGGATGAGTAGTTAAATTGTATATATTTTATTATTTGTCAAGACAATTTGTTGGTTGCATCCAAAGCAACTAAAATAGATTTATTGTCATAAGATGTCGATGTCAAAATACAGTTGCGACAAGCACTTTCAGCATCAATTGCAAATTCACATAAGGCACTTGTAAATATTGCTCATACGCCACGTGTAGTCAATCAATAGCATCTGTAAGGGTTGACTCTTATATGCTGGTTGTAGTACTAAGTTCATAGCATTTCTTAGCTATACCTCAGCAATTCCGCTTCCGACGGTCTTTGAAGTTCAGCTGTACGTAATTCAAGGCAAATGGAAAAATGCCTTCTGCTTGACACAGGAAAATAGCTCAGCCATAAAAAAAAAAAAAACTAATAAAATCCTTGACTCAAATATGTAGGATTTAATATTTTACTATGGCCCATACAGTCAAAAGGGGATATGTTCCAGTTGTGCCTTTTGGATACATCTGTGAAAATCGATTCGATTCAGCGCACGGATTAAAAATCGTAAATCTTTTTAAAAGCATATCAAACACGCATCAATTTCATATTTATACAGCTGCAAAGTAAATCGATAAATTTTAATTGTCGCCAGAAAATGCTCACATTTAAAAATTCTTTATTCATTTGTCGGTTTAGATTACAATGGAACATTTTTTTTTCCTTTTTTTTCTTATTTTTAATTGGAATATTGTGGCCGATATGGATTCGAGGTTGTCTTTGTGGTTTCATTCGAAGCTTTGATTTCACGCACAAAATGAAGTTAGTGCCAAGAGCCAACTGAAGAACTATCAATTTTAACAATTACAAAATTGCAAAAATTTTAATTTTTAATTTGAATTTGGTTTTTCAAGCGATTTATAAAAGTCGAAATTATTCAGCAAGGCATCGTTGCTATAAATTGTATTTATCCATTAAATTTAATATAAATATCGCTTGAGATTTTTCTCAAAAATTATCACAACTATTTCGAGCGACATTTTTCTCAATATTAAAAAACAAAAAAACTATAAATTATGACCCAGTTTCACAGCAAGAAAGCAGCAATATTGAAATATAGCTGCTTGCCGGAATTCAAGTGTTTTAGTAATAAAAAACTACGAATACCAGATACAAACATAGGTATATATAGGTATATATATATATATATATATGTATATCAAACTGATGGCAATTAAGTCAGCACCACCGACCGACTGCAACAATAACAACCACAATAACAGCAATAACAATTTACAGTAAAGATCATTGTTGTCTCAACGCAGATGCTGGCGGCGTGTAAAAAAATAAAATAAAATAAAAACAATCAACCGATGTACACCGAATATGGTATACCCTAGCAAATTCAAAATGCTTTTCAATTTAATGCTCATAACTATTAAGTTTTACTTGGTCCAACTTTTTTCCATTTGTTATGCTTGATTTTGACGCACATTTTGCAAGTTTTGGGCCAGAAATATTCAATTTAATTTTTTTGCTGTTTAAGTTTAATACTTTTTGACTGTTGCTCTTATTCGAATTTCGCATTTTTTTCAATATTAAAAACAATCATAATTCGATTTTCATATTCTGTTTTGTTTGCTTTTTTGTAAGGTACAAATTAGTCGATATTTTGGTTTTTCAAAAGGTTTTTTGTTTTCCATTTTCTTAGCTTTGCCGATTCGCTTTGACTTGAAGCCATGCCTTTAGTCTATGGTATCTTCAAAGATTTTGCCCCGCTGCATGCAAATAGCTTTGTTGCCATTTCCATTCAGTTGGGCCTTCCCCCACCACTCCACAATCCACACCCATCGTTTTTTTTGTACCCAAAATGGCAGCTGGTGGACCCAGCAGGGCGCAGCAGGCGCAAGAAGCTGCAAGGAGCTGTCGTGGTGCGTGTATTTTGTTATTGGAATTTCGTTGCCTTCAACTGTTTTGCCGGCGTGGCAACTTATCCTCCCAGGCAGTTAACCCCAACACAGTTAAATGCGAGCTTATATGTGTGTGCGTGTGTGTGTGTGTGTGTGCGAGTGTGAATTAGTGTGTTTGCACACTGGCTACAAATTGAATTTAAAGTATTTACTTTAAACGCCTTTTTGCCCTTTTTCTGTTGTGCAACACTTGAAAATTCCACTCTTGCATATTTAATATGCAGCTGCTGTGGGCGTAAAGTAGGCGTGTTCTCTCTCTCTTTTTTTTTACCATCTGACCCCCGGTCTGACGCTGGTCCTGGGCTGGACCTTAAAGACAACCACTATTCGGCAATCCCAATAAAAACTCTTATGTGATTTACTTCAACTTCAACATCACGTAGCAACATGCACGCAATGTGTGTTGGCAAATTGAAGTTGAGGCAGCAGCACCAGCAGCACCAGCAGCACTGTGAAATCGAAAGGGGATGCTGCTGCCACTTTCAGGCGAGTGTGGGAATGTAAAGGAGCTGTAAAGGAGCTTAGAGCTTAAATCATGATTACCACAGCAGTAGCAGCATCAGCAGCATCGCCACAGCGAATGAGTTTCGCAAGCAGTAATTAGAGGATACATATTTGTTGAACTTGTTGGTACGTGCAAGTATATCCCTATTATGAACCCAAATCACCAAACATTGCTTCGCGGCTATGAATAATCCCCCGCTGCTGCTGCTGCTGCTGCTGCTGCATGTCCTGGGGTCTTCCATCAAAGGCATTCCAAGTTACTAGCTAGATTAAGCCAAAAAGCGAACTTGCTCATCAATTTTCTATTACTTATTTTGCCCAAAACTATTCTGTAAAAGTGTGTGTGCGTGTGTGTATGTGTGTGTATTTCACTGAATTTGCTTAAGCTGTTTGCGTACCCAACAGAGACCATTATATAGACCTGACCAAATATATGCCATGGTATTTGACATATTTGCGCTTGTCTCAATTGTTGAATTGTTGACAGCGGAAAGGAACAATAGAAATTGACGCTGAGCAACTTGCTGATATACAGAAATTACATCACATCACATTAATTCGACTACGCCGACATAGATGTACAACAACAAACACGTAAGAATGCTGTAGTTGAGTATTATCGACTAGGATATACCCTAATTGTATTCGCAAATTTCCCATTAAAAAGTTTTGCACCAAAATGTTAGCAGGCGAAGTCATTTCTCATAGCAAGCACAGAAGTTAAAGAGTAAAAAGAAAGCCCAAACTGATTCCTAATTGGCTGGCTAGAAACAAGTGTATACACATACATACATACATACGTACATACTACGTACAGGCATTTGTACCTAACGGGGCTCTTCAGAATACACACAAAAGCGAATTTGACGCTCGCATCGATTATCATGCTATCTCTTTCTCACAAATGCGCTTGAATATTTATGCAGATAGAAAATGCTTGCGGCTGCTGGTAGAAATGAGATCAATATGAGTATATACTTTTGACCATAACTTGGATGTTTCTCATTCGATATTGATCAAAATTAAGCAATTGATTTATAATACGCATTTGCAGATTATGTAGTTATTTCAAGATTCTGTCTTAAAAATTGTGGCTTTTCTTGCTATCGGAAATCGAAATCTATCGGTAATTGAGAAAATGAGAGCGCTATTGATAAAATAAAGCATCTGCGCCGGATAAACGAAAACCTATATTTTTAATTTGAAGTCTCTAGCTAAAACAGACAGACGGATATGGCTATATCGACTCGAGTGTTGATCCTGATCAAGAAAATATATGCTTTATGCGATCCGAGATGTTTTCTTCTGCTTGTGACATACATTTGCACAAAACCAATATACTCCTTTTCCCATTCTCATATGTTCAGGGTATCACAAAACGCCGTCGGGTTTAAGAGACTGCGAAATATTCGGATTTCAGTGATGGAAATCATAAAATAACAGATTGATATCAGTTGGCTAAAATAACCACTCCTTGAGAGTGGAACGAGTGCCTCGTTCATTAAGTATTAATATATATTTTTAAATTGATTAATTTTTTTATTTATTTTTTTTTTTTTTTTGGTACAGTGGCTTGGACGTGGAGTGGGCTTATTTTCATTGAAGAACTAGTGAGCAACAGTCCACGATCCAAGTTTAGTGATTCCAACTTGAAAATTATAGAACAACTGTCGTCTTATCGATTTCCAATTAATCTGCCTCTCAGTGTGCGCAGTACCCAAATTTGAAATCATTTTCTGACCCGGGCATAATCCAAGGTTTCACTTGCTTCGCTGCAATTGTAAAATTTTAGTGCAGTCTGATTAACAATGGGACTTCGATATATCCCAAGTGAATTTTATTATAATTATGTATATTATTTTTTGTAGGTAAACTGCCAAATCTATATTTTTATATGCTAAAAATGTGTTTTGCAGATTTTGCATGAATAAAAACTGATTTGATGAAAATTTAGCAAATGTTGTGCTCAACTTTAAATTGCAATTTAAATACAGCTTTAAAAGTCAGAGCATAAAAACTTATAATGAGTAGCATAAAATAATTAATCCATCCACTTAAAATTATAAGTACAATGTGCAGCTCGAAGAAAAGTCAAAGGTCAAATGCAAAATAAGCGCATTTTTATGCGATGCAATATTGCATTTCATCGCTGCACCCCTCCACAAAGTAACATTTATAGGGGGGGGGGGGGGGGCAAGTGCTGTTGCAGGTGCTATTGCTGTTGCTGGGGGCTATTTCACAGTATTTCTGAGCAAAAGCACAAATATTGCGTTTAACTGTTAACGAAGTAAATTAAAAGCATTAAGTCCCTGATTATATCAATATTAACGTAACGTAAATGGCTGATTTAACAGGCACGGTACCAATCATCCCCCCCCCCACACACACACACACCCAGCCACATACAGCCTCATATTCATGCGGATGTGCTGTGCGGCAACGTGACGTATGCGTAATGTAATTATATTGCCTGCTTCCCGAATTGCCAGTTGAGCAGACAAGGTATGCGTCGGCCCAGGACTCGCTTTCGAGACTTCTTTATGTTGCCAATTAGCCCGCGGCTCCTTTTTGTGGCAGTTGTTCGCTGCAATTACCAAAAATATTATCCAGCAGATTGCAGGGCTCAGCTGAGTTGCCCAGTTTTATCATCGTCGCAAAGTTCCCTATTAACAAATGGAGTAAAACACTTTAAAAAAAAACTGAATTTTTAGCATATTTTATTATTCAGAAAATATGTGCATGAACAGGAAAGTAGTTTTTGCTTAAAAATCAGTGTTTTCATTATTTAAAGATTTTCCATTCAAAAAAGCCCAGTCGAAGAGAGAGCATATTTTATTACTTATATATATATATATATATATAAATAAACAGATTTTAATATGTGCACTTTTAAAATGTATTTCTTAAGCATTTAAAAATTATGTATACATATCGTCTAAATTTAAAAAAAAATATTTTAGTATAAGTTATTTTAAAAAACAACAAAAAATTAGTAAGGTTTTTTTCAGATCAAATGGCGAAATGGTGCCAAAGCAGGGTAATTCAAATTATTTACTTTAAATAAATTTCATTTCCAAGTTTTTACAATTAGCTTAGTAAACTCAAAAGCAACAATAAATACAACAAGTAAGAATACTTGTGAGTGAGCTGGACTTTGAAATACCTGGTTGCAATTATTTTTACAGTACCCTTCTGTACTTTCGTCAAATAAAGTTTAAGAGTTGGAGCGGTACATTCTATAGGGGACTACGAAATCGATAAAATTAATATTCGCAAATCGATGAATTCACATACCTCGCACAATTTTAAATTGCTTTATTTTCCACTGTCAATCTTGGTAGTTATGTTACTAGAAATTGAAAAAAAAAAAGCCACGCCCAAACCTGTGGCCATAATTGATAAAGTGTGAAATCGATAAATTCGATAAACTTGCTAGCGCATAATTTCCCCAATTTGTCTCTAACAGACAAAAAATTTTGAAAGTATGTTTCTGGTAACGGTCTTAAGAGATCGTTATACAAATTGGATGACCACGCCCACTTCGACTGGGCAAACCCTTATACCAGTTACTGTAACACAACAGCTAGAATCACTAAACTTGAAGGTAAACAGCTAGTAACACCCTTAAAAAATACGAAAAAAAATGTTGAACATGTCCGCTTAATTCCCCAAAATTTATAAGAATCTATATTTACCGCAATTTAAAAGCTTAATAAACCAAACTTGAATTGGAAGATTCCAAGGACCCTTCTCTATAATTTATGCCCCTTTCCTAAATTCCCTAAAATTATCAAGTTTACATATCAAGTCAAGTTTTACTATCGAAAATCGCCATGTATCGAGTGAGTTATCGTTAAAATTAAATATACTTAGTTAGCGCATGGAAATACGAGATTTTTTTTTTTTTTTTTTAAATGGAAGTCTCTGACGAAGGCCAGTTCAAAGAGACGGAAATTGAGTCAGTTTTTGCGGTTGGAGTTGCTTGCTTCTGGCCCCATTTACTGCTTCTTTTGCACAACTCCAAAAAACGCGTTTTAACCATTTTTAAAGGCTAAAAAAAAAAAAAATAGAATTTAACCAACGAGCGACAAGGAGCGAAAATAATAAGTTAACATTTTAAGCCGCTTGCCGAGCGGACGAGTTGTACTGTGCCAGTGGCAAAATGGGAATTGCCGTGCGGCTGCCACATTTCAATTGGATGCCCTTTCTTTCGATGCTTTGGGTTTGCATGGACGGCTTAGTCAGGATTTAAATGAAATTGTATACTTAAATGACATGCTCGAAACCTGCGCAAACACTGCATTGAGCCTGCCATGCCATGTCCTGTGTCCGTTGTCCTTTGTCCTGTGTACTGTGTCCTTTGTCCTGTGTCTTTTGTCCTGTCATTAAACAGACACTCATTAAAACGCTTTCGGTTAATTAAAATGTCGTTCGAGTTGTAAGCCGATCTGCATAAGAGGATATGAATCCAGGCCACTTGAAAAGTAATTAATCAGAAATTTTCATGTTTGGTTTTGCCTTGTGCATTGGCAAAAAAAATCCAACATCATTAAATTAATAGTTGTTAAGTGAATACAATAAATGCTAAGCTCTACAATTAAATAAATAAACAATATTATTCAAATTTTTTTTAGTTAGTACAACTGACAGATTCTTTTGGTCTCCTTTTGTGGCACACAGCTAAAGGCCTGCGCAAAGTATGCAGAACTTGCAACTGCATCGTTGACGCGCTGCCGACTGTCACCATGCTGATTGCTATCCTCCTCCAGTTCCGTCAGTTCCTGCTCCAGCTGCTGCTCGTCCTGGCAAAAGAACTGTGCAAAGTTGAGAAAGAAAAGCTGCTGTTTGGCGGTGTTTGTTGGATGCTCTGCGAAATAGGCGTTGTAGGCCAACTCGATGCCATTGATGTCGGCAAACTTCTCGTCGGCCATTTGGCCATGTCGGCGTTGAAGGCAGCGCAGCTGGCGATTGGCCCGCAGGCGTTGCTGTTGCTGCAACGTCGCCTCCTTGCCACGGCCATCGTAGAGCACATCGCTGGGCGCAAAGCCGTGCGACAGTTCGTGTGCGATCAGAAAACCCAATCCGCTATATCGATAAATGGCCGCCTGATCTGGCCAATAGAGTTGGCCACCAAACAGCGAATGCGGCAGCAACACCACATTGTGTCCGGGCAGAAAAAACGGCGACGCATAGCTGCCAAATCCATCCGGTTGCAGGAAATACAGATCAGAATTTTCAACATTTTTTCGATTATTATCGATTTGTTTGAGCAGAGCGCGTAAATTGCCATAATAATCGCTGGCATTGAGCTGGAGTGGGGCATAGAGCGTCTCCAGCTGCTGGCGATGCTCAGTCGCTGTTCCCGTGGGCGGCAACACGCCCACGCGCAGTTGCATGCGTCGCAGCTTGTCGAGCAGAAAGCGCTGTGTGGCAGCATCGAATTGGTTGCGATTCGCCAGCAGTTTGATCTTAAATTGTCGACGCAGTTGCACGAAAAGCTGTTGCATAGATTGGTGCAACTGCTGCGGCTGCTGCGGCAACTGCCGCACTTGCATCAGCCAGACGACGGCGTGCGTCAACAGTTGACGCGACTGTGCCGCACATTGTTGCCGCCCAAATGCCAATGGCGGCACTGACTGCAACTGCAAATGGTGCAACAGACGAAGCTGCAAATAGCATGCCACCAGCGACGGCGGCTGTGCGGCAAGCAACCGTGCAACACGTCGCAAATAGCTTGCCCCCAAATACTCCACTGCCTCCGCATTTGTGCTTGGGGGCAGCGGCAGCAGCCAACGCGTCAGATCCACCTCCACACTTGGATCATCATACACATTGGGCCAGAGTTGTCTCAGCTGCTTCTCCAGCTGTTTGATCTGCTGCCACAGCTGGCCCTCTGCCACGCCCAGCGGTTGCAACTGCCGATAAAGTTGCCGGAAACGCGAACGCGTCAGCAGAGTTTGAGAAATGTTGAGCTCAGTTTGACTCTGTGGCCAAGGCAGTTGCAGCTGTTGCAGCCACAGTTCCGCATCGCTACTCGACTCCATTTCGAATTGCTGCAGTGCGGCGACTCCGTAGCTTTTCAGCAAACGCACCACTTGACTCCAGCCATCCCCGCTTGCCACACTTAAGTCGCGCAGCCAGCGCACAAACTGTGCCGCATCGTAATCCGCCTGCTGGGCGCGGCAGGCGGCATAGTTGCTCCGCAGCAGCTCAACAAAGCGGGGCTGGCCTCCACCTGGACTGTGACTTGGGTTTTGTTGCTCCAGCAGCGCCGCTAATCGTTCGTAATAAACATGATCCAGTTGCTCCAGTTGACTCCCATAAGCGTCAGCAGCATGCGCCGCCTCCCAGCCACCACAGGCGTGCTCATAGAAATCCAAGCAGGGATCAGCGCTGGCATTCATATGCAGCTGCAAGTAGCCGCTGGCGAGGATTGGCACTGCCAGCAGAAGCAGTTCCAATTGCAGCTTCCACATTTCCCACATGCGCTTCTCATCGAATTCGCGACTGAACTGATAATAATAATTATAATCGTAATCATAATCATAATCATAATGATTATGAAATTAGTGTCTGGCGTCTGGCGAAGATGTCAGACTTGATAACCCACCTCAGATGATCTGACGATTGTGATTTATTTATTAATAAACAATAACAACTAAATTTGAGTTGTTGTTGAGTTAACAATAATATTTAATTATAGTAAGTAAACAACAAGAAAAAAAATAAATATATTAAATATATATTTCTATATATGGACAGATTTATTGGATCATTTTTGAGGTTTGACTCGAGTTCATTGTAATCTTCTTCAGACAGATTCAAGTTGGGTTTTGACTAACAACAACAACTTTTGGCTAATTCTGAAATACATCTTTAACAAAAGTTCAAATTTGCTTTAGTTTTATTAACAATAATATTAATATTTATTTGTAGAGAATCTATGATTATTGCGATTGCATTGCATTTATTGCATCTTCTATGAAATTGTTCCTCTGTAAAATTGTTCAAAATTCCAATTTTGCTTCAAGTTTGCGAGAAGTTCTTGCAACAGTTCACCAAAGTTGACGGCATCTTAAAAATCAGTTCATACCCTAAAAACTTCTCGTTTTCGGCATGTCATAGAAAGTGTTAATATTGGAAAATATGCACTTAAAATATTTTTGAACTAATTTGGGAATAGTTTGTAATATTTGATGTGTGTAATTTAAACTTAATCATTGGTAATTGATTAATAATATATATATATATGTATATATATATAATAAATAATATAATAAATATATAAAATTAATTTCATTTAACGTCTGCCCATTTTGCAATTGAAAAAATATAAAACTGCAGTTGCATTCCGAGATTTTAGTTCAAATTAACCATTATATATACATATATATATATACATATATATATATATGTATATAAATCACTATCGTCAGATCATCTGAGGTGGGTTATCAGGTCTGACATCTTCGCCAGACGCCAGACACTAAATTCATCATCATTATGATTATGATTATGATTACGATTATAATTATTATTATCAGTTCAGTCGCGAATTCGATGAGAAGCGCATGTGGGAAATGTGGAAGCTGCAATTGGAACTGCTTCTGCTGGCAGTGCCAATCCTCGCCAGCGGCTACTTGCAGCTGCATATGAATGCCAGTGCTGATCCCTGCTTGGATTTCTATGAGCACGCCTGTGTAGACAACTGGAGCCAACTGAATTATATATCTAAATTACGTTTTTTGATTTAAATTCTCTTTGCACTTTTAAGTCAGCTCAGCTCAGTTCAGAGCAATTCAAAGTTGTTTATTTATTCACTTGATATATATTTTTTTCTTGTATTTTTTTTTGGCAAGTACAAATTAAAATTAAATTTCAGCCTGTTTTCATGTTCTCATTGATATGTATTTTTTTTTTATTATATTTATAGCTGCGTATCTGTAGCGGATGAAAGGAGACACTTCTCACAAAGTCTCTCAGCGCCTGTCAAAATGCACCTTTAAATCCAAAATGCACTTACCTGTATTTATCATATATATATATATATATATATATATATAAACGGATTTTAATTCGACTTTTACAATGCCTGGCCCTGTAAGCCCAGCAGATGAGTAAAATGCTGCAAACAAGCCTTCAGCTGTTTGTACAGCGCGTCTGTTTGCCACATGCCACATGCCACATGTAACTTTGTCGTTTGCCGAAAGGTGTGATTGTTTTTTTCCTTCATCAAAGTGCATTGACAATCCATAGATTGGATATTTCATGGATTGAATGTATTAAAAATTGTGCTGAGGGAAAAAGTGTTTTTTCTGCGAATGTGAACAATTGCTGCAACATATCATTTGGGGCAATTAGTAGACTTACCCACGTAGGCAACAACTATTTAATGGCCAAAAGCAATCCAAAAACAATTTGCCAGCACCATTAAAAGCCACTGAAAACACACACAAAATAAAGCAATTACAGCTAAAGTTGCCACAAATTTTATAATTGGCACATCTCAAAATAAAATCTAAACGGAATTTTTTTAGGGCATATCCTGCTCAAAGAGAATAACAAAGAGAATTCACTAAATAATTTCTCAAAATTCATTTAACATTTTGGCTAACGAAATTACTAATTTTCTGCATTTGAATCAAATAAAATTTATTTACTAACTGCAACTTTTTCTAGACTGCTGAATTGAGTTTTAAATTTAATTTAAATATGCCACATTTGATAAATAAAAACAGGGCATTAAACCATTTGAATATGAAGACTGGAAAATTTATTTGGCATTTTAAAAAACATTTAAATGACAGCGCTAATTGCTAATGGCCAGCGATGTGTATGAGTCAAATGATCAAAACAGTTGGAATCCCGGCACCCAACTGTAAGACCATTCAATGCTTGGATAATAAACAAAGCTAATGGGGGCCCCCACCCCCACCCCACCCTTCCCTCCAACACACAACTTTTGTTTATGTGCCTTAAATACTCCAGGCAATATCCATTTCTTCTGACGGATTGTCCATTCAAATGCTAAATGCTAAAGCACACTACTCTAGAAAATACCTCGTAAATGATTCTAATTTGAGCAATGACTGTCAGAATGCGACACATCCGAACCTATAAGGTACATATAGATATATATATATATATATATTCCTGATAAGCCTCAAAAGCCGAATCAATACAAAATGTCTGTCATGAACACGCAGGTCTCAGATACTCTAAAAGCTACAGACATGAAATATAGCTCCTCTATAGCCGACGCAGATCAAGTCGATAACTGCCTCCTGTTCGAGGTTATCGATAGATATCGATTTCCGATAGTAACAAAAGCCACAATTTTTAAGATATATTCCTTTAATTACTGCATAATCTACATATGCGTATTATAAATCAAATGCCTAAATTTTATTAAGATCAAATGGGAAACACCCAAGTTATGGTCAAAAATAAATTCCCCTTTTGATCTCATTTTTATCAGCAGCTGCAAGCATTTTCTGTATGCATAAATATGCAAGCGCATTTGTGAGAAAGAGATGGCATGATAATCGATGCGAGCGTCAATTTGCTTTTGTGTATATTCTGAAGAAACCCGTTACCTACCAACAGACTTGCTATGTATGTATGTATGTATGTATGAGTATGCACTTTTAGCCAGCCAATTAGGAATCAGTTCGAGCTTTCTTTGCACTTTTAAAGCTTGCTTTGAGAAATGGCTTAGCCTGTTTTTCAAGGGAAATTTACCAATAAAATAAGAATATATTTACCAGCTGGGTTCAGGGTATATCAAAGTCGAACTCCAAGTTAAATTTATGTTAATTTGGTATATTTGGAGTTTGAAACACTGTGGATGAATCAAGACATAATTCAAAATATATAATAGGAATAAAATAAATATATACATATAAATATATATATATATATATATTCGAATGTTGCACGTATCTGCTTTCAATTTATAATGGTATTCATTAAAAAACAACGCCAAAACTTGCCTCGTCATGGGAAACGCTGTTGCAGTTCATTTGTCAAAGCCATTGTTGTCAAAGGCAACAATGGCAACAATGACCACGCCCACACATGTACATCCTCGAAGTGCCCATTTAGCCATCTATTAATTTGAGGCACACGCCCAGGCAGCGCCACCTGCCACACACACACACACACCAGCAAATTGGGGGTGTTAAATTCTGCATTTTGCAGCTGCACATTAAAGTTTGGTTGTTTGGTTGCTGTTGTTGTTGTTTTTGTTGTTGTTGTTGCAAGGTTCGTTTTGTGTTTACTTTTTGCTGGCTGACACTGTTAATGTTTCCGGACAAGTGTTGCATACTAAATATGCGGCAGGAACTGGGCTCAGTGGCAAGTTGCCCAGTTGCCCAGTTGTCCAGTTTGCCTGTTGGCCAGGCTTATTCAGATATTGTTTGTAGCAGGTTTTGCCTTGGCATTTAACACACGTAGCATTTGCCCACCAGGGCCACAGACGCCACAGACGCCATAACTATTTGTGCGTGTGTGGCACTGGCAAAGTTGCCACGCCTCGTGGCATGCAGCTGCTGTTGCCGTCGGCGTGTTGCTGTTTTTATTCTGCATTGCATGATCTATATATATATATATATACATATATATAATCACATAACTGAACAGTTATCAAATTCTTTATCGAAAATTTTTCTCAACAGCAGCCAAAAATTTGTTGCATACTTTTTGGCGGCAACCAAAAAATGATTTCAGCCCATTTCTAATTTAATTTCTTGTTATGAATAATTACTTGTGGGTAAATCAGAGAGGGGTAGGGGAGGGGGGGGTGATGGGTATGTAAAACATTCAGCTATTTATTTAAAGCCAGCCTCATCAATAATGCTGATTGGATGCTGCTCCAACTCAGTTTTTGCATTAGCGTCGCAACCTGCCACAAAAATTACATGCGAAGTGTGGCAAAGTCTCCTTTTTTTAGCTGCCACAAAAATGATTAAAACAGAAAAATGAAACAAATAAAAAGATATGTATGTGTGTGTGTAGCAAATGGGGCAACAACGAAATTGCGCACTTATATTGAATTTTAGGCCGATAAAGATAAAGACGATAAAATGGATTTGAGTCAGCCGTCGGCGTCTCCACAGTTTCGTGCAACAAACTGCTTGCCACATGCCACGCACTTGACTGAGTTGTGTGTGTTTATTTGCCAACATGTGGCAAAATTATATCCGCTCAAAATATCAACTTCCTGCACTTTTTTGTCCTGCCACTTGCTGCTTTCCTGTTTCAATATTTTTTTTTTTTTTTTTGTCTTTATTTTATTTTAGCTTTTTGCTTAAAGTAAATTGAAAAATCAAATCAGGGATTCTCTGGTGAGCGCTGCTGAGCAGCATGCCACAAAGACACACAAAAGGGCAACAAAATTAACTGCTTTTGCCACAATCTCAGTCGAAAGTTAACAACAAATTTTCCATTTGGACACCTGTTGACAAGCAGCGAGAACAGAATAGAATTAAAAAAAAAAAAAAAGTGCGAGCAACTTGCAGATTCACATAAAAAAACGGCTGACCTGTCGCAGCTTAGGCTAATCTCAGCACACACACACACACACACACCCACACACACAAACACCCACACACACACACACACACACACACACACACACACACACACACACACACACACACAATGATTAATCTCAGCCAGTCCTCAACTTGCATTGCAACGCAGAGCACACGCCGCAGCTGTTCCCCATTCAGTGTTTGTAGGGGTACAACTGTTCCCACATTGTACCCAGTATTTGCGCTCTTAAGCGCTCTCTTAACTGGAGAAAGCTTGCGTGTTGCGTGTAAAGTGCGCTACTTGAATTTTGTTGTGTCTCTTTCGATGAATGCAAATGCTTTGCGGTAAATTAATATTTTAATTTAAGTTTTTTTTGAATTTACCATTTGAATAAAATCGACTTTTAATTTGAAAATGTTATATGAATATATATCTTTGCGAGAGTTAGCTAAATAGGTGATTAATTGTGTCGTCAACATAGCATTTTGGGAACACATTGCAGCAACTGGGAACACATTGTCTCCTTGCAGGGGAACAGCTAAACTGTGCCCAGGGTCAACTCCATTTTTTGCTTTCTCCTTGGTGCAACTTGATGCACAAATATCGGCACAACTGTGCAGCCCCAAAAGCCAGCTATAAATAGACAACTGCGTTGCAAAGTCAGTTGATGCGTTCCACTTATCAGTTAGTTAGCCTTATCGCCATTTAGGCCATTTCGCATTCACCAAGCCAAGTTGCTCCATTTAAATTTGTTATCTGGCATTTTGTATTCGATTTTAACTGATTAATTTCGACACGTAATTAAAATTGATTTAATGCAACTTTATTGCAATTAAATCAAATATATTTCACATAATTATTTATTTAAAAGTTTACTTTTGATCTAAAAAAAAAAGCCGAATTAAATTTTCATTTAAAAAAAAAACCTTAACAAAAATTGCAAATTGCTGCATATTAAAAATTGAACAAAATATATAATTTAACACTAATTGATTTAATTTAATACATAATGTTTTTTTTTTTTTTAATAAAAAATGCTTGTTTTTTCCTCTTTAACGAATATAAAGTCCACCTACGCGATTTGCATTTCTTCACTGGAAGTGGACACGTCTCAATCATATTAGTGACGTTAGTAATAATAACTAAAGCAGCTTCTCTTAATATTTAACCTGTTAATAAGTTATGCTCTGCGCAGCATAAGAGCGAGTTAACGTAACGGTTGTTTTTGCATATGAGAGATAAGACTCTCCTAAATAGTTTAGTGATTGCTCTCCGTGTGGGAGCAACAGCACCAGCAGCTGCAATTCGGCAGCTAATCAGTTCTCAGTGATCGATCAGAAGTTCAAGACGCAGCGCGGTATTTGACATCGCTTGCCGAAATATAATTTGTTTATAATTTGCTCAACCTCGGAGCTTACAATTAACAATTATAACTAGTTTAAGTTTGGTCACGAAGGCAAATAAACTCTTTTTATATTAATGCAAATTTCGGTGCATTTTTATTTTGTTGAAACTTTCGATAGCTATTGAAAAAGCTCAAAAGCTCAACAATATGTTTAGTAATTTACTTAAGAATAAGATGTGTACGAAAAAGGGAATTATTCAAAAATTACTTTTGCCCCCCCCCCCCCCCACCGGAGAATGTTCAAGTATGAACATGAGATGCTGCAAAGCTCAGCTGTTATGTATAAACATCACATTCGTAGAAGAATAAACTTCACATGGAATCGTCCGTACTGCAAAGCTCAGCTAGTTTAAGTATAAACATCACTTGGAGTCGCCCTACAAGCGTCTCCGATAATATAAACAAACATAATATGAAGCCGCTTGTAAGGCGATCTCATGTTATATTTGTATATATTAACGGAGTCGCTTGTCGGATGACTCCATGTGATGTTTATACTTCTACGAATGTGATGTTTATACATAACAGCTCAGCTATGCAGCGTCTCATGTTCATACTTGAACACCTTTCAGATATTTATCAACAAATTAATTAACAGACCGAAAAATAATCTATATATATATATTTTTTTAACGAAATATGTTTAATAAATAATAAAATATTTGAGTTCGATTATAAAGTAAACAATGCTAACGGTAAATCAATGTTGAAATAACTGTTTTTTATTAATATTTAGCAATTTGTGGCTACTTTTTGATCTACTTTTTAATTGGAATCGATTTAATTTTATAATTGAAAATAATAATTGAAATTTACCAAAAATAATTCCCGAATTAAAAACAGAATCTCATTTTTTATATAACATTTATTTGAATATAGTTTTTAGATATAGATTTATATTTTGGGTATTATTATTCATATTTTATATATATATTTTTTAAAGACTTTTTTTTTTGTATTTTGATTATTTTTGCCTTTTTCATTGAATATTAAAAAAAAATTGGGAATTCCAAATGGGAATCCATGTGTCCAAGCAGTGTTTGCCATGCTTTTGGTGTCCAGATTTTGATGTACTCACTGGATGCTCATCAGATTTGCCAGCTTTACCAGCTTTGCCAGATTTGCACTGGGATCGGGAGCATCAGGCGATCCATGCTGGGGCCCAAAATGAGGACCATGTTGAGGACCATGATGAGGACCATGATGAGGACCATGATGAGGATCATGATGAGGATCATGATGAGGACCATGATGAGGACCATGATGGGGACCATGATGAGGACCATGATGAGCAGCATGATGGCGTCCAACCTTATCCTCATTGTCCGATCTCGAGCTAGATCTTGCACAGAAACTACCCCGATTTAGTTGACGTTCATGGTGATGACCCTTGTGGCCATGTCCATGTCCGTGTCCACGGCCTTGTTTGCATCCGGCTTGCTGATCTCCTCTGCCGCTGCAAGCCGAACGCGATTTAGATCTCGATCTGTTCCTTGGGCATGCCGTGCTCGTTTCCAGGGCCGACGGCAGGCCGCCGTTCCGAAAAAACTGCTCCTGTTCCCACATGGACCATGGCGAACCAGCCGCAAAGTTGAGGCCACCAAAATGATGTGGTCCAAAGTGATGTGGACGAAAGTAATGTGGTCCAAGGTGATGTGGTCCAAAAGGATGGGCATGGCGCCTGTGGCGATCGACAGAGTGGAATCTGGAGTGATCCCTGCCATGGCGTCCCTTCCATTTGCGACCCCAGGCATGACAGTGGCCAAAAGCGGATTTGTCGCTGCTCGACGAGCTCGACGACGAGGAGGAGGAGGAGCTGGACGAGGAGGAGCTCGAGGAACTCGATATTGAACTGACGCTGCTTGAACGCGAACGCATCTTCTCGTCCTGGTTCTGGTTCTCGTTCGAATCCTGCTCCGGTTGCGTTTGCGATTTCGATTGCTTCTTGGCCAACTTTTTGGCCTTTTTGGACTGCTTCTTTTGCTGCTGCTTCAGCTTCTTGGCCAGCTTGTTCTGCTTGGCCTGGGATTTCTTCGCCTTGGCCTGCTCAGCGATCAGCTGCTCCATGGCCAGCTGCAACATGGCTTGCGCCTTGTGCGCCTCCTTTATGGCCTTCTTGATGAGCTTACCACTCTTGGGCATCGGCGCTTCCGAGGATTGCACATGCTCCTCCGCATTCTCCAAGTGCAGGATCTCAATCGGCGTCTCCGACAAGGACTCGCCACCTTTGTTTGCTACCTCGGCCATTTTACTGTAAATAATTTATCCCTGCTCTGCTCAATACAATCAAACAATAACAATTTATTTTTTCCGTCTCTTTTGCTCTCTCAGAAAGCTTCAAGCTTCAAACTGATGATGGACGCTTGCCGGCTGGCAACTTTTATACTCGCTGTGCGAGGTTTGTAAACGTTTGACGTCGACAGCGACGCGACGGAGCGGAACAGTAAGAGACAAAGAAAGAGCGATAGCAAAAGAGCGATAAATTGAGAGCGAGTTGTACGCCTCACTAACATGCGAGCAGCGCAAGAGAGCAACAATTGAGAGCGAGTTGTACGCCTCACTAACATGCGAGCAGCGCAAGAGAGCAATTTAATGCGTCGCAGCCAAATCAAGAGAGCCAAAGCCGATAAAAATGGCCAACTTCAATTTACATAGCTTATGCATTAGTACATAATGTGCACGCTATGTACATAATGTACACACCATGTGCACATGCAGGTGGGCTTATTTTTTTCCATTTGTTGTGGCGAAATTGTGTGTAAATTGTTAGCCCCAAGCTAAATTCATGAATCACCGTTTGAAAACTGATTGTGATGAAATTGCTTGGTAAGTTTCTAGAATCTAGTTACATTTTCAATCCCCAATCCCTGTAATATTCCCGAGATAACCCGATTACATATGTAAATCAATAAGTCTACATCAGGGCAACTTTTAAAGGACATATCATACATATTCTCCAGATCAATATAATGCTCCACAGTCCAATATTTTGGGCTATTCATGCATTAACTGATCTAACATTTGACATCAGGCGTAATCCACCGATCAAATAATACTCCACAACCCAATTTTATTATATATATATATATATATATATAATCATTTATATATTTCACATTAATACAGGTTTTAGAATCGCTTCAAAAAAGGAGATTCACATCAAATCACAACAATTTTAATTCGTAGAAAAATATAAAAAATTTTCTTTATTTATTTTATGAAATTCTCAGAATTTGTTATTTTAATTTTTTTTATTTTCACCAATTCTGCTTTGTTTCAATGCACTGTTTAAAAGTAGTTTACCGAAATGGGTTAATCATATTTGATATTTACTGGACACTAACAAATATATATATAATATTTGTTTTCTGGGATATATAGGAATTTTTATAAGTATCACTTATCTACTAAATGAAATAACTTCTTGTTAAGCAAACTAGAATAAAATAAGCTGCTCTGGTTTTACATATATATATATATATATATTATATATACACTTGAATATTTAGTTGTTTAAACTTGGATGATATTAGTAACTGGTTCTGGGAGTCACAAGGGATCGAGATATCACAGTTTAAGCAGAGTATTCAGGGGCTAAATTCAGGCACAAATAAAAAAAACACAGATGATTTTGTCTCTATTCGAATAGAGAGCAATTGTAAGTAATTATCATATATATATATATATATATATATAAATCATAATATACATATTAATGTAATTATGCAAATTATGGACAAAACACTACTTTTTGCTCCATTTCCATATTCGTATTTAATTTCAATTTCTTCACATCAATCAAAATATACAATCAGAATTGACAGGCGCTCCACAAACCAAGCAACTGCCTCGCTTCAGTTGCCGTCACTTAATGAAATCCCTCTCTTGTGAACTGCAAGCCAAAAGCTGTGTCGGATAGCGCCATAACAAGATAATGCGAGAGAGCTTATGCGAGAGAGCTAATGCGAGAGAGTTAAAGTGATAGCGAGGCGAGATGTGTTTGAAAAGTTTCGCATTTGTTGCCCAAAAAAGCTCAGACATTAGATCAGATCAGATCATTCGTCATTTTCAATTACACATATACACATATATACAGATATATTCCAGATCAACTGCATCAGTCAATGCGATGAAATCTATTCTTCTGTTCATCTGTCTCTATATCAGTTCCCAATTTTAGAAAATAATATATATTTTATAAACTTTGATCAATTTCTGTCTATGAACTGTACTCAGAAAGAAGCATATAAATTTTTGAGTGTAAAACGTATTTATTAATAAATTTATATTTTTGTATATATATTTGTATATATTATTAGGGAGTGACGCTATATACCACAATTGACCTTTAGATTTGGCAAGTTTTGGGGATTGCGACAGAAGCGTTGCCAACCAGTCCAGTGGCGAAATCCTTCGGTGGCCTGAATGTGCTTCGCGCAGGCAGCGGCCCCACGCAGATTCACATTGAGCAGGTCTGGAATTGGACAAGAATTGAACAGAAAGTTGAGGAAAGAGTAAAAGCTTCTCACCTGCACATTTGATGTTGCAGTCGCCACCTTGTCTGCTCTCCAGGCAGAAGCGACTGTTGATCTGAAATAATCCATAGTTATTGGAACCATTTGGATTCGTTGTCACCTTATCGGTATCCAAGTTGCTCTCATGCTCCAGCAAGCATATCCCTATAAGGTGAACACAAAACATGCAAACATATTAAAGCTCTCTCTTTCGCTCTCGCTCTTTGTACTCACAATTGGAGAGCAGACTGCGCTCAAAGCTGTGCTGGTCAAGTAGCTTTTGCGCAAGCTCACAGCGCATATAACGCTTGCCAAGCACCGTGCTAGAGCTGACCCACAAGCCCACAACCAGGAGCTGGAGCAGTGCAATCGATGTCGATCTCATTTTGAGACTGTCCGATGACGGCGCTTGAGCTGCAAATTTAAGTCAGCTTCTGTAATCTCACCATCATCTTCTGTTGAGTCAGCTCAGACAACCCTTGGTGACTTCAAGCTGATAAGCTTCATTTGCGTTGCTCTCACTATCAATTTACATATGTTTGTGTGTGTGTATTGGTGCTCACAATTAATTAATGACTGGTTAAAGGGGCAATTCCTATCAGCGTGTTTGTATTTAATAATTAATTGCTGCCGCATTCGTAACAGGTAATCAAGTACAGTGAGAAAAATGTAATAGATTCGTGCTTTATATATTTTAACTCAGCATGTTTTGGTAAGTCATTCCACAATGGCTAAGTATATTATTTAACTGCATTTATGACAGATTAGGGGACTACAAACAGGTGGACCCATGTTCATACAAACATATCTATTAATATATCAATCATTATCATTATCGCATACAATCAACTAAAAAAGGCACAGCTCAATGTTTTCATAAAGCTTGTTTTGGCACCAGTAATATGTAAATAAGCTTTTGGTTGTTGCATGGGCTGTTATTAGCTTTTGACTTACGATAGTTACTTAGTAAGTACACGCATGCGTCTATGTATGCGTCAGAGGAAAGCTCAAGTGAAGACACACACCAGAAACAGGAGAACTTCTCAAAATACCACACATGCTGCCTGAATCGGTACACAATTACTAAAAGCTTAGCAAAGCTCACGTTATATAAAAAAGCATTGATAAGCTGCTGGATAATCTTATATCACTGCTCAAAACAAGAAAAATATTATCAAAGAGTATTAGTCTGAATAACACAAAGTTGCATGTAAGGGCATAAGTTGAGCATCAGAAGAAAAAAGAAAAGAAAAGCAAACAAAAATTCACCGCAAGTTGTATTTTTAAAAGCTGGCCAAGTAAAATGCATATTGTGAAACTTTGGCTCTAACTTTCATATTTATTCTACAAAAGCTTTTGTGCTTTCACAGGTCTGTGATGGAGAGTTTTTTCTTTCTCAACACAAACGCAATAGTTTTCATTTTAAACAATTATCTTATATTTTTTATGAAATGTTGATAGAGAGTAAAAATTTGACTTTTCCGCATGCATGTTATTTATAAATATAGTTATGTGTTTATAATATATTTAATATAATTTTTTGCGCTGCTTTTTCTAAGCTTAATTTCCCCGTAAGTTATTAAAAAACTTAACGACATACTCGAATTCGATTTCGAAAAGGCTTACCGCTTATCAGGGCTGCAATTCTTTATAAAAATTATGTATTATTAAATTATTCACGAGAAATTAATTGATTTATTAAGTCGAACGATAAATGCCTTCAACATTGTACATATTAAGAACTGTTGAAAGCTTAGGAAACGTATAAGAAGTTCGTGATAAAATCCCAATTAAGCTAATTTTCGTCTGACTTGTCTTTAAAGTTTTTTGTATATACTCAAAGGATGGATTGGACTTTTCTGAAGTTCATAAACATTTTTTTAAAATAACTATTAATCATTTTGCATATTTATTTTGGTGCTGCATATACAAATTATTGGAAAATTTTAGTTGATTTTAAAAAGTTCATATTATTTAACTGAGCGATAGTTAGACAACCCCAACTATCCTAACAAATATTACTTTCTTATTAAATCGAATAATTTTTGTCCTTGGATGAATATTAATAACAGCAATCTCTAAAAATGAACTGAATCTGCGGTTTTAACCACTAGTTCCATTAAGAGCCGAGCTTTTCAGTCGGCAGCTCTGAAAGCTCAGTTTAACAAATGTTTTCGATGGAAAAACGAAGCTATTTTAAACATACACACACATGCTCACACACATGCTCACACACACCCACACGCAGTCGGACATGCATGTGTGTAAGTTTCAACCCCCAGTTGCAAGGTGCAACCACCGTTTCGCGCTTAATATCGATCCTGGGGCACGCGCAGTCGCAGTTAAGCTTGAGTTCAGATTTCGACTGCAGAGCGCCGATTCCGATTCCGGAGCCGTGCTCGAATCCGACTCCGTGAACCAAGTCCGCTCGAGGTAACGAGTCACTTTTGCCGTCAACGCTACTTGCAGTCGTTTGTGAGCGTTCGCAGCGCAAGGTACTCTTCAAGTTTCCTGTCGCAATTGAACCATAGCTGTGACTGAACATCACAAGGTTGTCAACCTGCATTCCACACATCGACATTGAGAGAGATAGAAAGAGAGTGAGAGAGATGGACAGAGAGCGAGCGCTTGAGAGAGCGTAAAGAAATTGCAAAACTTTTTTTTTTTTTAGTTCTTGTGTCGGCATTAAAATTGTTGTTGTATTTGGTTATGTTTTTTTTTCGAGTGCGTGCCAAAATCAATGAAAGAAAAACAAAGAAAAAAACAGTGAAAGAAACCCCAAATGGAAAAATATCCACAAAACAGAATAAAAAAAACCTAACAAATTTGCTTTTGTTGTGAAAATTCAAACGAAATTCCAATTTTTGTACTGCCTCAATTAAAGTACTTTATATTTTGTTGCTAGTGTGTGTGTGTCTTTTGCGCAATGCAATAAGTCGAGAAAAGAGAATGTAGTCTGCGCGTGTGTATGTGATTTGTGTGTGTGTGTGTGTGTTAGTGCATGTGGTGTGTGTGTGTGTGTGTGTGTGTGCATCATTGTGCGTGCGCATTTGTTCCAAATGAAAAGAGAATGGTAGAGAGAGCGAGTCTGTGTGAAAGGGGGTGGTGTGGGTATGAGTGTGGGTGTGGACACTGTGTAACTGAACTGAACGGAGCTGAACTGAACTGAACCAACTTCAGCTGTTTTCTTTACGATTTCCACAAACACATCGTGTCTGCCGAGAAGCCTTTCGAACATAAATCGCTTAACGTCGATTCGCTGCTCAGCCGAGTGAAGCCGAGCTCCGATGACTCTGACACTTGTGTATTTATGTAAATGCAAATACAATTACAGTTGCAGCTAAAGTTACAGTTACATTAAGAGTTGCCGTTAAAGCTGCAGTCACAAGATGCTTTACTTGAGTTGATTGTATTAATAAATGTAACGGGTTTTTAAGCAGGACACAGACACACAAGCAAATTCCGATTTATATATATTTAGACCATGCCAACAGCAAGCAGCGAGCGCATACAGAGAACACACAGCGAGTGGAGAGTGGCCTGCGACAAGGGAGTAACGGAACAATTCGAGAGTCTTAAAAAAAACCGCAGCATACGCTCTGGCGTATGTTTGCTCTTTCTCTCGCTCTCTCTCTCTAACTCTGTGCTCGTGTGTGCTGTATTGTGCCTCAAACTGCATAACGCTATCTCGCTCAAGCTTGCTTTAACTGCCGCTGGCTCTATCTATCTTTCTCTCTCTGTCTTTCTGTCTCTCTCAATCTCTCCCACTCGCATTATTTTCTCGCCTGCTTAAAAGCAGCTTCTACTACGTTCTACAATCAAATACTACGACGCACACACACATATAAACACACAGACACACATACAAATTAGTTGCATAGTTTTTGGGGGCAGCACAAGGAATCAACCTTTGGGGCAGCAGCCACAGCTTAAGCAACAAAAACAACAAAAAAAAAACACGCCAACAATTTAGCACGTTGGCTGTAATTTTATATTTATATTCTTTTTGAAAGTAATTAGCTTTTATAATTGCTATTGTTGCAGTTGCAGTTGCAGCCAAGAGGCAAAAGCAAAGTGCTTAAACCAACAAACCCAAACATAGACACACAGTTCAAGTGTTAACGAATCAACAACAACAACAACAACAAAAAGTTAAGCCAAGAGCCCATAAAGAAAAAGATAAACACCAAACAACAAACAACAAATTAAGAACCGTTCGAAACTAAACGAGAGCTAAAAAGGCAAACGAAAGCCAAAAAAGTTCTCAAAATGTGCGTCTCGCTGCGTCGTTATTTGTTGCTGCAGAGCCTTTGGGCTGCCATCGTCCTTTTTGGCACTGTCCAGGTGAGTCATACAATACCAAAAATTTAACCACACATACATAAACAGACACACACACACACACACACATGAACACACACACACACCATTTTAGGTGCTCAAAGCGAGCCACAAAAATGTGCCAGCGGAGAAGAGACTCAGCTCTCGTCGCTTGTCTTTACAAACGCACACACACACACACATACACAAAGTGTGTGATGCGAGTGTGCGCAAATATTGGCTTAATTGAACAGTTTTTTTCCATTTTCTTTTTTTTCTTTTCGTATTTTTTTTTTTTTTTCGAGTTTTTGTTTTGGTTGCCCAACGACCCCTCGCCGAATCGTTAGTTGAGCTGGCAACACTTACACAACACGCACCCAAGCAATTTGCATATCAAAGTAGCACCCAGTGGTGCCAGCAGGTGTTGTAAATACATTCCTCCCCCATACCACATAGACACAGAACAGAGCTGGACAAACCATTAACTAATGATAGTTTTATTAGACTGTCTAATCTGCTTAAATGAATATTCAATTTAAGTAAGAAATTAAATGTTTTTTCCTTACATGACTTTAGCACTACTTCGGCAACACTTACACGTTTTGTATATATTACATGAAATTTAGTTGATTGTAAAGTGATCAAAGTGGTTCAACAATTTATTTAAAGTTAAGTGCGTAGAACGATTACAAATAGTATTCAATATGTAAATACTGAAACACGATTTACACTATATGTCTATATGTACACATATACAAATAGTATTCAAAAAACAATTTGCTTTAGTCCTTGCTTTCAGCACTTTTCTCTATATGTATTCGCCTTGGCAATTTTGCTGCACTCAAGTAAAACTCAAAGCAATTTACTCAGCTCGAGCAGCTCAGATTGGATAGCCATGTATATTGTTGATGCCAGCGCAAGCAATTTAAGGCAACAGCAGAAACAAAAGCAAAAACAACAACAAAAACAAAAACCTTATCAAATTCAAGGGTTTTATAACGGGCGGCTTGGTGTTTTGTCAGCGGTGAGTTGTGGGTTGGGAGAGGGGAAAAGGGAAGTGGAGCTGTGTGTGTTACACTAAGCTGATTTATAAGTTGGCCAGCTCCTTTCGAACTACACGTTCAGGTGCTTTTCTGTACAGCTTTGTTTCCTATTTATTATCCAAGCTTCTTGCTTTGTATGCAGACTGCAATTTGTTTTTTGTTTTTTTTTTATCCATCCTTTCATTGGTATTCCAGTGTATGACTGTGTGTACGTGTGTGTGTGTGTGTGTGTGTGTGTTGCCTGATACTTTAATGCCGCTATTCATGTGAGTCGTCGTTGCTGCCAGCATTTTATGAGTGACCCAAGGCACAAGCCTAAGGCTCTCACCGTCACAGTTACAGCCACAGACAAAGCCAACAACCACTTGCAGTGGCAGTGGCAGTTCCTGTTTTACAACCAACCCCCGCCCTTGCCCCCGCCACCACCTACAACTCCACCCTCATCCCTAAAAACCTTACAGCGTCAGCAAACCGTCAACATTGCCGTGCACGTTATCAGAGCCAACTCATCGCTCGTCATGGCTTTTATTTAAGTTTCCTTTTTTTATATACGATGAACCCATTAAAAATGGATAAAAGTCTGTATGTAACAGCTAAAGGGAAGCTATATATATATATTATTTATGTGTATATATATACTCGTGATCGCTATCAACGAGACGAGTCGATCAATTATCGATAATATTTTGGATAATATTCCTAGCAACAAAAAATATAGATTAAAATTAATATTGGCATCAACTGCGCAAAATTTAATTGAGTTCGAATGGGAAGCAAAGCATTTGCTGTATATTTTTACAGCTGTTTTCACGTTATTTGCTTGTCGAGCACTCTCGATTAGCGCAATCTTATTTCTTTGCTATATTTTTTTTTATTTTTTTTTAAATTTTCTTCTTTGTGTTACCAAATGCATTGCGCACTGCTCCATTTATTCATGCTATTCAAATAAAATTTCTTGTCACATGCGTGTCTGACTCATGCGACATGTGCCACAAACACAAGCCACGTGGCAATGTGCAATACGCAATACGCAACACGCAACACGCAACAAACCAGCAACCCAACAACCGTCGCCTGGGTTGTTAGCCGATATCTGCCTGGATACCGTTCCTTGCACAACCCATACAAAGTCTGCTAAGGGGCACAACGAAAGGGGCAGGGGGCGGGGGGTGGGAGCGGTGTGCAGTGGATATGGGGTTAAAGTTGGCTAACTGCGCGTAACTTGCCATTTGATTGTCGGGCCAACAACTGCAAGCTGGCAGCTGACAATTTCCAACTGGCAACTGGCAACTGGCAGCTGACAAAAAGGGGTGGCAGCAAGGGGGCAGCAAGGGGGCAGCAAGGGGGTCGCACAACTTCAGCTAGCTTAAAATCAAACTTAAGCCAATTCGGCCATCTCTGTTAACTTGATTGACTTGCATCATTTGCAATTGAATTGGCAACTTAATCACGATTTCTTGTATATATATTATATATATTCCTGATCAGTTTGATGTCAGGCTAGAATCTAGACTTGGCTATTTATGCTGAAGATGTTAATTGGCAGTTGTGACATGTGGCATGCAAAACTGCACAGCCACGTAGCATGCAATTTGGGTTGGGGTTTGCCTTAACAGGTTTCGTTGCAACTCGCAACATGCTGCATGATCGCCAGAGGCAACCCATAATGAGTGGCACACAAATCGAATGCGCATTGCATTGATGCACTCCAAGTGCATGGCTTGTGTGCGGATTCTGTTGGGTGTCCTCTCCCCCCCTCTCTCTCATTCTCTCTCTCTCTCTCACTATCTCACTCTGTGTGGCATGCATTTAGTCGCACTGACTGCTGCCCCCCTCCCCACAAAACATTGATTCTGACTCAACTTTTATGCTATATGCAATGCCATCAGAAATCGACCCATTGCTTACACTTCTCCGCACCCACACACACACACACGCACACACACACACACACATACCCGCGCATCCTTCATCCTTTGGCATTTGTCGGGCTTGGCAATGCCAAACAACTTGGTCAGCTTTTGTCGCTGTTGCTCGCTGCTGTTGTTGTTGTTGTTGTTGTTGTTGTTCGTGCACATTCATTAGTTGTGGTGTCACAGTCCACACACACAAACACACACACACAGGCAGACAGACAGACAGACAGACAGACAGACAGAGAGTCAAAGAAAAACACACAAATGGACTGTGCACTGACCCCACACTTCCTTTTCAATTTCCCGTGCCACAGCTGAAATCCTTTTGCGTTTTCATTTCTTGTCCTTTCTTGCTGCTGCTTCTGCTCCTGCTGCTTCTGCTCCTCCTGCTCCTGCTGCTGCTGCTGTTGCCTTTGGCTTTGTTTGCTGTGTCCTTCAGCCGCATTTCGAATCCTCAACTCAACTCGACTCGTTTCGATTCGTTTAGTTTCGTTTGGTTTGCTTCAGATTCGTTGCGCCATTTGGTTTCCCCTTTTTATATCGCTGTCTGCTCCTCTCTTCTCCCCACTTCTCCACTCTTCTCTTTTCTTCTCTTTTCTTCTCTGCTCCTTTTTATTTTATTATTTTATTTTTTTTGTTTGCCTGCTGTCAGTTGCTTTGTGCAGCTTTCGTTGCTGTAAGTGTGGCCAGGCGCACAAACTGTCCTCGTGGCATGCCGCCAGCCTTGTGTGGCAGTCTATTTGTGTCCCTTACCCTAAATATTTATATATATATATATATATATATATAGATATCGAGTTACAAAGCGTTTACGCTTCAATGATTATGCATTTTTCTCAGTTTAACATTGACAAAGGGGCATATGAAGCCGCCACAAACCACCACCAGCACCACCTCCACCTCCACCTGCACCTACAAGTCTGCCCGCGACCCGAACCCGAACCCGAATTCGAACCCGATTCTGAACCCGAGCTGACTCCTTTTGTTTTAGGTTAATATCCGACAAAAGCCTAATCCTGCCATATATATATATATATATATATATATATATATATGATATATGTAGCCAGGCAGGGATTTAGGGTCAAGTGGAGCGTATTATTAGAAGTGGAACATATTCATATATGGCAAACGCATGTTGAAGGTATTGAACCGGTGGGGCAATAACTTTTGTGTGTGCAATTCACCACTGTTAACGCTCAGTTGCCGAAAGCAATGTCATGCCACATGGGTCAACAACATTTATTCTGTGGCAAACAATTGCAAGGTGACTGCTCTTCAGGTAAGCCTAATTTGCTGCAAACGGCAGCGGGGCAATGCAAATAATGATGATGATGATGATAATGATGATTATAATGATGATAATGATGATGATGATGATGATAATGATTCTTATCCCGATGACTCACACAATTAAGTAAATTAAGCAAACGAAGCGCAGGGCAAAAGGTGTAAAAAATATATATAATTTGAGCCCAAAAGCAAAACGAACAAAAAAATATAAAGAAAAATAGAAAAGTTAACAAAATGCAAACGCAAAGACATTAAAACCAAGCCGAAAGCTACTCTAGCCAAAAACAACACACACCAACACACCACACACCAACACACACACAGCTGTTACATGGCGCAAGTTTTGCGCTTAAAGTGTTGTCCCTCGCGGAGTGGAGGAAGTTGGAAAATGTGCTGCCTGCACTCAGAAAAAAAGAGCACCCTATCTTAGAAAATTGCCTCAATTATTTTTGTTCTTTTCAACATGAAAACACAGTATTCCTCAAAAGATCTATTCTTTTTTCCAACTTAAATATAATTTTAGAGAACTTTATTTTCTATAATATTTAAAAATACTTTATTTCCATTTCCGTCAACTTTCCCAAAAATGTTTATAAATTTTTTTTAGAGTGGAGGAAATTGGAAAATGTGCTGCCTGCACTTAGAAAAAAAGAGCCCTTATTCTCAGAAAATTGCCTTAATTTTTGGTATAGAATTATTGTTTTTCTTTTAAACATGAAAACACAGTCTTTTTTCCAACTAAAATATAATTTTAGAGAACTTTATTTTCTATAACATTTAAAAATACTTTATTTCCATTCCCGTCAACTTGCCCAAAAATATTTTATAGAAATATTTAGGCATTATCTTTGATCTTTAAATGTGCATATTCCTTAAAGAACATATAACCTTTATCATATATCTTTTTCCAATCTTATTTTGTGCTCCATAAAAAATTAACAAATAATTCTGAAAAGTCGAAATAAAAAGGATTTTTCATATTTCAAGAAAGCTTTGCTAAATTTTATATAATTTCATGTCTATTCGCACAACAAATTTCATTTTGTGGTAAATATTTTATCTAAGTGTTTGGGTCGCCTACTTGCTCCCCCCCCCCCCCCCTCACAGTTCCCGTGAGTCCCACTTAATACCGCTAAGTCTTATGCCTCGTCGCCATTTTGTTGGCCAGACAAGAAAGGCTGCTCCAGGAATCTGTATGTGATTTCATTGCGGCTTCAGCTCAAGCAAACAGTTGTTGCCAAAACTGGTAAAGGGGAAGGCAAGGGGAATACACGCTCATTGATAGCCTTAACCCCATCGGGAAAGAAAGAAGAAGAAGCTGCTCGAGTTGCAAAATAAAAAATAAAAAAAAAATTCGCCTGATTCGTCTGTTCGTTTGTTAGCCTTGCATAAGTATCCTACACATATATATATATATATATATATATATATATAAAGGGCATATGGCATAGACGAGCTAGTTCAGCGACAGCTTGTCAACGTGGCAAAAATATGTTAAATGCGAGGCTCGCAACGTGCAACGTGCCAAACTGAAATTTGTGGCAGGTGCTTGAATTTGGCATTCTGTTGACTGAGCTTGAGCACCCACAATTTCCCTCCCCTCTCCTCTCACTCTGTGTGTATGTGTCTCCTTTAGACTTGTAGCTAGCTCTGTCAACGTACCAACTAGCAGAATGTATTATTTGTTCAAGTGGTTGACAGGCATTATTATTATTTTTGTTCTTTTCCTTTGGTTGCGTTGCTTTTGGTTGGTTGCCATGTGAACGGAGAAGCGATTTGAAGAGCTGGGAAGAGCTGGGAAGAGCTGGGAAGAGCTGGGAAGAGCAGGGAAGAGCTGGGAAGAGCTGGGAGGAGGTGCAGAGCCTGTGTCGCTTACTGCTGCGCATCCTTAAACTCTTATATATATATATATATATATATAGAGAGAGATATATTTATATATATATATATAGATATTCAGTAGTAGTTCGCCGCTGATTTCATTTGAGACGCATGCCACTTTTCAACGGGCTCACAGGAGTCACGTTGTTCTTAGTCAAATAAAAAAATAGCGCTGAAGAGGCAGCTTGACTTAATGTTAGCAGCTGCAGCCGGAGCAGGAGCAGGAGCAGAAGCTGGAGCAGACAATGCGATGCATACGTTGGAAATGAATCTGCGTCTTGACTTTTCCAAGCGAATTGGCTTGCCAAAAAAAAGCGTACCAAGTGTAGCACCATTATCGATGGTGTCATTAGCCAGGAGTGGCGTGTTCAGCGTTGGCAAAATGGCACTGAAAGAGAGAGAAATTTGAGTTGGGCATAAAAAAAGGCACTTTGTCCGGTTCATTGATAGACTACCAAATAGATAAATGATGATGCAGCAAACGGATGAATGAATAAATGAATAACTGTATAATAAATGTGTTGCCACAATTCAAATATATACATATATATTTATATATATATATAAATGTAAATATGAGTTGGCAATTATTATGCACCCATTTAAGAATTAAAAAGAATTAAAAAATTTTTCATTTTTAAATTGCTCCCTTTGAATTTTTTTCCTCACAGAATTACATTTAAATATTTATGTGTAGAATTTCTTGAAATATTTGCATAGAAACTTGAGCAAATAAAAAACTATAAAAATAGTTAATTAATTGCTTTGCATATTTGCTTTACAAATTTAACTAAAAAAAATTTAAAAACGCTTTTCTGCAACTAACTCAATAAATAAGATATCAATTAAAAAAAGCCTTTATTTATATATATACTATATATATTTGTATTTAACGTGTATTCTAACTAAATCGTAGTTGTTGCCAAATGTGTTTTTTATTGACCTCGTTTTGTGTGCAGCAAATAAATTCAACAAAAAAAATGCTTGAATAAAATATGTATTTGCCGCATAGCAATGGGATTTCAAATGAGTCATGTAATTCGCGTGTTTCCAAGGCGATTTGGGACAAGGGATTTTGGGTAGCTAACAATTCCCATTCAAGTTGTCCGACAAGTGTGCCCAGGTCTACCATAAAGTAAATAATTTAAATTCAAATAATCAAATTTCGCACAGCATAAAAAAGCATCCAAAACACGCTGCTAATTACGTGACCCAATTAATTCATACACCCACACACACACACACACACACACACAAGGAAATAGATTTAGTAGCTGAATTTTAAATTTTGTTTTGCCTTTAATAGCAGCAAAAATAAAAAGAGAAATGAAATAAAAATATAAATAAAATGTACATGATAACCAAAAATTTGTGTGTAAAATGTGCGCCAGGAAACACCCACCCCCTCTACTCCACAGCTCCACACCCTCCCACCCTGCCCCATCAACTGCAGAGTCAAAAAAATGTTTTTATTAAGCTGACTTTTTGTACGGCATGGAAAATCCAATTTTATTTGCATTTTCATTAACAGCAAATAATAAAACGGAAATATGATTTTTATGCCATTCCCAGGCAAAAATGGCGTCCCATGGACCAGTTAACGCAGCAGCAGCTGCTGCCCACCCACTGCCCATTTGTCCATTGCCCAAGCTAATACAACCCATACCAATTCCCCCTCCCCCCCCCCCCACCGACACAGCCACTGGCCACGCCTTGTGCGCCCATTTCCAGGCCATTACAACGTGCATTTCCGTTTTGGGATTTTACAGCTTTTGCTACTTTTGCTGTTGCCGTTTTTTTTTTTGGTGATTATAAGCAATTTGTGTTATAAAATCGCAATATTGCATTTTTTGTACCGCTCTAGCTAGCTGCCTCAGTTCAGCCTCCCCAAATCCCCATCCCTCTGACTACCAGTGCCACTCCCACTTCCACTCCCATTTCAATTTTCATTCATTTTCCACGTTTTTAGCTTTTCTCGTTTGGCTTATTTTTCAATTGGCATAGTTTTCGCTTGCTTGGCTTCCTTCGTAATTTGTACCTCTTCTTTTCATGAAAACCCCTCTACTCCCTCCTCTCCCTCTATCTCTATCTCTGTCTCTTTCTCTGTCTCTTTCTCTGTCTCCTGCGTTTTGTAATCGAATATGTGCATTTTTGTTGCCAACAGCAAGCCATAAAATATTAATTTCAAATTTATTGAAATGACTTCAATCCTGATGCATGTTTCGAGTTGCAACTCGATTACTCCGGCAAGTTGCAAGTTGAAGTTGCTGTTGATCTCAGCTAAAGCTGGCATATGCAACAATGCAACCAAAATCAAAGATCGTTCCCAAATCCAACTTTAGTTGAACACATTAAAGTCGCAACAAAAAAAACCACCCCGTCATCATTCGTATTCCCCAATTCCCATTTGGCTATCAGCATGGCGAGCGTGTAGCTGGGGGGGGGGGTCGGTGTTTGGTGGAGTGCTTTTGGGTGTTTGTTTGCTACAAAAACGGAGAGTGGAATCACCAAAAGAACCCAAACCATTTGAGAGCCATAAAAATGGGCACTGCGCGTCATGTGTTGGCAGAGGGGTCTTAAGCTGGGGAGGGTGGGAGGGGGGGGAGTATAATGGTGCCTGCAATGGTTCTGAATATGACTTTTGCTGGTGTTCATTTATGTGTGTGTATGTGTGTGTGTGTGTGTGTGTGTGTTTGTGGTGTCAGAGTCAAGTGAAGCGCAATATTTGTGACATAAAATTTGCTATTAAATTAAATTTTATTTGCACATTCATTCAAAATACACCCGATCCAAATATGTTGGAAAGCAAAAACAACAAAAAAAAAAAATGAATATGATGGCCATAAAACCAAGGAGAAGAGAGAATAATATATATATAAATATATATATATATATATGTATATATAAATATGCATATGAAGTGGAGGCAAGCTGAAAGCTGGAGTTGCAAGTTGAGTGTGGAGTTGAATATTTGCCACGTAAGTCGACCATTTGCTGGCAGAATTGAATTTTATGGTCCCGTTTGCAGATAATGAAATTTATATACGGCAAGCAGACAGACAATGAGACTGACTGACAGACAGACAGACAAAAGAACAGATGGAAAAAAGAATGGATTCGAAACTGAACTCAAGATAAAAGATAAAAACCATATTTTCGTTGCATATTCAATTCATTTGAAACTCTCTTGTTGAGAGCAATGAAAGCAACAAAAAAATAAAAGAAAATAAATTCTCAAAATTTAGTCGAAGTACGCTTTTAGCCAAAAAAAAAAATTGAAATTGCCAACGCATGCAAGGACAATCAAGTGAATGGAAAGGCAAAACCCCATTTTTTTTTCTTGTCTTTTTTTTCTTGTCTTTTCATTAAAAATTTATGCATTTTCGTGAAACCTTTTGCATAGAAATTTTTACATTTTTACTTTCATAGATTCAATTATTTGGTCTCACTTTGAAATGAATACATTTGCATTTTGTGGCATGCGCATTGTATTCAAGGTAAATGTGAATGGAATAGTTCCTCTGCTGATTTGGGTGTTGCTCCCTCGGTCCACTTGCCACCGCAACAGCAGCGATGCAACCATTGCAACAGTATAGCATCTTGTAAGAGTGCTCCAGTCGAGTGCGCTCAACTGAGGCTGTTATCGTATAAACGCCATTTTTCTTAATCAGATTTATAATTTTATATATCTATATATATAATGATAATAGCAGAATAGCTCTCCATGTTGCAGCTTTGGTTGTCGAGGGATCTTGTACCTCGTTCTGGCTGTATTGGCCACGTTTGCCACTCGTCCTCGCAGGCAATCTGCCAAGTCATATTTTTGTGGTCCTTTTTGCATAAGTTCATCAAACTCTATTTACTCATTTTCAAACTCAGTTTAGGGTATGCAAAAATAACCAAAAGATATTGTTATATATGTAAATTTGTATGTGTGTGTGTGCATGTGTGTGTGTGTGTGTCTGTGTGTGTCACTTGTGCTGCAAGAGTCGTGTGTTCTGTGCCTTAACATTGGCTGTGGTTTTGGCTTTAGCTGTCAGCTAACCAAAAAGCAGCAATGTCCAAAACAAGCCAACGCACATTGTAGTTAGCTGCTACTTGTGCCACTCCTCATCATTGTTGGCACGTTGCAACACCAGCTTACCGCCCATACACTCCTCTGTCGCAATTCTTGTGACTCCTTCGCATATCATAAAATAATGTTGCATGCACTGCTGCGATTCAATGTGTTTGCCTGAGTGTCAACTGTAATTGTATTTGTTGCACTATCACACACACACACACACACACACACGTACACTGTGTGTGTTTGTTGCTGCTGTGGCAGTTCCAAGTGAGTTGGCTGCGTTGGCGACTCTGTTAAACTCGGCTTCTTGGCTGGCTGACAACAATTTGCCAGCAATGCGCAGCTGTGGCAAAAAGTTAATGTCCAGAGTCAAACCAAGGAGCCAGCATTCAACACACGCCGCGCTTTTAACCCGCCCCGTTTTCAATGCGCCTCTGCGGCAACCAACTCTTCACCCCTCATCACAATGTCTCGCAATTTGTTCTCATGTTTGCCTCTCTGTGTGTGTGTGTGTGTGTGGTTGTGTGTTTTAATGGCTTTGTCACTTGGGTTCTATTAGTCACAAACACACACACACACACACTCTCACACACACACACACAGCTGCTTGGTAGTTTATCGCTTAAATATTTCAAGTGTGGCACAGACAACAACAACAACAATAATAATTTTCTCATGTCTCGGAATGCGGCATGCAGCGCTTGTCATGAAGCTGCATTATGTGCCACTTGCATGCGACAATGACTAGTCGACAAACCCCCAACCCAACCCAACCCAATCCAACAATCCGTTAGCAGACAACCCCCCCCACCCCCCCCACCCCAAGACAAGCAAGCATGATGAATATTTCTAACCAGTTTCGCCAGTTGTCGCTAGTGCATGTGGTGGCGCCCTCTGGCGGCCCGCTGCTGCTTAACTAATATGAAATGCCATAAAAACTCAATTGGCATTTAAGCGCTGATTTGTGCGCTCGCCTGATTAATGCCTCCTCTGTACTATAACGCATTATCGATAAGTGCCTACATATATACAGATATATATATATATATATATTTAATATACTGTATATCGAATCTTTTTGGGTAAGTAGGGGAAACATTTTTGGCCACCTTAGGGCACTTGATGGCTAGTCAGGCGATAAATTTGATGACATTCAACATTTATTCCACACACAACCACACACGCACACACTCTCGATCGCTCTACACTTTTTACACACTATATACATATTTCATTGTGTTATATAATATTGTTGTTGCTGTTGGTCAAACGTGTCGTATGAGCAACCAAGCAGCAAACAACTCCTGCCACAAGGGTCATGTGTGCACCCAAAGACTACCTCTACATAAATATGTACACACACACACAAACACACACAAACACACCAACACACACACATCGCTAGCAGCAGCATCATAAATCTACTAAAATCGAAAGCTTTCTGACTGCCACAGAGAGGCGACTCCATTCAATTTCTATGTATGTTTTCTTCTTTTTATTTATTTATTTATTTCATTTTTTTTTTCTTCTCTTTTTACTTTTTGTTTTTAACCACTTGCAAACTGTTCGAACAAAATAAAAGAGAGAGAGAGAGAGAGAAAAAAAAAACGCCAAATATAAAAAAAGAAGAAAAAAAACAAAAAAAAAAATTCAAATAAAATTTGTTTTTGCCCAGCGCGCTGTGAAGTGTGCTACAAAATTGTTTATGCGTTGAGAAGTGCGCGCTTGTGTGTGAACGAGTGTGCGTGTATGTGTGTGTGTGTGTTAGTGTGTGTGTGTGTAGCATGATTGTTAACGTAAATAAAGCGATATTGATATTGAGTAAGTGGGCCGAGTGGGCAACACTGAAAACTGAAAGCACTGTCATATTATAAGCTGAGGCCAAAGGCATAAACAGTGTTTTTTTTATATCGACAGCGTTATAACCCTTTGCACAAAGCATAAATAAATATGTGTGTGTGTGTGTGTGTGTGTGTATTTTGGTATTTGGGGTCGGCAGCCGCTTTAGTTAGCGTACACACACACACACAAATCCACACACACACACACACACACACACAGAAAGCACTTGATGCGGCACAAATACTTTAATAGTGATTGAGTGGCGACTGCATCTGTTGTGATTTTGCGGTTGACAGTTAAGTTAATTTGTTCGCCAAAGGATATAAACGAATGTGTAGCAAGGCTACAAAAATATATATATATATATATATATATATGTATATGTATGTATATGACTCTGTATGTGTGTGGATATGGTTGAGTACTTATTGGCAAATCCTTTTTAATATGCCTTCTCAATGATACGGAAAATTAAGTGGTTAACACTCAGCCTCAGCCTCAGCCTCGGCACAACAAACTGTTTATAACTAGCCAACCCTGACAACCCCTATGCAACCCCTACAAACACCCCCACTAAGCCTAGCCGGAATTCATTTATGGCCAATCTCTTAATCAGGACTTTGTGTCAACTGTACTTTATATGCAGTCACTTTCGTTTCTGTTACAAATCGATTTTCGTTGTGTTCAAACCGATTCAAACTTGTTTTTCATTTCCATTAACATATTACAATTTTTTTTTTCCGATTTTTTATATGATTGTAGCCGTATCTGATGGGTGCAACCGTACTTATATCAACTGAAAGCGGTGAAATTAACAAGAATTTCATATGAACTTTTGTCGTGTGGAAGGCTACTTCTCCGATTCGTTAAAGAATATACATATATATATATATTTATATATATTCTTTCTGTTGCGATAAACGGGTCGATAGATTAAAGCTTATTTAAAACAAGTTAGTTGGACAAGGGAGAATCTGTTGATTTTTAGATAATATATATTTAAATGGGGGAAAAACTCTCATTACGCACTCAACCATTAAGCAATCTTGTGCCACTGTGCCACAATAGTTAGCTTAAAGGCCACTCGAATATATATATAAAATATATATGTATATGTATACATATATATATATCTAATACCTACTACGTACTACATGCTACATGCTACATGCTACATTCTAACAACTGACTTTTTTGTTGTTGACTTGCAGTGACCTAAGCCAAAGTTGCGACAACTCATGGACACTTTTTGAATTGTGGCTTGTGAGTGTGTGTGTGTGTGTGTGTGTGTTGGCCAAATGTTTATGTCGACGTCTTTTTAATTTAAATTTTGTCCACTTTGTCCGGCTACGTTTCGCACGTTTTGCAATTTACTTTCATTTTTGTTGTTGCTTTTTGCTTAGTTATTTCGTCTATTTACATTTGGCTTGCTTTACCTTTTTCCTGACCTCTTCGTGCGTGTGTGCGTGTGTGTGTGTGTGTGTGTGTGTGTGTGTGTGTGTGCGTGTGTGTGGGCTATTCATTTTACGCTGTGAGAGAAAATAGGAAACAAACAACAATGCAAAAATAATTTTATTAGGGCATCTAAATATTTTCCATGTTTTCTGTAAATATTTTGACAATGTGAAAATGAAACACGTCAGTTGTTCTGGAACCCCAAAGAGTTTTGTGTTATGTGCAGAGAAATACATGATTTGAAAATGTAATTTGAGTTTGTCGTTTTTTTCCTAAGGCGCAAGTCAACATCAAAAAGAAAGAGAAAAAAAGTTCAAATTAAAGTCAAGTCTTTGTGTGGGAGACATGATTGCAAATTAATATGTGAGTCAGTCAGTGAATTAGTCGCTATAGATATATATATATATACATATATATATATATATGTGCGTGGTGTGTATACCTACCACAGCGTAAGTTTCTCAAGAATTGCTAATGTCAGTCGGTTTGTCTGTGCCTGCTTAAGCGCCTCCAGGTCTTTGTCTCTTTTTCTCCCACTCTAGTTGTATGTCTCTCTTCTTCTTATTGCGACTTCTTTCTCTCTCTCTTGCGTTGTCTCTGCTCTGGCCTTGTCGTGATATAGAAATTTGGGCAGCTCAGTAAGGTAAACGCCACAATCTATGGTGGATTTTTGCTGGTGTTTTACTTGAGGTTGTTTTGAATTTTTTCTTTTTCGCTTGTGGTAGGTTCGTGCAGCTGTTCGCTTGTGCCTTTGGTTAATTCACCACACTAGCTCGCAGCTAAACGAGACAACCAAAAACCGACCATATCCCCCCCCCCAATACTTATCTCCTCACACCTGCAGCTCCCAACGGTGCTGCTGCTGCTTGCTGCTGCTTGCTGCTACTGCTGCTGCTGCTACTGCTGCTGCTGCTGCTTGCTGCTGCTGCTGCTGCTGCTGCTTTATGCGCCCGCCTTTAACTACTGCTCCGTTTATTTCACACAAATTATTTCGAATTTATTTTGGGTTACCTGGTTGCTTTTGCTACCACCACAGACTGTGTGTGTGTGAGTGTGTGTGTTTGTGTTTTGTGTGTGTGAAATATTTTGTAGTATACCTTTGTCAGCGACAATGCTTGTAATAAACAAAGAAAAAAACGAATTTCAAGCATTCATTGAAGGCGTTACGGGATTTTGGTGTTGTTGAACATTTTACGTTAGTTGAAAATTGTTTGGTGTTCGTTTGTTGTTGGTTTGTTGTTTTGTTGCTATTAGCGTCCACACATTCAATGTGTGTGTGTGTGTGTGTATGTGGGTGTGATTGAGAGGGTTGCTATTGCCACAAGCATTCAACGTTGACAGTTACGTGGCACTTTTGCATAGCGACGACAGCGTCAAACCCCACCCAAATGAACCATTAGCTCCCCTTTTGCCTCTGACTCTAACTCTAGCTCTCTCTACCTCTTCCACTCTCTCTCTCATTCTCTCTCTCTTTCTCTTTTTCTCGCTTCTTATAACAAAAACCAGTTGTATAACTGTATTTCGTTGTGTGTTTTTGTTGGTTTTGTTTTGTGTGCTTCATTTGGCTTGTCTGCTTTTGTTTGTTGTTTGCGTTGCGGTTGTTTATTTTAAATACGCTTCAAATTTACTGTTATATGATTTTAATTTGTTCACACTTTGCTGCTTCAACTGTTGTTGCAAAACGAGCAAACTCTCAATTATTAGTCGACATCTTAATTGGAAAGCGGAATCATTCTAAGCAGATGCAAATTGGTTAAACATTCTAGCAGCAACGCATTAATTTCCCTTCTGCTAACGTTTAACCCAGTATTCATCTGATATATATATATATATATATATATAGATATATATATATATATTTCCACATGAATACCTGTTTGGCATTGTGGAAAGTCGTTTTAGGTCAAGCAGCATTCACTGTCAGTATGTGTCACAAAGTTGTTGAACTCTTTGAATTGATGCAAAACAACAAAAAATATATATATATATACATATATAAAATAAAAAAATATACGAAAAAAAAAAAGAAAAGCAATGAAAAAATAACAAGGACAAGAAAAAGAATTCAAATGCAAAAGCAGCGTTTGCTGGCGACATGAACAAAATCGATATAATTTTATTGACTCGAAAAATTGCGCCTTGAAATATGCAATGTAAAAGTGGAAAATACGAGAAATGCTTGAGCAGGGTGGACGGATGGTGACGAAGATGGGGAATTTGATGAGCAGCCTGAGCCTGGGGAGGAATATGCCAGTGTGGTTACTGAAATAACAACAAAAACAGCAACAGCAACAACAACAACAACAACAACAACCAGATAAGAGTCATAAAAACGTACACCTTCACAGAGAGACGCAGATAGAACTCGAAGGCACAACTTTGGGCAGCGCTTTGGGTTTTTCTTAACACACAAGGGGCGGTGGGTGGGTGGTTGGCTGGCAGTGACTAACAATGAGTGCGACAGAAAGGCGAAACTAACGATTATGATGATGACGACAAAAGCAGCAACAGCAACAGCAACAACAACAAAAACAACATCAGCAGCAGAAGCAGAAGCAGCAGGAGCAGCAGGGACAAACGTCAGTGGCAAAAATGCCAAAATAAATGACACTGCGACAAAGTAAACTTATTTCTGGCTGTGCCCAGCGACACCCACGCTTCAGCCCAGCAACGCCCCCTGTGGCAAGAGCAGCCAAAAAAAAAAAACAAAGAGAAAAAAATGAAACAACGCAATGACAGCGAAGAAAGGAAATTACGCGCTGGTTTGGGGCATTTGTCTTGTGTTTGGGGTTGTTGTCTACTTATGTCCACACACACACACAAACACACATGTATATATATATATAACATATATATATGTGTGTGTATTTTATGGACTTGAAGCAATGCAGACTTTACAGCTTACAGCCACCAAAAGAATCGAAAGAAGCAAGCTGAAACACAAGTCACAACAAAGCCAATTTGAGATGTGTAATGAATGAAGATGCGCACAGAACAAAAGGCAAAGGAATACACAAAAAAAAAAAAAAAACACAGAGACAAAGACAAAAGACAAAAGGCAAAAAGGCAGAAGGCAGAGAGGCAAGAGACACACAGTCAGTCAGTGGGGAATGCACACGGGGAACACGCATCAAATGCCGCATCTGAGTGAGGCTGACAACCCAAAGACAGTCATGACTGTCACTAGTTGACAGGCAACTCATTTGCCATTTGCCATCTGGCAGACACTTTTCGCAACTGTACGCAGTGTTGACTTTTGATATGTCATCGATATTTATTCGACAAATGACAAACGGAAATTGTTTCACTTGACATTACTAATTTTGATTGAAAATTATTGAAATATTTACTAAGCGATTTGCAGTGTAAAAAGACTTTTCTGCTGCTAAAAAAAAAAACAGAAAAATAAGAAATATTTTTTAAATTTAATTTCTTTATAATAGAAATCCCAGATTGAGCAGGTGTGCTTTGCATTTGTTTTCATAGGATTTTGTTATGTTTGTTTCTCTTTGTTTTTAGTTGAAAATATTTTTAAATTAACTTTCTTTTTGTCGGCTTGTGAGTTATTGATTGTTTTGAACTTGCTCATTGAAACCGGCAATTGTGCATTGTGAATAAAGCTCCAATTGTAACCGATTCTGATTCTCCAGTTGGATTATTTACAATCTGCGCTTCGTTTCTTGGCTGCTTATAATCTTGAGCAAGCCGCATAAATATCGGCGCAATATTTTCGAACTCCACATTTGCATCTTGCTGCTCCCACTCTGCACTGAGATGTTCACACAAGAGAATGGAGTTTTGCTGGGTTTATTAGAATGGAAAATCCAAATATTTGTGGTCAATGGGCCAACTGGGAATGCATCACAAGATGGAAGAGTTTCGGGGTTATTTTTTTACTGCCCTGTTGTAATTTTTGCCAGTGCAAAGAATGCACCTTCTGGCTAGAAGGCATCGAAGCTGCACATTGGTGTTCCAACTGTCGGCGCTCCGTGAATGAACAGATCTTTGTCTATTCCTGATTTAACTTAATTGTAAGTAAATGTTTTATTTATACAAAAAATGAGATATGAAATGCTCCTTTTTTGAAGATAAAATCAGTACTGAAAATTACTCTTTCTCTTTCGAGTGCAAAATTTTATAGACAAAGAAAATCAGAGAAGCTGAGTTGCTCTGTCAAGTTTTGGTATTTTGGTATTTTGATATTTTGTTGAGTGCTTGTTGATATTGTTAATTGCCAAGTGTCGAGATGGTCATGTCTATCGACCCATCAATGGGTGTCTGCCACTTCTCGTTTGCATTTGTGGCAGCTGTCATAAAACAAATCCGCAGAGAGTTAGTTTTCTACATAAATTATATAGCACCCATTGGCACACTCCCATCCACACACACACACACACTCGCACACACACGTCTATTGTCATCTTGTGCTCTGTAATTGCTTGTCAAACAAAACGCAGCTATAAAATGTGTTATCAAAACACAATGTTTGCTACTCTGCTTCGACATCCCTCATATCAAATGATTGCTCCACTGTCATTGTTACTATCTTTATGGTCACCCATTTCTAACGGTCCCCTCAGCCATCCCCATCGACTGGACAACTTTGTAATTGGTTGCCATTCAAGTGCCCAACCCAAAATTGCAAATTTCGCTATTATGAACTTGTTAATGCCACAGCCCTCAGATACCAAATCCCTACTCCCCGCCAGCCCCCCTGCCATCCCGTTCGAAATGCCCACTTTTGATGGTTCCACTTTTCCAAGTGTCCAACTGACTTCCATATATATATTTTTGTGGACTGTGTGCCGGCAACACTCAAAAATTATGACTATTAAACTTAATTGTACTAATTTAAAAAACTCACTTTTCTTGTATAATTTCTCACTTTTTGTTTTGTGTAATTTTCTTTTCTTTTGTGTGTTTTAGTTTTTTTTTTTGTGTTTTGCTAAATACTTTTTACGCAAATATTAAACGTGGCAAAACGTGGCGAATGAAGGAGCCATAGTTGCCATTATAACGGTAAAGAGTGCTTCAGGCCAACAAAGTGGCATCGTGTTGACAAAAAAGTAAACTAAAATAATACAAAAAACAGAAATGACAGAAAAAAGAGGAACAACTTTTTTTTTGCACTTTTTGCATTTGAGAACAGTTTTGCAGCAAAAATGAAGCTCGTTTAATGGTATTAAAAAAAACAAAATGGAAACAAAAAATAAAACAGAAGTTTGCTATAATTTTTCTTGTCCTTATAATGAGCAGTTACCGGATCAGGTACCAACAGTGGACATTGGAGAGCAGAGCTCTGATTGGCATACCAAGGAGTAAATACTCTGGCAAATGGCAATAATTGGTTTAAGGTTGTCCATATTGGATATGACTGAAGAAAATGACAAAAGCAAAAAGAAAGAATTAATTCTGAAAAGTATTTGAAATGCTATCCGAGTGAGGGAAAATCTCAGCTAAAGCAAAAAGCTACAAATATAAATATATATATATATATATTAAAAGTTATCTTTATTTGAAATGATGCCAGTTCTATTGAGAAAAACAATTTGTTAAAGTTTACTTTTGACTGAAACTCTGCATTTAAAATGAGATATTTTTCTGTGTATGCAACAAGAAAACTTCAGCTTCAGAGTTAATCCGCGAATCTAGAATCTCTCTAGAAATTAACTAATTGAAAATGTGCACATATTTTATGGAAACCTTTTAAAGTTCTCCTTGGAAAAGGTGCGCAAAAAGAATATTATAAAAAAAAAAAATAAAACTGAATTAAAAGTTGTGCGATCTTTGTGAAATAGCACTGAGACCAGCGAATGCACTCAACAAACAAACTATGAGAGAAAGGTGCCAAAGTTCACGGCAAAGTTCACAAAAAAAAAAAAAAAAAACAAAAAAGAAAATTGCAATTTTAATTTATTTGAGAACTCCATCAAGGTTTCTCCAGGCAACGCTGCGACTCCATTGAAAACTCGACGCAACTTCTGTTGCGACTGGTCAGCGTTGATTTGATTAAAGAGATTCATCTAAGGTCTGTTGGACTTCTGACATTCTTTTACATGACGCCACCTACCCCCACCTACCCCTCCCACCCCCTGCATCTGTTTCTTGCCAACATTTCTTTCTCTCTCTTTGTGTGGCTGCGAGCCACACCAGAAGCCATTTTATAATGGTATTACGCGAAGAAGCAGAAAAAATGTACGCACAAGCATATAAAGAATTTAATTAAAGTTCATTTGGTTAGCGCACTATACACTTTGCCAAACACACCCCCGCACCTCCACTTCTTGCCCCACAATCTGCCACCTACTGTTGTCAGCAGCATTCTGAAGACACAGCAACTACTGTCAGTGTCGCCTCAAGTAATTGCACTCCATCATCATCATCATTTTGCCTCAATATATATATATTGTGTGTGTGTGTGTGTGTGCGTGTGTGTGTGTGTGAGGGTCTTTGACTGACAGCGTCGGCTTCTTCAACTTTGCACTGCCATTTGCCCTCCCCCCCCCCTGGCGACCCATTAGCACACAGAGCAGCAGAAGGTGCCTCAACTTATTGCCACAATGGACACAAAATACGCAAATAGATTTTTCACAATTTAAATTTAAAGCGAAGTAATATTTGATTGATCATTGCAAAACGAAGTTATCGATAAATAAATGAATTAATGCAGAAGAAGAAATACTTTTGAAAGGCCTTTGAACAAAATTCAATAAATGAGTCAAAATGAGCAACGGAAAATATTTTGATTATTTCTGTTGTTGGAAAAGCACTTTTATTAAAATTATAGTTTTCTTGATTATTATAAATTTTCACTTTGTCAGCTGGGTTATTCTCCGATTGAATCTGCTGCACTTTTTGCACTCAATTAAGATAACCTCTGACGGTGCATGCAACTTAATATCTGTGGCAGAAGTTTTTGGTGGCCTTTGCCTTATGTGATCATATTTTGGCACCTTTTTGGTTAGCTGAAAGTTCAAGCTGCATATTTGTCTCAATCACACACACACACACACAAACACACACTTAGTGTGTGTGTGCCAAATTATGCATACGCCCTTTGGACCAATGTTGAGGTTTTGCATTCGTTGCCAATTCACATGTAATTTATTGCCGGAAGGGCCATTAACCACAACAAAAGTCCCCTATGGCAATGTGTATATGTTGTGTGTGTGTGTGTGTGTGTGTACTGAGGGTGTGGGTCATTTATTCACTTCACTTTGCGACGATAATGAAAAAAAGTAGAATCGTTGCAAGTGCTCGAAATTGCAATGGATAGCTAAATTAGATAGATGCAGATAAAGATACAGATACAGATACAGTTACAGATACAGATACAGATACAGATACAGATACAGATACAGATACAGATACAGATACAGATACAGATACAGATACAGATACAGATACAGATACAGATACAGATACAGATACAGATACAGATACAGATACAGATACAGATACAGATACAGATACAGATACAGATACAGATACAGATACAGATACAGATACAGATACAGATACAGATACAGATACAGATACAGATACAGATACAGATACAGATACAGATACAGATACAGATACAGATACAGATACAGATACAGATACAGATACAGATACAGATACAGATACAGATACAGATACAGATACAGATACAGATACAGATACAGATACAGATACAGATACAGATACAGATACAGATACAGATACAGATACAGATACAGATACAGATACAGATACAGATACAGATACAGATACAGATACAGATACAGATACAGATACAGATACAGATACAGATACAGATATACAGATACAGATACAGATACAGATACAGATACAGATACAGATACAGATACAGATACAGATACAGATACAGATACAGATACAGATACAGATACAGATACAGATACAGATACAGATACAGATACAGATACAGATACAGATACAGATACAGATACAGATACAGATACAGTTACAGATACAGATACAGATACAGATACAGATACAGATACAGATACAGATACAGATACAGATACAGATACAGATACAGATACAGATACAGATACAGATACAGATACAGATACAGTTACAGATACAGATACAGATACAGATACAGATACAGATACAGATACAGATACAGATACAGATACAGTTACAGATACAGATACAGATACAGATACAGATACAGATACAGATACAGATACAGATACAGATACAGATACAGATACAGATACAGATACAGATACAGATACAGATACAGATACAGATACAGATACAGATACAGATACAGATACAGATACAGATACAGATACAGATACAGTTACAGATACAGATACAGATACAGATACAAACAGATACAGATACAGATACAGATACAGATACAGATACAGATACAGATACAGATACAGATACAGATACAGATACAGATACAGATACAGATACAGATACAGATACAGATACAGATACAGATACAGATACAGATACAGATACAGATACAGATACAGATACAGATACAGATACAGATACAGATACAGATACAGATACAGATACAGATACAGATACAGATACAGATACAGATACAGATACAGATACAGATACAGATACAGATACAGATACAGATACAGATACAGATACAGATACAGATACAGATACAGATACAGATACAGATACAGATACAGATACAGATACAGATACAGATACAGATACAGATACAGATACAGATACAGATACAGATACAGATACAGATACAGATACAGATACAGATACAGATACAGATACAGATACAGATACAGATACAGATACAGATACAGATACAGATACAGATACAGATACAGATACAGATACAGATACAGATACAGATACAGATACAGATACAGATACAGATACAGATACAGAATACAGATACAGATACAGATACAGATACAGATACAGATACAGATACAGATACAGATACAGATACAGATACAGATACAGATACAGATACAGATACAGATACAGATACAGATACAGATACAGATACAGATACAGATACAGATACAGATACAGATACAGATACAGATACAGATACAGATACAGATACAGATACAGATACAGATACAGATACAGATACAGATACAAAATTAAGGCTTGCAACTTTATACTTAGTGGCACTAAGCTTGGCCTCTTGGTGTTAACTTGGCTAAATCGTTTTGGCTTCGTTTTGCAATTATCCAAGTTGTGCTAAGATGGGCGTCATTTTGGGAGTGGCAGGCAATGCAATTATGGCAAGCTGAAAACGGTTAACTCGGCAACTTGGCTGCCTGGCTGCCTGGCAACTGGCTTATCGGAAGCTGGCCAACAGAAACAAAATATAAGCCACAAACCAAAGATGAATTACTGCTTAGCTCTGTTTGGCAACAGCATTTTGTAGCATTCACTGCAATTTATAATGGCCAACTTAACATTATAAGAGGCATAAAATATGCCAAGGATAGCCTCCCCCAAACCCCATCCACCATTCTCCGTCTCCGTCTTTGGAGTCGCCTCCAACTTGCAACGGCAACATTTCATTTTGTAGTCATTGTGCCCCGGCTGCCTTTGTTTGTTGGCTTGTTTGATTGTGTGCAACTGCCGCGTGCAGGATATTAAGTGTGGCAGCATCTTGTGCTAAGCCAGAGTCGAATCGACGACTCTGCCACAATGCCACACTGCCGTGCCAAGTGATTAAGCATCAAAGGTTTACACTGTGCTCCTCCTAGGTAAGGCAAGATGCCCCAAAAATAAATGGAAAAAACTTTTCATTTGGCTTGCGATTAAAATGAAAATGAAAATGAAAATGAAAATACGAATTTTGGGGAAATGAGGAAATGGAAAAATTACTGGCAGGGGGTGGGAGGGGGCTCAGGAACTGGTATGGAAATGGGTTTCGTGTGGGGCACGCAGGCAGGGGAGGGTTGGGGGAGCAGCGGATGACTGTGCATCAGCCGAATGAGAATTAGTCGCTGTCAGGGCAAAGTTTTTTGACTGTCGATGCTGGCAGACTGTCAGACAGCCATTAGGCCCAAATGCTGTCAGAGTCGCCATCTTGAAACACGCACGAGCACACACACACGCGCGCACACACACACACACACACACACACGCACACTCAATCACTGCACAATCTTTGAATCTGTATGTGTGGCTGCTTCCGGTTTCAATTTATTTTTGACGCAAGCCAAACTTTTATCAGTAAAAGTATGCAACACACACACACACACACACACACACACACACACACACACACACACACACACACATACACAACATATATGCTGACATCTGGCTTGCAGGCGTGGCAGTGCCTAAGTGCCCCTAAAAGCATACTTCAAATGAGGCAACATTTTTTGGCCCAGCTCAACTCGACTTGTTTCGGCCTGCCACTGCCACTTAATTAGTTTTTACACTTAATTGAATTGCACTGCCTCTGCCATGGCGTGGCATGCATCAGTATTTGGCATTTAGTTAGTTTTTTTTTCCCCCCCTTTTTATTTGCTCAAAACAATACAAAATCTTATTGCCACAACGCCCGGCGGCGGCAAGCAAAAAAAATTCTGTGTCGATTTCAAAATTCTATCTTTAAATTGCAAAGTGTTTTTTTTTTGGGCCAAACTGTACACAAATTATGCAAGACTGTAAAATTAATCATATTTATAATGGAACGATTTTATTTATGTGTTTTTTTTGCCGACTTAAGCCGAAACAATTTTTGGCCAGCTTTTAATTTTGTTAGCCTCATTTGAATGCAACGCATAACGTTTTAGGCCCATTAATGCCCATGAATATCCCATACAGGACGTGGTCATGCTGATGGTCCCTTTTACTTATATCGTTAACATTACCAAATGGTATTTTTGGGCGGGTTTTTCACGTTCAACTGCCGGAAGCGGATCCACAACCAACACCAACACCAAACCGCACCAAACGCATTTACTTTGCGTAATTTTCCTGATTGTTTTGCTGATTTAGCATTAATTTTCAACGTGCCTAATTTTCACTATATATATATATATATATATATATATATATATATATATAGTGTAAATTAGGCACGTGCTTTGTTCTGCATTATAATGGCTTATTCGCCCTCATCCTGGGCAGCTTGCCAAACCATGCACAGAAACAGTCAATAGATGAAATTATATAATTTTGTTCAGCTTTATATCTAAAAAAAAACAAACATATTTTTTGTGTTTGTTTTAAATTTAATGTGCAGAAAGTTTATCTTTAAAGTGTGATAAAACGCGAGTTGCTAGTTGCAAGTTGCTAGTTTCTAGTAGCGAGTTGCTAGTAGCGAGTTGCTAGTAGCGAGTTGCTAGTTGCTAGTAGCGAGTAGCTAGTTGCTAGTTTCTAGTTGCTAGTTGCTAGTAGCGAGTTGCTAGTTGCAAGTTGGTAGTTGCAAGTTGCAAGTAGCTCGTTGCAAGTTGCTCGTTGCTCGTTGCTAGTTGCTGTCGCATTAGTTGGTTTCAATGACTTTTCCTTATATAATAAAGCGCTACTAAAAAAGAAGATGAAAGAAGAAGAAAGAAGAAGAAGAAGAAGAAGAAGAAGAAGAAAAGAAGTCTAATCAATTGTTAAATGAAAAGTACACATTTTTTTTTTTTGTGGAATAAAATCTGTTAGTCTCTGCGAGTCGTATGATTTTTCAGGTGTTTTTTGAATTTGAATTTTTTTATTTTTTATTTTTCATTCAGTTGCAAGTGCCACTAATGTGATTTTCGTGATAAATCGAAAGCTCGTTATTTGAACACTCTGTGCAAAAGAGTGCCCAGATAGCCAATAAATGCATTGGACAATTCCATTAGGCAAATCCTTCAGCGTTCGCATCACACTCAATTAGCTCAAAAAAAAATAAAAATAAAAAAAATTGTTATATATATATTTGAAAAGGAAACGAGAAATTGAGTGAGCGACAGACAATTTGGAGGCCACCTGAGAAAAATCGGGCAAATATCGCACTGTGACACCGAAGACTTGACCGTTTACCAATCGAAGGGTGGGCAATGGGCAGGGGTAAGGGGAAGGGAATGGGAACGTAACCCAATTCAGTTGAAAAGCCAGCAGCAGAGTAAAAGCGAATGTCCAAAATCAAATAAGAATCGAATTGAAAAATCCGTTGCACAGCAGAGAAAGTGACACTCTCCAGATTCAGATCCACGGAGCACTGCACAGGAATCGAATAATTCGATTTGGCTAAAAGTTGGTTATAATTGAAGAGCTGCTGTCGATGATGCTGGAAAAAATCACTTAACTGAAGGCTGACAGTGGGAAATGCATTTGCATCTGCACAAAAATAATTCAGTTGGCGAAAGTTTTCTGCATTTTTTACGTTGACAGCGCCAAAATTTTCGAGTGAAACATTAAAAATAAATGAAAAAAAAAAAAAAAAATCATTTCACATATCATTTAATCAGCGCCTGCGCCTACATCTGCTCTAGTTTTTTTTTTTTGCTGTAAAATGTAATTAAAACTGCTTTTAGCAATTTCAATTAGAAGTACAGTACACACACACATGCGTGCACACACACACACAAACACACACACGAAGAGGCAACAAAGTAGCGGACAAAAAATATTGCAAGCACTTTTCACAAAATTAAATTAAATTTGTGTGCGAGTGTGTTGTGTGTCAAAGCAATCAGTTGTCTTACATACCTGCATTCCACACACATACACACACACACACGCACACACACACACACACACACACACGCTAACAAAAGAAATAGCAGAAGAGGCAGCAGCAGCGGCAACATTTTTCGAATTTTCGCTGACAACTTTGAGACAAAGTTTTAGCTTTCAAGTTGTTTCCGTAAGAATTTTTGCAGTTTTGCTTTGGCCTTGGTTACATGCATGCAACACCAAAGTATATTTTCAATACAAGCACACACAATTGGGTGCGTGTGTGTGTGTGTGTGTGTTTATGTGTGTATTCAGTTAGGAGTCCGATGATACTGCACTGAAAGGAAAAGCAACAAAGTGTTCAGTTTTTATGGCAAATGCCAAAAGGAATGTCGAAAACAACGCAAAAAAAACGCAACCCACGCAATTGCAGGCTGTGTGTGTGTGTGTGTGTGTGTGTGTGTGTGTGTGTGTGTGTGTGTGTGTGTGTGTGTGTTGTGTGTGGTATATTTGTGTCTTGCTGAGTCATCAAGGGGCAACGCAAACACTTACAACGACGAAGAATGCTTTGACACTCGAAATTGAGCCGCAGCAGAAAAACCAAAAAAACAAAAAAACAGCACCAAAAAAAAAAGAACACAAATTAAATGGCAAATAGCGAAAAATGCAGAGAAGGCAAAAAACGTAGAAAACTCATAAATAATAGTCGCATAGTCTGCGTGTGTGTGTGTATGTGTGTGGGGGGGGGGGAGTGTGGTGTATGTGTGTGTGGCTGGGGTGGTTGTGATTAGGTGAAGTGTGTTTTTTTTTTTTGTTGTGTTTGTCAAAGACTTTCAACTTTGACTTACTTAAAGGCTCCTCCAGCAGCAGGACACACACATTATACAGCACTCTAAATTCTCCCCTTCACTCCCCCCCCCCCTCTCCCATCGCTAACATCATTTTGCATTTGTTGTCCGCTTGTCCCATTTCTGGCCATTTTGTTGGCTATTTTTCACTATTTGTCTTGCATTTGCTACGTGTTGTTTTCATGCCTGTCCGCATTTAACATGCACAACATAATTTCCCCTCGCTTCCATTTTTCATTTTCTCTTCTCTTGGATTTTCTTCTTCTTTTTTTTGTGTGTTTTTTTTTTTTTATTTTACTTGTTTCCTTTGCATACATTTATTTTGTGTGGCAACTGCGACCCAAGCGCCACTCGCTTCCCCCATCCAGCGTCTTTGGCAAACAATAAATTTTAGTCTCGTTTCTTCCAAAAATTGTACACATTTTTCCATACCCTTGAGTTTAAGGTTATTAAATTGTTGTCACCAGCTGTGAATTTTTACAACCAAATTTGTTGAAAACAAATCATTTTAGATAGAAGCAATTTATTTTTGTGTAATTCAGCTTAATAACACTTAAATTTTCGTATATTGTGAGAATATTAATATAAATGATTTTATTTAAACAAATTTATGTTTTACTGCTAAATCGATTAAATGAGCATTTTAAGATTGAAAATTACGGGTTTTCTGTAAGGGTATTTTATTTTCGGCAAGTGAAATATTTGAATTTATATATATATATTTATAAATATTTATATATATTTGACGCGCTCGCATTAAGAATTTATTTGTTTGTGGCACTGTTGTTTTCGGCTGCTGTATGAATTGTAAAAATGTGAAATGAGAAAAATGCGAAAATGGTAAAATTGGGAAAAGTTAGAAAAAAAAAACTTATTACGTGTGTTATTATAACGCAATTTTATTTGTGTTACTTTTGCTTTACGCTTTGTTTTCAAACGTTTTCAACTTTTGTGCTCTCAAGTGTCGTCGCGTCCCGCGTCCCACGTCCCGCGTCCATCACTTGTGAAATTAAAATATCATAAATTTGAGTTAATTACGGTCGAGCAAACATTAACATAATTGTGTTTCTGGCCGTTGCCACTGCCACTGCCATTGCCACTGCCGCCACTGCCACAGCCACTGCCGCAGTCGCATTATAAGTAACATTTACTTATTGTCCAGTTTGCTTTGCTTTTTTATACACTTTGGATAAATTTTTTATTCACTTTGAATACATTTTTTATTCATTTGGTTAGGCTTGTCTGTTATTTTTCAAACTTCACAATTACTTACAGTTCGCAGCATCAAATTAAAATTGATGGCTTTAAAAATTGCGAAACTTCTTAAACAAATTACATAATCGAAACAAATTAATCATTTGAATTAAATGTTTAGCTCAGTTCTTGCAATTAAACAAGTTTTCCTTAAGTGAATTGAGCTAATTTTATATCATCTCTGTAAAAGTTTTGCAAACAAAAGAAAGTTTTCATTTTCTAAATTAAAATTAGAAAGGCTTCTTTTTAAGTTTGTTAACAAATAATTTCTTAATAAAAGAAAATATTTCCGATAAGTTGAAATGAAAATAAAAATTTAACTAAAATTTAAATAGAATAATAAAACTTGTTCTCAGTTTAATGTGGAATAATAAGTCAAAGTTTAGCCGATCAATGGGAAATCACACAATCGGTTACAAATTGAAAGTTTTATCAAATTATCTGTATGAATTTCAACTTTGAAATCGTAAAAGCTTAAAACACTAATATTTTATAGTAATATAAGCTAAAAAATATATTGAGAAATATGCTTCCAACATAGAAATATGATAAATATTTCCTGGATGGCAAAAAAAATTTGAGTTTTTCTAAAATTCAGGCCTGGATTTCTTGAGAGCTTTGTGTTCGTGCTGGATTGTGTGTAGGTGGCATGCCTCGAACACACTCACCTGGCTTGATTACGTTGTTGTGACCTCGCGACAGCAACTGGGCGTAGTAGGGGCGTGGCAAGCAGCCTGGACGAGTGCCTTCCTGTGCGGCCGCAAACATGCATTCACAATATGCTTGCCCACCGCAAACCTTTGAAATTGCAATTGCCGTTGATTTTAGCTTTTGCTTTGAACGGATGCATGCCCCGCACAGCGTCGCCCCTTACCGCCACGTTTTAACATCCGCTTCCGTTTCCGTTGCGTTGCGTTGCGTTGCATGTGCCTTCCTCCAAATTGCTTGTGTGTCCAGCGTTTAATTTCGATTTAGATTGCAGCCTGCCAGTGTCAGTCAGTCAGTCAGTCGCCAGTGTTGCCCCCTGTTTGCAACTGCCACAACAGCAAATTGTTGCCAACTTATTTCCGTTGATTATCAACCTTCGATCGCTTCCAAGTCCACAATATTCACTGGCTTTCCACCTGCTAAATGCACTCAGCCCTAATGCAAAATGCCCAGTGCCCGCCACATGCCACTTGCCACTTGCCACTTGCCTCATATTCCCCCCTTAAAGGTTTTTGGTTACAAATGATGTCCTTTTGAGATACCTGAAAATATTTCATTAAATTATTATGTTTCCAATCACTTTGGCATTTGGTCTTCAGTTTAATAAATTTGATATTTTATTATATATGAAATATTATTATTTTCCTGTGTGTCCTTTTGGACTTGCACTTGCAGAGCTTCTATTAAGTTTCTTGTTACAGTTATAGTCATGTTTATAATATAACTTTACAATTTTTAATTAAATATTGAGAAAAAGGAAAATAGTAATAAAAATTGCTGTGAGTTATTAGTTTACTTGGCAAAAAGAGCTGACGTATTACAAACTATGCGCCTCTTGCAAACTTAATTACTTTTGAAATAGTTGAGTGCACACATACACGAACAACACACACACACATACACACACACACACACACACACACACACACACACACACACACATAGAGTCACATGAATAATGGCAGTTGGTGTGCGGATGAATGAAGGAACTGTCAAGCGAACGAGAACTGCCAGAGCAACGGGAGCGGGAGCCAACATTGTCGTTGTTTCGGTGTCCTGTGTCCTAGTGAAGCTAACCCATGCTCTGGGCACAGTCAATTATTATATATACATATATACTGTTGGGGCCAGCAGCAGACAGGCAGGCAGGCAGTCAGGAAGGGGTCTTACTTAATGCAGTTATTTCACCTTCCTCAAAATGCATTTTGATAATAGAGTTTGGAAAAACAGGGTTTCGCTTCAGCCTTCAGCGTTTCGCTTGACTCAATTTTCATGTTGTCATTATTAAAACAAAATGAAAACAAAGGCAAAAATAAATTGGAATATTGACGTCCATAAACTCGATACTCATGCATATGGCATCCATAACAGGAGCAACACATTCATGATGAAGATGATGATGATGATGACGATGCTGATGAAGATGCTGATGATGATGCTGATGTTGATGAAATCATAAGCATCACTGCAAACATATTAAGGATGCAAAATTCATTTTAGAGAGACTTTGAGTTGCCATTTTCAGTTTGTCAATGGATTTTTGACATTGATATTTGTTGTGATGAAATGGATGAATTTCGTTTTTTTTAGCATGTTTGAAAAGATATTTTTTTTTACGATTGGAAAATACAAAAGAAAAATTTTATTTCTTTTGTGATCGAAACAAGCATTGATTTCCATTAAAAAAAAAAAAATTTATTTATTTTTACTACAATTAATTGAAAATTGAATAAAGTAAATGTTGAGCAGGGTAAAAGTCAATCTGGATATATAGCTATAGTCTAGTTATATATGTTTTGAAAAGTGACAAAAGCTGTGCTCGTTTTTGTTGTTGTTTGTTGATTGTTGCACAAGCATTATTTGGCCAAACAATAGTTTAGATGAGGGGGGAAATGTTTGTGCGTGCTTTGAATGGTTTTCGCAGTCGAACATTCAATTTACAAAACACTGAAATCACGAACTGAGTGAATGTAGCAATATTTGAATGGAACTAGTTGTATTCATTGCAGATTCAGTTTTTTTGCTGAAACTCAAACTGCAGTTTATCTGATGCTGATGTCAAACAATGCTAGCAACTAATAGAAATTGCAACATCAATAACAATTGCAGATGCTGCTCCTGTAAAAGAGCAGAGCACGACTGATGGATGGTCTATTAATCTGTTGCCATAGTTCTGCAAAATGGGTGTGTCTGTCTCTCTGTGTGTGTGTGTGTGTGTGGGTGTGTTTAGCTGGTGAAAACAATAGGCAAATGACTGTGTTGCAAAAGGACGAGCGAGCGAGTCGTGACTTGGGCATGGACAACTTAACGAGCTAAAGATGAAGATGGTATGCCAAAGTTGCTCAAGTGTTCCAAATCAAATCCAAATCCAAATCATTTAATCAATCCATCAATTGATGCCATTTTCCTGCTGCTGCTATGCCATGCATAATTCATCAAACAGCCAACTGCCAATGGCAACTGTAATGAACCATTTAAGGCATCCTTGTGGCTTAGTAGCCGTCCCCCCGCACCGCACCGCCTAATGAGTTCAGTTATCTCACTTGATTGCCACATGTGGCTCATGCGGCTGCCTGCCATGCCAGTTGGCCGCTCATCATCATTTTTTATCGCTCAAACACGCCCCCTCTGGGGGCAAGTCTTACTGGCACAATGTGTCCTTTGATTAATGTCCTGTTGTCTAAGCGACGAGTCATCCTTTTTATCCTCTACAAAAATCACGCATATGCAGCGTAAATCTGCAACAAAAGTTGCAATACTAATTCGAAATAAAATTTAAATTATTTATTTATTACTTTAACAATTAACAAACGAATTCAAATCGATATTATTAAATAAATAAAATGCATAAAAAAAAGAAAACTGAATCTGAATTATGAATTATGAATTACTTTGCCAGCTGTTGGCAACACACACACACAATCACACACACACACACATAACTGACAGCTGCATGTTGCCCCCTTTCTGAGTGGTTGAGTGTTTACAGTAAATGTTGCATGAATATCTGCTTATTGCATTATGTGGCCTGCTCCATTGACCAGTCACATCAGGAATATATTATTCAATTTGATTTCAATACACATACCACGTTTACATATACATATATATGTCTTATATATATATATTATAAATATATCATATAATCAACTTATCCATTTGTCCATTTGCGTATTATTTACAGGCTGCTTCGCCGCGCTGGGAGCCACAGATAGCCGTCCTCTGCGAAGCCGGACAAATCTATCAGCCGCAATATTTATCCGAGGAGGGTCGCTGGGTGACGGATCTAAGCAAGAAGACAACTGGCGCCACATGTTTGCGTGATAAAATGGATTTGCTTGATTACTGCAAGAAGGTATGTATATATGCATCAGTATATGTATGTGTGTGTGTGTGTGGCATGCGGCTGTGCGATGGGAGTGTACTTAAATTGTGTTACTGATTACATTGAAGCCGCATGAAAATTGCTATTTGCATTCACTATTGCATTTACTTTTCATATATTGAAAAGTGCTCTGAGATTTCGCATGCGCCATATGGTTGCCCCATGCCACCGATGGCGAAATGGAATTTTATGGCGAGCTCGACGCCAAGTGGCTAACCGGAAGCAGCAGCAGCAGCAGTAGCAGCAGCAGCTGGCGAGGCAAACAGATGTGAAAGATCTTTCACAGCATTCCACGTGCCACTCAAAATGCATGCAGCAACATGAAAGGCAATAAATCAAAAGCCGCAACAACAAAAAAATAGCAGCAACAGCATATTACTTGGTTGGGGCATGATGATGTAAAGCAAATGCTTTGGTTAACTGTGTACGTGTGTGTGTGTGTGATGTGGGTGTGTGTGTGTGTGATGTGTGTGTGATGTGTGTGTGTGTGTGTGTGGCATCAACAATTTAATTTGCGCTGCGCTGAAAGCGTTTACATTGGGACAACATTAAACGACACTTAATTAATTTTCCATTAATTTTCGCTTTTTGCTCTCTGCTTTTTTGCATTCACTGCCATGCCAGCAGCCACAGCCAGCGCCATCTCCAATTACCTTCTTCAAACTCCCACATTTCCATAACATACGGCCACACTCACACACACACACACACACACACACACACACACACACACACACACACACTGTGTGTGCGCGGATGCGACGCCATCATAAATTGGCATGCAGTTACCAATGATGACAGCCTTTGGCTTTTTAATTAAATTCCTTTGGCTCTCTACTAATATACAGATATGGTATGTGCATGTGTGTGTGTGTGTGCTTGTGTGTGTGTGTGTGTTTGTGTGTGTGCATCATGGAAGACGAGTCGTCATTAAAGGAGCACTTGCCACCCATTGATCACTGAGCAGTGCACAAAAGCTTTTGTGCGCATTTAATTTATCTTTTGTTTCAATTAAAATTTCTGATTTAATTATAACTGAAATTGAAATGTGAGAAATTGAATGAAATCATGCAGAAGAAAACATTTCAATTTTTGAAATTTGATTATTACCTCTGACTGACAACTGAGTTTCATCACTCCTTTGACATTGATATAGCTATTATTGCCAAAAGTGGTTGTTGAGGGTCTAAAGCACAAAATGGCTTTAAGCAATTCATGGCTAATTAGCCTTGCGGCCTGTCAAAACTGTCGCTTTTGATTTCGACACGCAAATTTGTAGCAAACTGCTGCTGTTTATGTCGTTTTACCACAACATAAATCAAATTCAACACACACACACACACACACATAACCACTCAGCCACACACACACACATCGGATGAGCCAGTGCGGCAAATATTTTATTGGCTTTACATTTGCATTTTATTTTTGCCAGAAATGCTTTTCAGCCATGTGGCAATTTACGTTGTTTTCGACTATAATTTTTTTTTTTTTGTATGTTTTTGTTGGGCATATTTTCAAATTATGTTAATTTATTTATAACATTTAATTTATGTGAGTATGTTTTTGATGACATCGCTCGAATGTTGCCACAAATTGTAATAAAATGCAGAAGACTCGTTAAAATTAATAATGATATCAAACTTTGTTGTTCCGGCAACAAATACGAATTTTAATCCACTTATTTGCGCAAATAGTTTTTTTTTTTTTTTTTTTGTCTTTGTGCAATTTCAAAAGCAATATTTTTAATTGCTGACCAACCAAGTCGGACTTAACATTTCCACAAAAGCTTAAGCCTGCAGACAAAAAAAAAAAAAACACATTCAATATTTTCTGTCGAATAAACACAATTTTGTATTTACAGCAGATTAGTTCTTATAGCAACTGAACCATGTATTCATCATGAGCTGTGAATGAAAATAAAAAAAAAAATAAATAAATAAAACAAAAACACAAAATAAAAATAGACAGAAAAAAAATTGTATATTTTATGTGCATTCAACTGAAGCTGCAGCAACAGGAATCGATGTTTTTGACTACTGTGCAGATTACTGAAGTAGCTGAAAAAATACGCACATCAACAACAGCAACAGCAACAGCAACATCAACATCAACAGCAACATGCAGCAACAAGGACAAACCATAAGCCGTAAACCAAAGCGGAACAGCTCCTTGCTGCTGCTGCTGCTGCTACCCCTTGTGGCATGTGTTGCTGCCACTGCTGCTGCTTTTGACGTTTCGCGTACGCGCAATTTTCAGTCTCTTCATTTTGTTCAGCTTTGCCTCTCTGGCCATAGCCCCTTGTATAGCCTTGAACTGTACCGCTAACAAATGTCCAAATAAAAAAAAAAGAAGAAAATTCCAAAAAAAAAAAATAGGGTAAAACAAAATTTAACCAAGCATGTTATAGTCGAGAGTGCTCGACGTGAAAATGCCCTGAATGAAATGGGCAAAAAAAAAAAATGCTAGTTGGACAAGCTTGAAATCATTTTTATTTTCCTTCTATTTTGTTTTTTTTTTTTGAAGTACAAGCAGAACCATATTCATGAATAGGCTTCATATGAATCACACATATATATATATAGATATATATATAGATATATATATTGTGTATTGTGCCTTTGTCCACTTAATATTTGTATCGATATATACGAAAGCACTTCATATATTTTTCAACAGAGCATTTCAAATTGATGAGCATTGAGCAATAAAAAGAATGCACTTAATCAACCGATTAATTGATATAGTCAGCCTTTGCTGGCCAATATCAGCTGCACAAATTGATAATAATTTTTTTTTTTTTTGAATTGAATTGAATTGGAATGAAATTGAAGTAGAATGCAGGGTATTTGAAAGGTTGTATCAAAGGCGAACAACGCTCCCTATTTATGTCAAGCTGTGTGCAGAAAGCTAAATTGATGTTGCAACGGCGTGGCAAGTAAATTGCATTCTGGGTGTGTGTGTGTGTAAGTGTGTGTGTGTCTGTTAGGTGTGTGCATTTTTTCTTAAACATTTGCTCTCTTTTTAATTTGGCCATTTTTGTAAGTTACGCTCACTTAATTCTCGCACACACACACACACACCCCACACACACACCCCACACACATGCAGAGGTCCATCATAGCCACGCTTACCTCAATTCCATTCGTGCTTGTCTTGGCCAAAATAAATCAAGCCACACACAAAAGTATGCAGCACATTTTGTTTATATTATATTTATTCAACAGTCATTCAGAAATGTTAATGACTTGCGCAAAAACGAAATTAATTAAAAGTATTAAACATTTTAGTTGTTGTTGCTTTCGCTGCTCACTTTTTGCATTTGCAACCAATTATATATTCACTTTTTGTATGTGCCTTTTTTCCCTTATTTTGGTTTGCATTTTTTTGCTTTGTATGCAGCACAAAATGAGAATTAATTAATTTGCAACTGATTTTTACATACTGAGCAGCGCTGAATTTGGCGAATGACAGCGTTAATTGCATAGCTGCAATGTTGTCCGGAAACCAAAAAAAAAAAAAAAAAAAATTGAAAGAAAAAAAATTGTTTCCGGTTTTGCAAACAGTTACAGTTACTTGATATTTTTCGCTGTTCTTCGCATTTTTGTAATAAGTTTAATTACATAATCGATGGGCTGCTGTTGTTGTTGTTGTTGCTGTTGTTGTTGTTCCTGCTGTTGTAGTACTAATTTGCATGAAACAAGCATTGATTTTTGGGTTTGGTTTTTTGCAAACATTTTCTACAAATTTATCCTTGTCCTGTCCACTGTCAAAACACGCATTGATAAAATATTTATTTTAATTTGCATTAAATAATTACAAACATTTGCACAAATTCTCTTAGTGCATTGCATTTATTCAAATGCGTAAATTACAATTCATTGCACATTCTTCTTAATGCAAATATATATTTCATTATTTTCCCCTAGGCATTTTCTTCCATACGTTTTTGTAATCAATTAACTTAAATTGACTTTTTTTTACGGCTAATTTACTTGATTGCTTTAAGTGATTAAGCTATATAAATAAATATATATACATATATATATATATCCATTTAAATTGGCATTTATTGTGTGTGCTGTCAATTTCACAAATTCACATGTGTAAAAAAAAATTACTTTTATAGTTGATTTCATTTTTGATTGAATGAATTTTATTAATTTTAATTGAAATTAAAACAATTATCTTTGTTTCGATTATATTTGCTTGATTACTTTGATGCCAAAAGAAGTCGTTAGATGATTTCATCAACTATTTCAAATTGCTGTGCAATAAATATAATTCACATATTTAAAGGGGAATTAATATTTTACATGAGTTAAGAAGTTTAAAGCAAATATCTTTTCTACTTAAAAAAACTTGACTTTTCCAGCCCGTGAAAAAATACCGATTTTTTTTATGGAAATCGATATTTGGAGCATATTCCAAGCTGCTTGTTAATGACCCATAGATAAAAAAAAAAAAACAAACACTGATTCACACACACACACACACACACACACACACACACACACACACACACACACATTGATGTGGCTGGTGTGGTTTACTGTATTCAATTACAATTTCGTCCTAATTAACGACAAGACTGCGTTCCCTGCGTGTCCCCCCTCGCCATAATGCTGCTCAATTAATGAGATTTTGTGGCAAATGAGCTTACAAATGTGCGGCGAAGAGGGTTATATTTCCATTCACCGTTTTCCACTCCATAGCGACAGATATTGCTCAGCTAACTGATTCAATTTTGGCCATTCTTCGACCCTCTTACTCCATTACTCCTTACAGCTGAGCTGAGCCAGTCAAATGCAGCTAATTGAATTTAGATGCGATTTATGTTTCTGAATGCAATCAAGCCGTTTTAATGGCACACACACACACACACACACGCACAACAAGCACAGCGAGTCAACTAAATTGTTGATTTTTATCATTATTTCTTGGATTTTTGCCTTCATGGTTATTGCCAAGCGCAAAAGTCTCCGTCTCCGTCGAACTGAAATCAAATTTACGATATGCCTGTTAATTGTCATTGCCAAGCTTACTTCGGTTTAATTAACTGTTTAACTGGTTAGTGCCATGACAACAACAACAACAAGCTTAACGCTTTTGTTGTCTGTTTGTTGTCCCTGAGCCAAGCTTGATTGGCTCAAAACTCAAGTCCAAAACAGATCGACAATCCCTAAAAGTGAGTTGCATAATTAACCCAAATTGTAGAAGTGCAGTGAATGACTGAAAATTCCAAAATGTCAATTATAATTGGCCAGCTGAGTTGAGGGCCAATTTAAAATTAGAATTGCCAAAGATGTCAACATATTTCAACTTTGGAAAACTAATCCAATGTGCCACATTACGTATACGTAATATTTCAACATAATCAAGCTCAAATAAATATGCCAAAAAAACGAGAAATTGTTGTCAACTCAATTAAATTATTTGCTATTAATTGAGTTAAACATAAAACTCAATAACTGCCCAACTGAAAAAGGAGGTTAAACAATTTATAATTACTTAATGATTTAGTTGTTTGGTTAATTGGATGGCTGAGTGCATTTTGCATTTTGCATTTTGCATTTGATACGCTAATTATGCCTGCATTCGAAGCAAATTGAGTGTTAATCAATAAAAGCAGAGTCAGCAAAATTGGCTCGACATATTCTATATATTTATATATAGACAACACATATGTGATGCTGATATTGTTGTAAATAATGCAACTTGACTCAGATAACCAGATATTTGTTGGGGGGGGTTGCACACAAGACAAACTTCAACAAACATACAAATTTTGTGTTGTTCTTCTGCCAGTTTGTATAAAACAATATTTATGAAAAACTTTATAATTAAATGCCTCATGGCCATTGAAATTCAGTGAACAGGCAAAATGTAGTTTAATCAGCAGCTAACGAGCCATTCAAAGCACAGAGACACACGTGTATATGTGTGTGTGTGTGTGTGGGTGTGTGTGGGTGTGTGTGTGTGTTAACTAAAAGCTAAATTTAGTTGTCCGATACACAGCATTAGTCGGTTTCGATAGCTAAACAAGTCGTTGGAGAGACCAGCCTCAACAACAGCAAAAAAAAAAGGTTCTCAAATGGTTGCATAAGTGGAAAACATAACAGGATGTTGCTGCTGCTGTTGCTCATGTTGTTGCTAATGTTGCTGCTGATGTTGCTGCTGCTGCTGTTGCTCTAAATTGAGGGCGTAACAATTGTGCAACAGCCCAGTCTTAATTCAATTGTTTATGCCGCTGCCGGCGGCGCATTTAGGACTGAATTCTGGCTAACACATAATACCCATTAGAGCTGAGGTACTGCAGGCAATACACACACACACACACACAAGTGTATATGTGTGTGGCAGTATCTGCATTATGTGGCACCCCCAAAAACAGTTGAAGAGCAACTGCTATTTGCACACTTTGTTTGATTATAGCCAACTAAAAATCAAAGTTCAATTTAATTCAGAATTGCAGCAAAAAAAAAAATGTGCGCAAAATGCCTAAAAATTCAAATAAAAGTTGAAACATATTTAGGCCAAATTGTAAATGACATCAAGGGAAAATCGTAAGCCAATTTTAGAATATATATTTTTTGTCTGCTTAATAAAAAGCTTTTGCTTTACAAATCTGCTGAAAAAGTGGCATTTTTTTTCCAAATAGATTAATGGCTCTTTTTATATTCCCCTAAAATTAAAGCAGTTTACTTCATTTTTTATTGCCTGCCACATGATGGGATTTTGTGTGGGTATTTTGTGACTGATAAAAAAAAGTGACATTAAATGCGCTGCCTGACCAACTGCGCATGTTTAATTGAGCTCACAACAAGGCTTACTCACTGATACCAAAAAAAAAAACAAAAAAAAAAAACAGGCAAAAACCAGCAGTTGGAATGGCCAAAAGGGAAGGCAACTTAAAATGTGTTTGCTTAGCCCATTTGACAGAAATGACTTTGTGACACAAAAGTTTGAGCCACGCCATGTCCCGGCCAAGCCACAACAGCAACAAACAACAAATGGAACAAATAACCCAACATATTTAACCTTTACACACATACATTTATTTTTGTCATGTGTGTGTGTGTGTGTGTGTGTGTGTCTAAATGAGACGTGTGTGAGCATAGGAGAAATTATTTTTACAATTTCAATGCCAACGCGTTGAGGCCCAAACACGCGCAAAGGCCGAGTGCCTCTGCCGCCTGCCGCCTGCCACCTGCCACTGCCTCTGTCTGTGCCCCGATGCTCAGTGGGGCAGTTAGAGAACAGTAGATGGATGGATGGATGGTTGGTTGGGGTGTGCAGCGGTCACTGGGTGGCCGCAGGGCTTGTGTGGGTGAACTTACTCGTGGCATAAGTAGCCGTTGCCGTAACCACAACTGTAACTGGAACTAACGTCAGCGTTGACTTAACTAAAAATATTTATGTGACGCCTTCTCAACTTGCACCAATCCGAGCTGAGTGTGAGGCATGAAGCATGCGGTTTGGGCATGGGGGATTGGGGATTGGGGATTGGGAGTGGCTTTAGCGGTAAAACTTAAATTACAACAAGCTCAGCGGAGTGTGCAAACAAATGCCGTTGGGGTCGGGGGCACACACACACACACACCCACACCCCGGTGTACGGTGTGTTTGCAAGCGCTAAAAAATAAAAAAAAAATAAAAAAATCACTAAAAAATGGAAATAAATAAAAATGGAAATGAAAATGAAAAAAAGGAAAATGAAAATGAAAAATACTAATAGAAAGTTTCCACAAAGTTATTTGGCGGAGCACGCACAATATGTGTTCGCAGGCGGTGGGTGGTGGGGGGTAGGCGGTAGGCAGAGTCGGTGCGATGTGACCTCGCGTCAATGCCGTATTATAAAATCATTTTCAATAACGTGCACGGCTGCTGCAATTCATACACATCCGCACACACATCCGCACACACATCCGCCCACACACCCACACACACACCTACACACACACCCACACCCACACACACTCGCACTGAACGAACGCAAACACAAGTCGATTGGTTGCATTTAGCTGGCATTCGCAAGCACTTGGGGCGTGCCCCGATTGCATTTGAAATCACTGCCCCAAACAGGAGCACAAACTGCAGCTGTCATCTCCTGAAGGCGTGGCCAATTTCCGCCTTTCCCGATCCAATCGTTTTTTGACAACAAATTGAATGTGTGTGTCGAACCAGATAAATGCCAACGCCAACGTCCACCAAAATGTCAGCACAAACAGCCAGCAAACTAATAACAAGCAGCCAACAGGCAAATTTAAGCCTGATTGTTATTAAGCCAAGATTTGTACAGCTTAAATTTCCCTTCAAAATTAGCTTTACTTGCGCTATTTATTATTATTAAGTAATTTGCCCAACACTACTGATTGATAGATTGTGGTAATAGAAAACAAGTAAGAATGCAGTAGTCGAATGAGCTCGTATACGATGTATCCTTAACTAGAAATCCTTGCTAGAAATTCGAATTTTTTTTTTTTTTGCACACAGTTTTGACCAGGCTAAGTCATTTCTTATAGCACTGAAGAGTAAACAAGGAAAACGAACTGATTCAAGATTAATTCGACGATTCTGCCTTTAAAATTGTGGCTTTTATTACTAACGCACATCGAATGTTATCGATTATCGACAAACGGAGGCAGTTATCGATAAGATAAAGCAAACTTAATTTGAATATATATATGAGAATCTATATTTTAAATAACTATATCTAACTTTTATAGACAAACTGAAAAATCTACTCGACTATTGATCATGATCAGGAATATATATATATATACTTTCTGGGATCGGAGATGCTTTATTCTGCATGTAACATTATTTTTATCCATTTTTAATGGGTTCAAAGTATAAAAAGTGCATTAACAGATTGTCAGATTACTTTAGCATTGATTGAAATTAAGTTGCCAAAGACAATATTATAAAAAGTGAATTTCACATATGAATAATACACATGAAGAGAGATGCATGTGGCACACATATTCGTTGCGACTTGTGCTTAACTTGCCGCAATTTTAACGATGCCACCCATTAAGTAATACAATGAAAACAAAACGTGGCCTTCAACAATGTTATTGTTGTTGTTGATAAGATTGACAACAATGGCAACAGTTTTGCGTTCAATATGTGAGATGGCATCTTGTTGTTAATGTTTTGTTTATTGTTATTCTTGCTATGGATGCTTCTCTAATTGCATTCCTCAAGGATAAGCGCATGTAAAGTTAACAATAGAAAACAATTCGCGTCCTGTGTGCATTTGTGTATATGTGTGTGTGTGTGTGTTACAATAGCAAAAATGTCAAGTTTAATTGTTTGTCTGTCATTAGCCCACACACACACACACACACACACAGGCACAAGCTCAGGGGAGCTGCGCTTTATTTCTCTTCTTATTTCTGCTAATTTTATACAATTAAATTTGCTTTTCATTTTAGCCACACATGCATGTGTGCCTGCTTGCCTGCTTGTGTGTGTGTGTTGTGTGTGTGTGTGTGGCAGCATTTAAACAAAAGAATCAAATTCTGTTACAATAAGTTGCGGTACGTGTGTATTTGTGGCAAGCTCTCTCAAGCGAAGCTTTTAAACAGCCTCACGCTCGGTTGAATATGTTTTGATTAAGCCAAGTAGAACGAACACATTTTAGTCAGGCCAAGCCGCCAACGAGCCAACGGCACGGGGTCGAGACGAGATGAGTCGCATGTGAGTTGCCACTGGGTCGGGCTGGATCGGGTCGGTTTGGGGTCGGACTCGTGCCTGCCTATACTCAGGGCACCCAAGAGCCCAGCGATTGCCCATAGCTGTCTATCTCAGTTGCACCTCCTACTGACTCTCGCTCTCTCTCTCTCTCGCTCTCTCTCTCTCTCTCTACTCTCATTCGCACGCTTGCCTGTGCAAGTGTTTGTGTATGTGTTTCTTAAGTGCGCTTGTGTATGTGTGTGTGTGTGTGTGCGGTAGGCACGTTTATATACTCCAGCGACCAAACAAACGGCGAACTTACAGTTACTCACAGGCAACAACAACAACAACAACAAGAACAACAGCCACTGCTGGTCAGGCAGCGTCAGTCTCTGCGTTTGACGTCGACGTCGCCGTCATCGCTACTGCGACTGCGACTGCTGCTGCTGATAATGTGCGTTTTTTTTTTTTAAATTTCCCTTTAAATGGCAACTAAGTGGCCAGAAAATGGAAAGGAGTACTCTATCTTTCTCCCTTTCCCTCCCTCTCTCTCTCATCTCTCTTTCTTTCTGTCTGCCTATCTTTATCACATATCAAATTCGCACGCACAGCTCGCCTTTGCAGCGCACAGTGGGGCAACCAATTAGGCAATTCAACTCGTTTTTATATATTTCTGCAGCTGAATTACCTTTAATTTTTAGCCTGATTGCCCCATTATTCGTCGCAGTTGTTATAACATTTCACTTTAGCTCTTTGAGCAATTATTTAAATTATAGTCTAATAGATTCATATTGATTTTAAATTATGCGTTATTTATTCTACTGCAAATTGACTGTTTGTTGTACACAATATTCTAAAGCCAATTTGAGAAAAAGGGAAAGTATTTGCAATTTATTCAAGGTATGGCATTTTTATATAAAACTTTACCTGCACAGCTGGGATTTCCATGTCGACTGAGCTAATAGATTCATAATGTTTTTGAATTATGCATTATTTATAAAACTCCAAATTGGCTAAAGGGAAAGTATTGCGATTAATTGAAAGTATTATTATAGCATTATTCAAACAATTTGTATTATCTTTGAGTATGGCAAGTAGTAATATAAATATGTGATAGCTGTTGCTTAGTCAATATAGTTCCAAAATTTAATAATAAAAAAGCAGAGTAAAATGTGTAAAAATTCTTTACAAATTTCAAATTTTATATTTCAAAATTTATAAATATATTTAATTCAAGTGCTGCTCACTGTGCCATTGTGTGAATGATTATGTTCTACATTCACACACACACACACACACACCTATCTATTCTATCTATCTATATATATATATATATATATATGTGTATGTGTGTGTGTGTGTTATATGGATATGTAGAATTATGGGCTATGCGTGAGGCCTTGCCAAGTCTGGTTTTATTTAGCATTGGGTGCCTTTGGGGTTTCGGTTTTCAGTTTGACTTGACATGCATCAGCATCATTATTTTGTGCTTTTAATGTTTTATTTAGCCCGGTTGCCAACAGCTATATGGCAATACATCTCTCACACACACACACACACATACACACACACAAAACGGACGAAGAGTTGAGCTGGACGTGCTGCAAGGATGGGGTGTGGATACTTACTGTCTGGGCTACGTGCCGTTTGCACACATTGTGTGTGCGTGTGTGTGTGTGTGTGTGTGTGTATGTGTCCATTTGTGCGTGTATTGGTGCTTGTGTGCTATTTGCAACGAAACACTCAAACAACATTTAAAAAGGCCTCATTTTCATGAGTCGTTGCTGTATATATATATATATATATATATATATGTGTATGTATATATATATATATATGTATATGTATAGGATGAGTTTGTGTGTGTTGCCACTCGGCACATAATTGTTTGAAACAAATGTAGTGCACACATACTTAAGTGCTCATCCTTATGTGCGAGTGAGTGTGGCATGTGTGTGTGTGTGGCATGTGTGTGTGTGTGTGGCATGTGTGTGTGTGTTGCTGTGTGCGATATTTTATTAGGCCATTCAGTTGGCCAGTCATTTAGCCAGTCAATCAGAGAGCGGTTGGCCAATTAAAGTGTTACTGCTCGCTGGCCAAAAAGAAGAAGAACGCTTCAAATGCTTTGCTGAGGCAACTTATAAATAGCTAATGATTGAGCCCCTTACCCCCTCCCCCACCCCTCTTCAAATCCAATATATGCTATTTAATAGACACACATGAATATTTATAGGCAAGCTGCCACTAAGCGATTACGGATGCGAATGCGATTGCGAATGCGGATGCGGAAATGGATAAAAAAACTGATATAGAGAAGGAAAAAGGGGAGGGGCGGGGAATAAAAACGATGCATATTAATCAGAGCATTTAGGATTGACTCAAGTGTAAAATGTCAACCTGCGCTTTATAGATCTTTGGGTGCTAAATGTGCTCATTATGCATACGCCAAGTGGTGCGCTTTGTGGCAGCCAGCTTGAAGATTTCAGATGCAACGAATGTATATCAAAACTTTTATGCGCCCACTCACAGGCACTTGTGTGTGTGTGTGGGGGTGTGTGTGACTATTGCTCCAGTTTTTGTTTGAGTGTGTGTGTTATTGTGTGTTGTTTTGTGTGTGTTTCTGTGTGTTTCTGTATGCATCAGTCAGGTGTCAAAATCGAAGCCAAGGCTTTTTGCTTGCACTCAATTTACATGCCTTCACGCACACTCGGCCACACACACACACACACACACACACACACACACACACACACACACACACACACACACACACACACACACACACACAAAAGCTCTACACACAACATGCAACTGCCACTTGAAGCAACTCAATGTTTCTCAATGATGATGATTATTTTCTTGTTGTTGTTTTTATTGTTGTTTGAAAAAGCCCGAAAACGACACAAAACCCAAAATTTAAAAATGGAAGACAAGCACTTTGTATCAATTAGAGACAATTATGAAGACAATGCTTAAATTTAGCAAATTTGTTTTTCATTCAATTTTACAAAAAAAAAAAAAAAAGAAGAAATTTAATGAAAATAAATTGGAAGTATTAAAATATGCCAACAATACCTAAAATTATTTGTTATTTTTTGTATTGTTGCAGGCCTACCCAAATCGAGATATAACCAACATTGTGGAATCATCGCATTATCAGAAGATTGGAGGATGGTGTCGCCAGGGTGCACTGAATGCGGCCAAATGCAAGGGAGCCCATCGCTGGATTAAGCCATTCCGTTGCCTGGGTAAGTCATAGCTGAACTGTGAGGTGTGTGTTGTGTGTGTGTTGCTTGTTTGTTTAACTGTTTGTTTGTTTGAACTGTGACCAATGTGAACCAATTGCTTGCTATTTGCTAATGCTGCACACAAACTGACTGAATCGGCAACTCGTTTGGCTTCAGAAGGACCATTCCAATCGGACGCGCTGCTTGTGCCGGAGGGTTGCCTCTTCGATCACATACACAACGCCTCCCGGTGCTGGCCATTTGTTAGATGGAATCAGACCGGTGCCGCCGCCTGCCAGGAGCGTGGCATGCAAATGCGCAGCTTTGCCATGTTGCTGCCCTGCGGCATCTCACTCTTCTCTGGCGTTGAGTTCGTCTGCTGCCCCAAGCACTTCAAAAGTGAGTATATGCAACCCTTTCCCTTCTCCCCTCTCCCTCTCTCCCTCTCTGTGTGTGTGACAATTTGTATTTGCTTCAAGTTGCATCATTTATCCATTACTAATCCCATAATTCAGTTCAATTAAATCCAATTATTAATTACATTTACCACAACTGCAGATTTTATTCAAAATTTATCTATTTTGCATTTATTTACTTTGCATGAAAAATTAAAAATTCAATTAAATTTGAATTGATATTATTTATTTTAGTATTTAATTAACTAAATGTAAATTTTTGCTTCTTGTAAAATACAATTTATTTCAATTCCAATTCCAAATTATCCCAACTATTATTAATATTGTCCATTTGGACACCTTGTTGCCACTTGCAGCCGATGAGATACGTGTGAAGAAGACCGATATTCCGGTGATGCCACCAGCACAGCTGAACAGCGCCAACGAGGAGCTGAGTGTGAGTGACGATGATGAAAGCAATGACTCCAACTATTCTAAGGATGCCAATGACGATGAGCTCGACGATGAGGATGACCTGATGGCCGATGATGAGGAGGATGAAATGGTAGCCGATGAGGCAGCCGCTGTGGGCGCCACGGGTGCCGCGGCCAGCGATGCCAACAGCAGCGCCATGGATGACATCAATGCCGAGTACGAAAGTGGTGAGGATAGCGACAACTATGAGGAGGATGGCGCCGGTTCGGACAGCGATGTGGCTGGCATTGCCGATGCCTGGGATCCCAATGGCAGCTCCAGCGGTGCCAAGCCACCAACGGCAATTAAGTCGCCCATCATATCCATGTTCTCGTCGCCGGCCAGCCTCACCGAGCAGGTGGGCAGCAAACCGATTGCATTCAAGCCCGAAGTTTCCACTGGCACCCCACAATTATCGGCTGCTGCTGCTGCTGCTGCCGCCGCCGCTGCTGCTGCTGCAACTGCTGCAGCAAATGCTGGCGTGGCTGTGGGCGCACCACCATCGACGGCACAACCCACCTCGGATCCATATTTCACCCACTTCGATCCGCACTACGAGCACCAGAGCTACAAAGTAAGTCAGAAAGTAAGTGTTTACGTTGAGGGCGCAGGTTTATTTATCAAACAAAAAACAAAACGTATTCTAAACAAAGGAAGCCCAACAGCGCCTTGAGGAATCGCATCGCGAGAAGGTCACACGCGTGATGAAGGACTGGTCTGATTTGGAGGAGAAATACCAGGACATGCGTCTCGCCGATCCAAAGGCAGCACAGAGTTTCAAGCAGCGCATGACGGCCCGTTTCCAGGTTTGTCCTCCACATATCCACCACCCACAACCACACCCCCACCTCCACCCACATCCCCATTCACATCTATCCGTTGCAAGCTGCAAGCAATCTTATCCTACCACACCCAAAACTCCCTCAAAGTTGTACTAACTGTTTTAGTTCTGGCTAGCTCTTTCTCTGTCTCTATCCCTGTCTCTGTCTCTATCTCTATCTCTTTCTATCTCACGCACTAACTCACTTTAACCAAAAATATATAATAATAATAATAATAAACTTCTTATGCACTTCTTATTATATACTACAAATATATACCTAGGTGTGTGTGTGTGTGTGTGTGTGTTTGTGTGTGTGTTGTGCGTGTGTGTCTGTATTTTGCAAGGGGTTGGTCACACACACACCTCTTAAGTAGTTGATCAATTTATCACATCCCTAGTTAAAATTACTTTAATTTATTATTAGTTTTTTCTATTTCTATCAATATCGATATTTATCGATATATATCAATATCATTCATAATTAGTGTTGTCTTTTCATTTGCTTTAGTTCAAAGCACATTATCAATGCACCTGTAGCTCTCTACTTGACAACTTTTTGTAGTATGTAAAAATAAACATATAAATATATACATTTATATATATATATATATGTATGTATATATGTATTTGTGTCTCTGTCTCTGTATGTGTAAACGTAGTTGTGATTTTTTTCTCTTTGTGTATCCATGTATGGCAAATGGGAGCGAAAGAGGCATCAGATTGTAATCATAATAATTATAATAACAATTATAACAATAACAATAACAAGCATAATGATTCATGAATCGTACGAAAGCAAAAAAAAAATAAATAAAAAAAAATCAAAATACTCAAAACACTCATTTACCAAAGTACAGCAAACAAACAGAAATTAGATGCAAATTCAGTTATTATAGTTCAAAGTGCTTTCGTAGTGCAACCGATTGGCATTTTTTTTAATGTATTCGCATTTTCATTTCTGTCCAACAATCAACTAACGTCAAACAAACCCAACTAACTTCAAATCAACATACATGACACATACACTTGCCCTCTCACTCTAACTAACACAGAACTACACACACACACACACTATGTGCTGTGTATGAGCTCCGCTTTAAAATTTATTTAAAAAATATAATAAAAAAAAATATTAATATCAAGGAATGAATAGCTTATATAATACACAATTATATTATATATATATTTGCATATGTATATATGTATAGCTCATGCCCCATCTTAAGAACTAAACTCCAACTCAGTCGGATTGGATTTAGTCATCGATGTAGATACACAAACGATAGCTCTTGATAATAATCGATAATCTTTGCGTATTTCGTTCGTATCATTCAATTCATTGGAAATTCACACAATCGATCATAGCATAATTTTTTTCAACTACTCACAGCACTGTGAATTGTCTATCGCAATTATGCAATGAGACATATATATGACACCGATCCCGATCCCTTACACATATACTATATATAATCACTATATATAAATACAGATTCACAGAAACACTGACAAACGACAATTGCAAGTTATAGCCATCAAATTGAACACAATTTAGCCAAACGTAACTGTACTTAATAATCGAGAAACAAAAAAGAAAAAAAAAACGAAACTCATTTGCAATCGAATTCGAAATCGATTTAACTATCGATAGATCAAACAAACGAAACGATAGTAACAAATTCCAACTTCATGCTGATAATCTTTCTCTCTTGGTGTGCAATACGTCTTTAAATGGGAATGTAATTTTAGACTTCTGTTCAGGCACTCGAGGAAGAAGGCAACGCCGAGAAGCACCAATTGGCGGCAATGCACCAGCAGCGCGTCCTTGCCCACATCAACCTACGGAAGCGTGAGGCGATGACCTGCTACACCCAGGCCCTAACGGAGCAGCCACCGAATGTGAGTAACCCGAATCTGACCAATTTCAATTAACCAATCGAACAATTGATCAATTCGCCAAGCGACCAATTGACAAGGTGGCCAATTTCGACAAGGTGACCAATTTCCACAAGGTGGCCAATTTGAGCAAGCGATTCACCAATTCACTGACCCAATCATTTGCCACGTCCACGCCAGAAATTCTTAGCTTAACTATCACTTTTGTTGATATATAAGTGATGTTATATATATATATATATATATAAATATATATCGCTGATCCATGATTATGATTATGGTTATGAATGAATTGTCAATGTTAAGCTCTTCATAAAAGTTAATTTCTTGTCTCAAATTGGAGGTAAATTAAAAGCAAATAAAAAGTCGGACTTCTATATGGTATATAGTAATATTAGGCTAATCAAGAAAAGGCCAATTCAGTTGGAAATTGATTATATATTGTTGCAGTAGGTAACTGTGCAACACTGTGTTGCAGCTTAAGTGCAATGCAATCCTCTGTAGAAATGATCGGGAAAGGGTTGTAGAATCTAGTCACTAATAAAAAATTAAGTTTTAGTTTTATATTTATATTGAGTTGTGATCAATTGCAGGCACATCATGTGGAGAAGTGTCTGCAGAAGTTGCTGCGTGCACTGCACAAGGATCGGGCACATGCTTTGGCCCACTATCGCCATCTGTTGAATTCGGGCGGACCGGGCGGTCTTGAGGCGGCTGCCTCAGAGCGACCACGCACATTGGAGCGTCTAATTGATATCGATCGTGCTGTTAACCAATCGATGACCATGCTGAAGCGTTATCCGGAATTGTCGGCCAAGATTGCACAGCTGATGAATGATTACATTTTGGCCTTGCGCAGCAAGGATGACATACCCGGCTCGTCGCTGGGCATGAGCGAGGAGGCAGAGGCTGGCATTCTGGACAAGTATCGCATTGAGATTGAGCGCAAGGTGGCCGAAAAGGAGCGTCTTCGTCTCGCCGAGAAGCAGCGCAAGGAGCAACGTGCCGCTGAGCGCGAGAAATTGCGCGAGGAGAAGCTGCGCATGGAGGCCAAGAAGGTCGACGACATGCTTAAGTCGCAGGCGGCCGAGCAACAGCAGCAGCAGCAGCAGCAATCCCAACAGCAGCAGCAGCAGCAGGCCCAGCAGCAGCAGCAACAATTGCTGGACAAGAACAAGGACCTAAAGGGTGCCAGTGGCATCAATGGCAACGGCAATGGTGATTTGGTAACTGTGCCTAATCTTCATCTTGATACAACAAAGAGCGAGAAGGAGATTATTGATGCCGAGTATGCCGATGCTACGGTCAGGTTGGTTACTTGACTACCTCAACTGGCCAACGGATCTTACAGCTGTCTCTTTCTCTCTTCTCTGTTGCAGCACCAAAGTGCAGACCGTGCTGCCAACGGTAGATGATGATGCTGTGCAGCGTGCGGTGGAGGATGTGGCCGCTGCCGTTGCTCATCAGGAGGCCGAGCCGCAGGTGCAGCATTTCATGACCCACGATTTGGGACATCGCGAATCGGTATTTGAGCTGCGGCATCCACCTCTGCTTGCCACATCTGACTAAATCCCATTTTCTCTCTACGTCCCATTGCAGAGCTTCTCGCTGCGTCGCGAATTTGCGCATGCGCACGCGGCCAAGGAGGGACGCAACGTTTACTTCACTCTCTCGTTTGCTGGCATCGCCCTAATGGCAGCCGTTTTTGTGGGCGTGGCCGTTGCCAAGTGGCGAACATCGCGTTCGCCGCACGCGCAGGGCTTCATTGAAGTGGATCAGGTACAACAACAAATCACACACTCAACACACAACAAACAGGAATTTTAGATTTCCCCTTGTTTAATTTTGGTTATACACGAATAATAGCAAAGTGTTAGCCACTTGTTGAGGTCATCATCATCATCAAAGTACAGAAAACACTTTAAAGAAATGTGCTCATTATTTAATTAAAAACCAATTATGAATGCTGTAGTGCAGCGATCTTGACTACGATATACCCTGAACCCAGTTGTTGTACTGGCAAATTGCCTTTAAAATGTTTTCCACTCAGATTCGAGCAGGCTAAGTCATTTCTCATAGCAAGCAAAGGCGCTGAAGAGTGAAAAGAAGAGTGAGAAAGCCCGAACTTATTTCTAATTGGCTGGCTAGTAACAAGTGCATACACATACATACATACACTCATAAGTACACGCAATCGCACCTAACGGGTTTTTTCAGAATACACACAAAAGCAAACTGACGCTCGCATCGATTATCATGCCATCTCTTTCTCACACATGCGCTCGCATATTTATGCATACAGAAAATGCTTGCGGCTGCTGGTAGAAATGAGATCAACATAGGAATTTATTTTTGACCATAACTTGGATGTTTCTTATTCGATATTGATGATGATTTGAACAGTTGATCAATACTGTGCATATGCGTATTATGTGTTAATTAAAATTGTGGAATTTATGTATCGTTAATCAAGACTCGGCTGTTGATACTGATTAAGAATATATATACTTCATGGAAAATGCTTGCTTCTGCCTTTTACATAATTGGCATAAATTTAATATTTCCCTTATTACTGGTTCAGGGTATGTGCTAGAAGCGAGTTTGTTGATGTATGATGTATTTATGACCACAAACAGAGTAACATTTTCAATAGGCAAATCATCATTAAAACAACGATTAAAGTCTAGTGAGATGAATTTGGAAATTTAAGGTTAAATGCATATATTTATCATGCTGTTCAGTTCAAAGTAAAGTATTTGTGTCTCCCTCTCTCTGTCACTCTCTTTGAGTTACACACTTAATAATCATATTTCTCTTTTACAACCAACAGAATATGGCCACACATCAACCCATCGTACAAGAGGAGAAAATTGTTCCCAATATGCAAATAAATGGGTACGAGAATCCTACCTACAAATATTTCGAAGTGAAAGAGTAAATAACTAAGAGCAACACGAGCATAATAAGAACATGAAAACAAGAACAACAACAACAACAACAACAACAAATGCATGCACCTAAGCAAAGGCAACAACAATCAGCAAAAAGCATGGCACATCAATAACAAAAACAAAAAAACAAAAAACAAAAAAAAGTAAATGAAATTAACATAAACAAAAACTAAATACAAAATGATTTTTTTTCGTCAAAAGGAGCGCAGTTCCGCAACGTACGTGAAATGTAATGCATCTATATATTAAATTAAACAAAGAAACAAAAAACAAAAAAAACAAAAACAAATGGCAAGAATATAATGCAAGCAATTAAATTTAAGTATTTAAATGTTTAACAAAATGCAATAAGACATTAACAAAAAACAAACAAACATCTCTCTCTAGTTCTCTCTTTTTCTCACACTCTGAACGTAAGAAAAATGAAAAATGAAAAATGCTTCAATGAAATGTAAAAGTATCAACAAAAAAAACCGTGCAAAACATGTAAACCAATGCAACAAAAAAAAAATAGGGAATTCCCTTCATTTGTAACACACACATACACATACATACCTACATTAATACATACATACACAGACACACACATGCACACACAATAAGTGAGAAAGAAATATTTGCTAAAAATAATGAACTTTAAGAGAAAACTAAAAGTCAACAAAATCAATTCATTTCGTACTGCGTTGTTCTTGTTTAGAAAAGTATTAACAAAAAAAAAGCTAAGAAGCAGCTAAAAAATTTAAAATTTAAATTTAATAACAATTCTACAAATATACAGCGCAACATGCAGCTAAATATTATGCAACATTTTGGCAGCAGCAAAGTAAATTAAATATATATATATATATATATATATACATATATAGATATGCATATATATTTATTTGTATATATATATATATATATATTCCTAGTCAATAAATTGTCAACACAAACTCACAACGCACACACCAGTCAACACACACAAACACACACACACACACACACACACACATGCCTATACACAAGCATTAAAAGCGTTGCATACTTTGCAGCGCGGCAGAAAACTATAAAATTATTGAGCAAGGCAAATTAAATAAAAATAATGCGCTGCACGCAGTAGTCGCTACAAATTTAAATGCATTAAGCAAAAAAAGAAAAAACGTAAGCAAATACGTAAGCACATATACCACACACACACACACACACACTTACACACACTGACAGAAAAGAGCGACACAGACACATGTGAACCTAAGAGCTACCTACGCGTACTAATCTCTATATAAACATAAATGTATAAATGTATTTATATATATATATACATATATATATATATATATGTATACATAAGTTATATATGCATATTTAAATATATATATATATATATATATATATATACAATATATACAATATATACAATATATTTAAAGAAAAAGCATAAGCAAAATATAAAATGAATAACGCAAAAACGCAAAAACGCAAACGCAAAAATGTCCATAAATGTATTTATGTATCTATACACAACACCCAAAAGAAAAAAATAAAGCAAATGATTAAAAATAATGAAACTTGGCTAGTAAGGCAACTATATAAAATTAGCAAAACAGCAAAACAGCAACCTAAGCAACAAATGCAAAAACAAACAAAAACAAAAAACAAAAACCAAAAAATCAAAAGCTCTTTTAGAACATTTTCTCAAGATTTTTGTAACTGGTTTTTTGTTCGTTTCAAAACACACACACTTAAAGCAGTCACAAGCCAGCTAACACACACACACACTCACACACACACACTCACACACACACACACACACACACGCCCTGTGAGTATGCAACATGAATTTAACATGTGTTTTATTTAACATATTTATTCATATCAAATGATTTTGTCAACTAAGACAAATCATTGAACTGAATTTGTTTCGCCAATTATTTGCACAGTGAACTACTACAACTACTCAGTCAACAAGATGTGTGAATACTTGAATATTCGTTTGAGTACACTTAAAAAAAATATATTCAGTGTTCGTACAAGTAATGAACTTTGTATTTTACAAGTTAATTGCAAAACGCCAGCAAAAACAATTACGGGCAATTTAAGTAAATATAGAGAAAAGCTGCAGACAACAGACGGACAGATGGACTGGCGGGCAGATGGACAGACTGACGGAATCAAAGCAATTGAACCATGGAGCAGACAGACAGACAGACGGACAGACGGACAGACAGACAGACAGACGGACAAACGGATACAGATAAACCGATTGAAAATGGCTAGTTTAATTTTTCAGCTGAATTGCTTGGCAAACATTGAACAAGTGCTTGCCAAATGCTTGATTCGAAATGATCTGTTATTTAATAGACATACACACATGCACACATACTTGCACACACACACACACACACACATATACAAACTCACATATACCAATATATATATACACATTTTTACACAGTTACATTTACTCAAGCTGACACAACCCGATCCAATTGATATAAATGTAATTTGTAGTACATTTTTTGCTAAAAACCAAAGTTTGAAAATTTATTTGTATACTTGTACGAGTAAATAAATATATATGTGCTTCTATATATATATATATATATATATATATATGAATGAATACAAAATATATATATATATATATAAACAAATGGGAATAGCAGATGAAAGGCAACAAATTTAATTGGGCATACAACAAAAACAGGCACTTGATGTTGATATTCAAGTTGTTTCAATATGATTCAACTCGATTTACGTATATTGGATTTGTCTTCACTCCTATCCCAATTTAGTTGCATTCTCAGGCCTATACCATCCCAAAGATATTGCTGTGACACACATATGTATTTCGTAAACCTCTCAAACTAACTGCGCAAACTTTAAAAAAAAAATAAAAATGCTTCAAGGCATATATAGTAAAGCTTTCCTAGGCTCCAAGCAAACCAATATAATCACTAAACAAGAATTTTTTTTTCGTTTTTTGTTTATTTATTTATTATTTTGTTGTTTTTTCGCTATACGTAAACATATACGAAATATCATATTGAATACCCCCCAAAAAGCAGACAGAAAACAGACTCAAATAGAGTCGAAAAATCTGAATGCTGCAACATAATACACACACACAGATATGCGCGCACACACACACACATAAACACATGGCATTAGAGTATTACATCAACCACAACAAATATATATTTGAAAAACACACACACACACACAAAAGTAAATAAAAAAAAAATCTATCTAGTCAAAGCTTGAATATTTTTTAATTTATTCATTATTATATAAAAATGACAAAATATATACATATATATATATATATATAAAGTAAAAAAAAACAAAACAAAAAATGAAAAAAAAAATTGATATTTACACTTAGTGAAGCAAAATGAATAAGAGAAGAGAAAAATGAAAGCAAAAAAATGCAAATGTGTAAGAAATAAACCCCGTCCTGCGTAAATAAAATTAAACATAAATATCATAAATGAAAAAACTTTACACAAAATTTAAATGCAAACTTTAACAAATTGCAAAAAAAAAAAAATAAATCAAAACAAAAAAAAAAAAAAGAAATTAAAAAAAAAAAAAGAACAACACACATATATAAGAAAACGTGTATTAAGTCGCATGTGTTTTTGTCGTAGTCTCATCATAAAGTAAAAAAAAACAAAAAAAACAAACAAAGAAACAAACGTTTAATTCTTTATGTCAACTATGATTTTTGCATAGGTTCGAAATAAAAACGTAAACAATTTAAATATTAAATGTACTCAAGACAATTGTAATTGCAACAATAATTGTACGCTATATATATATATATATATATTATTATTAAAATGGAAAATGTAAACATTGAGCCATGCAGCTGAGAAATGTAATTGCGATTTTCAATTTGGAATGTTCAAACACAATGCGAAAATAAAGAATGCTAAACATCTTAAAGTGCAGTGTGTGAAGTGAAGGAAGAAAAAAAAAATTGCTAAATGGGATGGGAAACACAAGAGCCATGACAAATTATGCATAACAAATGTAAAATGTTTCACAAAAAAAAACAAACAAACAACAAAAAAATGAAAAGCAGAAACCAAAATGCAAAAACCAAACATAAAACGTAAGCGAACAAAACCAAATAAAAACAAGAAGAAAAAAAACTAAATGGCAAACAAAACAATTTTCATTGTATAATCATATAATTTAATTTACAATTTTTGTGTTCTTTTCGAAATATTTTGCATAAATAAAATAAAATAACAGAAAAACAAATATTCAAAGGCGTCCCTCTCTCTCTCGCAACACTTGCTCAATATCTCTCTCTCAGTTTCTCAATATCACTTTGTCTACCTTCAACTCTTTCTCTCACTCTCTCTCTCTCTCTCTCTCTATCTCTCTTTATATGTCTGACACTTTGTTCAATCACTCCGTTTGTCCCTTTCCTTCACATTGCATGGATTAGATTGATTAATATTTTTTCCATAAATCATATTTAATTCTAATAATTGCCACTACAAAAAGTGAACTTTAATTTTATGTAAAAAAAATGTCCTAGCTTTAATTGAGGATTTTGCTAAACTGTAGCTCAGTAAGAGAGTAATTAGACGGCAACACTTGAGGCGCCTTGAAAATCCAAATTATTTTGCAATCAGTTTTTTGATTATTGCTTTCATAACAAACGCCAAATTTGTAGCTTACACATTTATTTGTTTCGTCAACAATATTTTTTTTTAGTGTATATCATATTAAAATCAGTTCAAAATCAGTAAATTTAATTGTTTGAAAAATTTATATGAAATGGAAATTTTTTGGAAATTTTTTATGAAAATTTTAGATATGAGCTGAGCATAAATTTGGCTAACAAGTATCAATTTTGTGATGCAATTTTAGTGGTTTATTGCTAATTCTAATCAACTTTTCTCAATTGTAATTGCCGCTTTAACAATCAGTTGGTATCTGGTTATCATTTTGAGACTTTTGCCATTGCGATCGAGACACTTGGTGTGTGTGTGTGTGTGTGGCTGGCCAGACAATTGGCCATGTTTCAAGTGGCCCTCGAAAGAAACTTGAGCGTCCTTCAAAGATGTGCGGCATTGCTTGGGCTAACTAAAATTGGCGTAAATGTTATCTGGCTAGTGCGGAAGGGACTAGAAGGAAGAGCTTAATATATATATATATATATATATATAGAGAGAGAGATGAATGTGTGTGCGTGTAAGTGTGTGTGTGTGTGTACTGTCCACTTAATAATTTGATTTGTATGACGCAGTGCTTACGTTTATTATGATGTGTGCTCATTATGAGTTTCAACTTTGAGTGCACGAACAAGCCTTTACAATAAATCACTTGAATTGTGTCTGGGTATTTGTGAAATCAATGTGAAGCACTTCAATCTATCAAGTGTCCAAAGCATGAAAATTGACGTACATTTTGATATATGAGTCAAACGGAGCAAACATTTGGTAGTTGTGTGCCCCGCCTACCCGACGACGACGAAGAGAAAAAAAAAAAACAACACACACACACACACACACCATATGTGATCGATGTGTTGCAACAATGTGAAACATAGATAAAAATCACGCATTCGAGTTGAAAGTGCAGCTTGATAATTGATTTTTTTTTGTACGCAATTTTATTGGGTATTCTCCAACTCCATCAAAACGCCAAATTTGTAAAATGAAATGCTGATTTCCTCTAAATATAAAGATTTATGTGAAAACTTATTCGATCTGATTTTTACTACTTTCGGATTTTTGGCCATTTTTACATGTTTCTGGCAAGTAAATTTACTTGATTAAGCTGATTATTATTTTCTTGCTATTAATATAAACTTGTTTCTTTAAATAATTGCCAAATTAATTTTTTTTTTTTGCATCAGATGCTAAATTAATATTTGTGCCAATCATAACTATTTTATTGATACCTATTTTATTTATAAATAATTGATAATTGATAATTAAATACTAATTCATATTTGATTAAAATTTTCTGCCAGTTTTTCCTAGGTTGAATTTGATGCTTTCTTATTCACAGTTGGACATCATCGTCAGATCGATAGATACTTCTGACCAAATCTGGTTCTGCAGAAATAATAATAATGTTGTCCAGTTCGTATTTGAAGTTTTTTTTTTGTATTCTGGAATATCGATGAGCAGTGAGCCTCCTTGAGAACACTCCAACTTGTTACCGATTGTATTCATTGAGTGTTTTGATTGCAATAAATGAAGTAATTTAAAGTGATAATTTAAATTAAATAAATATATTTTTTTTGACAATAAAATACTAATAAACTTTCAGCAGAGAATCTGCTAGTCAATCAAACTCGCTTTGTTTTTTTTTATTATTATTATTATTATTTTTTTTTATTTTGTTGATTGGTTGGTCTACAAACTTTCCAAAGTGCATTTCGTGTTCGAAGTGGCCACCGTCGTCGTCTACATGACAACTAACAAATAATGCACTTACAGAATGTGCACACAATGTACTAACACAAAAAGAAACAACAACAACAAAAACAACAACAACAACAAGAGAAACAGTTACAGAAACTGATACTGGTTCAGGTACTGGTTCGGTTTCTGGTTGGTGGTTTACAGATAGCAGATAGTAATTGCGGCAGAACAACTTTGAAATGCACTTGAAGTTCTGCTCAAAATTATTGAACACTAAACAGCCTAAACTGATAAGCCGCACAAAGCGAATCCAACGCCAAAAATTTACTTTTGCATATTAAAAAACATATTTTTTTTATATGTTAAATTCTTAGCCGGGTTCAACTGGAGTTGCTGCGAGGTCAGCCACTCAGTCGTAGAACGGCTATTAGAAAAAGGTTAGAAGAGGCTGGCCAAGAGCGTAAGAATGAGCCAGCCATATTCAGTTTTGGCGATAAGTAGCCAAAACATTGAATTGGCATCAGATAAGCGCAATGCCCCAATACAAAAGGCAGCCACAATATACAGAAATGCTGCACTGCAGTGCGACAGAGATGGCAACAGTGGCACTCTTTAATGTGGCAGTTGCCTGCTTTTGGGGGCCGAACATGCTACATATGTATGTACATATATATATCTATGTGTGTGTGTGTGTGTGTGCAGTAGGCGATAACAAGCAGAGATTGTGTTTGTATTGCTGCAGTGCTAACTGAATCTGATATATATATATATATATATATATATGAAAACAGGGCTACCGTTTATTGGGCCCGATAAGCTAAACTGCAGTCGAGACCAGACCAGACCTGACCAGACCTGACCAGACCACAGCTAACTTGGTTGTTGTGTGTGTTCAGTGGAGCTAAATCATAATCAACTGCTGATCGTCAAATGATTTTAATGCCCACCGATATGGGTGGCAACAACAAGAGGCAAACAACAAGGGGCAAACATACCTCAGAGTTGCTCACTGTTCCACTGTCCATATGTAGGTTGTTTCAGCTTGTACTTGGAGCACTATCACAGCGACCGTATCACAACTGATATCGCAACGAGTCGTGTACAAATAAAGTTGTTGTAAATGTGGCACTGGCGTAGAGCAACAGCAGCAGCAGCAGGAGCAGCAACAGCAGCAACAGCAGCAGCAACAGCAGCAACAGCAGCAGCAGCAGCAGCAGCAGCAACAGCAACAGCAGCAACCCCTCAGCAGTGGCAGTGTGCAGTCCGGGAGTATTTGTGGCACGACTCGGGCATCGCCAGCTCTTGTTTGTCAATAAACATATGTGCCACATAATCGTCATCATAATAATATTGTTTGGCATTAATATAATATTTTTATTTATTTATTTTATTCATTGCATTTGACTGGGGCAAAATCTGATCGTGCACAGGCCACAGAAAGGGCTACTGAAAGGGATTGAATTTACGGTTACAGTGGTACACTCCTGTCCATACAAAGAGATTAAATATAAGTTAATATATACACTCAAAAAAATCACAAAATTAACTGGCAAAATGTTTTGATTCATAGAAGTTTTTAAATTTATTGGTTTTTTTATTTTTTACTTAATAATAAAAAATATTTCTAAATGTAAAAAAATGTAAAAAAAAAACGCTTGCAAAACAAACAATATCCGTTATAGATATATAATTTCTGAATAATCAGATTAGGCGCCAAAACAAATGCAGGTCACTTTTTTTCTGAGTGTATTTTTGTGTCATAAAAAAAAAATATCAACTACCAACAGCAATTTAATTAATAATCAAAAAATTAAAAATTGTAACTTTTACTAAATAAATCACTTTATTAAATACTTAATAATTTAATATTATTTTTTATTGATAAATCTAAATATAAGTTGATTGATTTTAACTATATATATATTTTTAATAATTTACTGATTATATTTTGTATTATGAGGTTAATTAATAAATAGATATTTTCATGTCACTGTGACACAAATGAAGACCAATGAAGACCAATGGGTAAAAAGGGGAACAAGAACAAATATAAGCAAAAAAAAAACCATGATTTGGAATCAACAGCAATCGTTGCTGGTATCTGCCGAACGTGTGTGCCTGTGTGTGTGTGTGTGTGTGTGCCTGTGTGTGTGTGTGTGTGTGTGTCTTTGTGTGTGTGTGTGCGTGTGTGTATAAACTAAACACATATTCATAAACACGAGTGTATACGAATTCGTATTCATATATTCAACTCAGCGATATCTGCAACACACACACTCTCACACACACACACACACGCACACACACAGTGATATATTATCGACATGCGCTGGCCGTCGATGTTCTTGTGTACCTTATTTATATTTGTTTAACTCAGTTTTGTTTTTTTTTGCTTTTTTTTACATTTTTGTTTAATACCTATTTGACTTTAATAAGTGATTGTTGTAGCATTTAAAGTGTCGACAGTTGCGCCACTTCACCGCTCCCCCCAAAGCTCTATCTGTGTGTGTGTGTGTGCGTGTGTGTGTGTGTGTGTGTGTGCGTGTGTGTGTTTGTGTGTATTTGGGTACCCTCTGTGGATCAACGTTAATTGAGGCGCAGGCAATGTGCCTGGCCCCCAGTTTGTCAGTGTCAGTTGAATCCATTTGACGCAGAGCCTCGAAACGCATTGCCGAAAACATTGCATTTCCGTTGATTTATTCGCCAATTGCTGAAAGCTGATCGCTGATTGCCAATTGACGATAGCCAATTGCCGATCGCTTATCGCTCATCGTTGTAATCGCCAATAGAACGAGTACACAGAGAGAGAGAACGAGTGAGAGAGAGAGAGAGAGAGAGAGAGATAAATGAGAACGCATGCGCCTATGCCTATTTGGTGGCTTGTTTTTAGCCTAGTTAGTCACCGTTGTGGCCATATCAGCGAGTGCGTAAATTTGGACCGCAGCCGCTTCGCTTGATCAGCCGTTGGCATTTTTATGGCTTACTGGAAACGCCAACGACAGTCAAAGGCGCGCGCACCGCTCGATATCAACCAATAACACTCCGGCAACACTTGGGAATTGCAACGTGCCCCAACGTGCGAATAACCGTTAACCGTTAACCGTTAAGTGGCTCCAATAGAACGAAATAATAATCATAGCAAATTGCATGCATTGGCAATAAAAAAAAAAGCAATTGCCATAAATGAATTAGTATTTTGAATTAAATGCAATAATAAATCAAAAAAAAGTTGTGACGCGCCGTGACGTGCCCGAAATCGTGACCAATTAATTGTTGTTATTAGTTTATTATATTTGTACACAAATTATAAAACGATCGCGCATTAAAAATCGATCCACCAACGAGCGAATCGTGCAAATAATTGCAAACTGGCATTTTTACCTAAAAATTAATTGAATCCAATTGTGCAACCGCCGCCCACAACTCACCCGTCCTTTGCCGAGTGCCTAATGTCAAGTGCCAAGCATATATATAAAAAATATATATAAAAAGAGCCTATATATATATATTAACACACATATAAATATCAATTTTTGTTATTGTTTTTTTTTTTTTTTGTCCATAATTATTTCGGTTGATTGTTGTTTCGGTTCCTTTTGGCCAACTTTGCAAGACACGCAAACTGTAAGCTGAGTGAACAGTTTTAATTATGAGCAATTATAATCCGAATTGCGGTTACTTTGAGGATTGCGGCTATTATACAAATAATGTATATCAACAGGATTATTGCATGCAACCGGATTATGAATACAAGCAACATGTCTACGAGTGAGTACCTAAAAACAAATTTGGCTCAGCGCCATTTCCAACTACCAATTCTCTATTCATAATGTCATGTAATGAACGGATAATAGTAATAATAATAAAATATATTACAACTCGAGGGTCAATCAGGGCACACCCAAAAAAAAAAAAAATAATATTAATACCGACGGCAAATATACATTTGAGACCCCTTTTCTGCCACCGTTGCAACAAATATGTTTTTCCAAATCAATCAACAATCGCAGTGCAATTCGAGTCAAGCTTTTGATTGATTCTAAGGCTAAGTGACAGCTTTTAATGAAGTGTCACATTTAAGAGTTGATATCAAATATATATATATATATATATTAAAAAAAATATATATAATCCTATATCTAAAGACTGTGAAAACTGTCAAAACATTTCTTAGAAATCGTAGCAACAATTAAAAACAATTTGATTTGAAATCAGTAAAGAAAACAAGAGAGAAAGAGAGGGAGTAGGAGAGGGAGTAGTAGAGGGAAAATCGAGGCACACGTATTACTATGGATAGATCTACTCCTCAACTGCACACAGATCGCATATCGTCCCGTTTTAAGCCCCTGATTGTCGTCGGGCTAAGCCAATGTTACAGCATTGTGACGATACAAATGCTCAATGGAACTGGGCAGGAGGATTGGAAGGCCAGCTGACTGACTACTTGCACAGACTGACTGGCAGAGACTGACTGACTGTCTGGCTAGTTGGGCATGTGTGATAAGTCTGTGGCAAAAGGTGTCTCAGCAGCAGCAATAACAATGAGCATTATTTCCACTTTGTCACCTTTTGCATTTTTGGCACAACGATGCGACGGGTTGATGTTGCCGGGGTTTTTACGGCTGCAATTTGAAAACCCAAAACACATGTTTAGTGAAATCGTCTGGAAAATCACAAACACCACACACACACACACACACACACACACACACACACACACACATAGCGGAGTGAGAGTTTCACAAATTTTACTTTAATTGGGTTTGCCCATAATCGTTGCATCGAACCCTCGGCTAATCTCGGATAATACTGTTTGCCAAATAAAAGCAATTCTATTTTGTATTTAACGCCTTTTGTTGTTGTTGCTGTTATTTTTGTTGTTTTTGCTTTGCCACTGCGCTTTCATTGATGTTTTGCTCTTAAGCTGAATCTGGTCGATAGTTGTTTTTGGGATTTTTCCCAGCTACAGGTTGCAATTTGGCATGTTTTTATATATTTCTGGATTTTCTTCACTCGATTTTCTTCTCTATTTTTTTTTTTTTTTTGTCTCAGGACACAGGTCTTTCGCAATTTTGTGCCATTGTGCAGCGTTAACCAAATCCGTGGTTAATCTTAATTAAGAAAGTATCTTTTAAGAAACTGTTGCATTGTCTAATATGAAATAATTTGTATATTTGTCTATTTGCATATGGGCTAACTGCGTGTTTAACCACAAATTTGTTTGCTTTTACCAAAGTTGGTTGCTGCCACAAGCTGATTTCAACTGTTTAGAGAAATTTGCAGATTGCGTTTGCCTAATGTCAACATATCTCACATACACATATATAACCCAACTCCAACAGATACGGATACAAAAATAAATAAATAAATATAAAACCAGTTAGCCTTTTTTTTTTGTTTTTTTTTTTTTTTTGTTTTGCCCCTTTTGGGCACATTTTGCGCACTTGTCTTCTGGAGTAGAACAGGACACGCTATGCACTTGTCTGGCGCCCTGAAATATGAAGTTCGAAAACATAATTTTATTTGATGATACTATTTTTATTAATAAAACAAAAATACAAAAAAAAACAAAAAAAAAAAAAGGACACAAAAAAAAGTCAAAGAGAAGCGTTACTAAACGCAATTTGAAAACGCAGCCAGTCAAGTTGAACGTACTCAAAAAAAATCGTAAGCTTCAAATGCCTGGGAATCGGTGCACATGTTTGAGGTCGTCGTCGGATGAGCCAGGAAGTAAACAAAAAAAACATACACACACACATACACACACACATACACACACACGAACAGTCAGGCAGTATTTAAAACGTTGCCTGACAGGCTGCCAAGAACTTTGAACGCTCTAAATATCAACGCAAATTATTTCAAATAAATTTCCAAGGTTTGTTTTCGATTCATCATTTTGCAGACATAAAAAACAAAACATAAAAATTCGTACATAAAAATGTGTAAATTTTAACATGTACGAAAAATTTGATTTATTTAATAACTATTGACTTCAATATCTAAGAAATTATTTCAAATAAATTTTCAAGGTTTGTTTTCGATTCATCATTTCGCAGAAGAAGAGGAAATTCTAACATAAAAACATAAAAATTCAAACATAAAAATGTGTCAATTTTAACATGTACGAAAAAATTTGATTTATTTAATGACAATAGCTTAGAAAGGTGTAAAATATATATATTTTTAGAATTTAAATTAAAAAACAAATTTCTGTCATTGAATGTGATGAAATACATAGCAAACTCGATTGGTATTGTAGGGTGTGGCAAGTGTGGCATGTTGCATGCTTTCAATGCGTTTAATACGCCCCCCCCCCCACCCCTTACGCGGCATAATTTGTGTTTCTTTTTTTTTGTCATTTTCATATACATTTTTTTCCTTTTGAAAGTAAATATTAACGTTAAGTCGCGCTTCTTGGCTGAATATTTGATTATTTTTTGGCAAGCAGCGTGCAGAGTTGTCGAGGGTTAACAGAAAAAAAAACGAACAAAACTAATGCACTTAAGACCAACTTTTTTTTGGTTTTTTTTTTTTTTGTTGATGATTTTGCTTAAGATAAGAGTTGCGAAATAGCGCGCAATTTGGATTTAATAATAAAGACACACACTGATATCAGTTGGATGCACTCGACAGCCCTGGTCTTGCGCTTGCTTTTAGCCAACTCTTTGTTGTTGTTGCCTGAACTGTCACCCGCGAACCATTTTATTTTAGTGCTGTTTCTTTTTTTTGTTTTCTGATATTTTTTTTTGTTTCTTTCGTCAAAGCGTCCACTTGCCGGAGCTGTCTGTCATTGTTGTTACCGTTTTGTTCCGTTGTCTGTGCCACATGTCATTTGTGGGAGGTTGGGGGGCGAGTGAACGTACAAAAAATGTTGGCAGTAAGTTGGTCTCAAACGGCGACAGTTTGCGACAAATCAGAAATTGATACATTTAACAAAATGTTGCACAGCTTTCGAGTTGACTCGACACGACGCGACGCGACGCGTGACTTTCTGACATTTAATGCCCGTTTGTCAGGCAGCCAGTCAGGCAGCCCGTCAGTCCGTCAGTCAGTCAATCAGTCAACCAACCAGTTTCCAGAATCGACAAACATCGCATGCGCCATGCGAATGCGAAAATAACACAATGAAATTTGCATCTACTGGCAACTCAGGCATATATCATTTTGCGGCTCGGAGGTCGCCAGCTCTACTTGGTCTACTTGGTTTTCATTTTCGATTTGATGGGCCTATAATGAAGCATGTGATTGGCTGAAGTGTCACGGGCACTGTCACATGCAATTGGGGAGCAAACGCCCCCCGCCCCCTCCCCCAAACAGACACTCCTTGGAGTTGTGCTCTAATATTTCACAAATCAAAGGCCAACAAAACGCAGCAATTATATGGACAAAAGGATGGCCAAATGCAGAGCTAAAAACACCGACATTTTACAACTAAAAACAATACCACAAAAATGGGCAAGGTGTGTGTAAATGGTCGTGTGTGTGTGTGTGTGTGTGTGAAAAGCCGCTGTGCCATTCATAAAAATATTGCAATTGAAATTGTTTGGCATTTGAAATAAATTGCAAATTGTGTGTCTGGCAAATGAATGTTTCAAGCTGTGAAGGAAGTAGGAAGTGCGCAGAGGAAGTTGGCCAGCAATATGCATGACTGACAAAACTGAAACTGAAACTGGCTAACCAGCTAGCTGACAAACTGACCCAACTGGCACTGGCACAGTGGGACACACGGCACAAACCCATTTGTCAAGTTTTTGGGTTTATTTTATGGCTGTGGCACTCACAATTAGCTGCCTCTTGCAGCTGTAACTCTACAACGCACACACAGTGTGTGTGTGTGTGTGTGTGTAGTTTGTGTATTGTTGTTGTATTTTTTTTTTTGTTGTATTCTTTTTTTTTTTTTATTAGTCAATCAGCTTGTCCCGCCCTTTGTGTGAAGCTGCCTGCCTTCAATCGTTTAGCGATCCATTGACTCGCCATCGATAAGGCCATTGAGGCTTCTGCTTGGAGTAGAGCACATCCGCTTCTCGATTTGTAGTCAGTTTCCAAATTTTGATTCCGATTCCGATTCGTATGTCCTTTTCAATAAAAACCCATGAAATGGCATTAGCCCCGCACTGTGCGGAAGGGGCAAATCTGAAAGTAGGAAGTAATTTATCTAAATTTTGTAAGCCGAACGCGTAAAATCGCTTTGCATTTCGAATGGAAATGTTTTTGGTTTTTTTTTTTTTTACTTACATTACTGACAATTGTGTGAAAGTCTTCTAAGCTGATTAATGTCATTTGCCAAACTTATAGATATTTAATTAAGCTAAAGAGAAAAAAGAGTACAATTTGTAAAATAAATAAGCTTCAATTTAACACAAATAATTTTGGTTTTTTTGGCTGAACTGCATCAAATAATGCTAACAAGTATATATTCCCAGTTATTCAAATTTATAGGCAAACAAATATTTTATCTACTTTTACTAGAACATACGGAAAACTCTGATTTGCAACTTAAAAAAAGAGTTTTTTCTCATAAATCATTTAAGTATTTCACTACACGCAATTAAATATTACTAAAAATTTATAATTTTATTAATTTAAATGATAGAAATGCTATTTAAAAAATACAATTGTACATAAATAGTTATATTTGCTAACAAGATTAATTATTTAATCGAGTATATATTCCAAGTTTTTATTATTTATAGGCACACAAATATTTTATCTACTTTTACTAGCAAATACAGAAAACTCTGATTTGGAACTCTTTCATAAAAAAGTAAATTTACTCACTACTCGCAATTTAATTTTACTATAAATTGATCATTTTATTAATTATACAATTGTATATTTATATTTCTATTTACGTAAGTTCCAAATGCAATTTTCTTAAGAAAGTTAATTCTTGGAGATTTTGAGTATCTTCCATGTGCTGGGGGGGAATCACTGAGTTGTGCAGCTGTATTTGCACAGTTAGAGCATGAAAATTCGAACAAGAGTCTTAAGAATGAATGTGTGGATGAATGAGAGTAGCCGAAGTAACGCCCATCCCAAATTGGCAATAACGAGAGATACCGCAGTGTGCAATGAAATGGGACAAGGGGAGTGATGGCGACAAAGATCACGCCGGCAACTGAGCGTGTTTTTGGGCAAAGGGACTTGTTAAACAAACCGGAGATCAATCAATATCAAATGGGCCGAGAACTGGATGGATGGAAGATTGTGCAACAAAAAAAAAAAGGTGAGCACTGAATGAGGCACTTCCGTCCATACGAAACTCCTTTGGAACAAAGTCAGTTTTTGGGTAAATCACTTCCGCGCAACGAATCTGGAACCCAAATTGTCATGGCCGTCAATTGACAACACGAGCTGAGTCCCGAGTCCGAGTCGAAGTGGAGGGTACAACAAAAACAAAAGAGTCGAAAAGAGAAGTGAGAAGAGAGAGAGACACAGAACGAAATGAAAGGAAAACCGGAAGGTAAATTAAAATGGATGACAATGGATGAGACGAGCTGCTCCTGCTTCTAAACGAGCATTGAATGAATGGCTGCGCTCATCGAGACTGAGTGCCACTGCGAGTGTGTGTGTAAGTGTGTGTGTGTGTGTGTGTGTGTGTGTGTAAAGGTGTGCATAGCATGCCACTCGGCTGTCATGGCTGCAAAGTATCTCGTTGTTAGCAATGCTCTGCAGCTAAGCAAACACCTTTTGCAAAATCAAAAAAACAAAAAAACAAAAAACCAAAAAAAAAACAAGCAACTCTTCGGGCAGAGACAGAGGCAGAGGCACAGGCACGCCATGACCCCTGCTACATGTATTTAACAAGCCAACTGCACATATACATAATACATACAAATGATGCTGATTTTGAACGCTCAATGCAACAGCAGCAGCCGCCGCATATTGCTGCCAAATGGAAGCGTTTAATTGGGGTTGTTAGCCCGCCCGCCCCTAAATGCCCGAAAAAGTGTCGCGCGGTTTATGCCTGGCCAAAAATTCTGACAGTGAACATATTTTATTGGGATTGCATTTCCTATGTCGATCCGCTGCATTTGGGCAACAACATTAGCAGTCACCGTGTCGATTTATTGTTGTTAATTGTATCTGCAGGAAACGGCATGTTTGAGTGGGCTACGCATTGTCACACTTCACTTTTGAGCTAGCAACTCGAGAAACGAGTTGTTCGTGGGGCAGCTGCAAACGGCAAACACCAAAAAAAAACCCACATAAATTTGTACTTTATTAGCAAAGTTTATTATTCCTCACAGATCTTGATTCAAATAGAAATTGCAATTTTTTTTAAAAAATCATTTTGACAGTCTAGTCACAAATTTTTGTGTTTGCTATAGCAACAGCAATGAAAATTAAAATCATAAAATTTGTCATGTGTCATGGTAAAAATGATTGGTAATTAGATCTAGATTACCAAAGTATGTACTTAGCAATAGAACACGCAATTTTCTCACTCCGTTCTCTGCTTTGATTTACCAGAAGATTACAAATAATCTATTGGAAATAGAAACAACAAAAATGAACTTGAGCCTTTCGACTATTTGTTGTTGTTTCAATCGTTTAACAAAGTTCAACTTTTTGTACTTTTTTAATTTAATTTATTTCAAATTACAAGATCAACATTTTCAATATTACAGAAATATTTTAGAAAAAAAATAAAAACAGGCAAATTGCAGCATTGGCGAATAAAATATTTAAATTATATACATTTTAGAATTTTGGTACAGTTTCATTATTTATTTTTTTATTATCAGTCTAATATGATATTTAGTAAATTTAAATAATTTTCATGATTTGTATAAAGTCTGCTAATCATCCGAAAACACCTCTTTTAGTATTAGTGAATTTACTGCTCGTTTTCGAAAAAATGTTTGTTCTACTTATGTAAATTAAAGATCAGAAATCCTTTAGATAACCAAATAGAAAAAGGGACAACGAAAACATGAGGATATTGAATTGAGCTACTTAGCCCTAAATAAAACACACAAAACATCAGCAATAACAAGAAGCGTAACAAGAACAACAACAATAACAATAAAAACAACAACCAGTTAAAGTAGTTTGAAGTGTTGGGAAAAAATAAATAAATAAATAAATAGATAGGTGAAGTGAAGTGAAGGGAAGTAAAAAGAACGCAACTGAGCAGAGTTTGCAACTGCAGTGAAAACGAAGCGAGTTTTATGCGCGAAATTCAATTGAATTTGTTTGTAATTCAAATGCCACAATACAGACACAAATTCAAATACAAAATACAAGATATGCACGAGAGAGACTCATTTATGATGTTGTTGTAATTGTTGGCATTGATTTTGCTGTTGTTGTTGTTGTTGTTGCCGCTGACTGGCTACTTAAACTTCCTGCGGAAGCTAAAACTACAACACCAACAACGACGCGTCGCGTCGCAGCGGCTTCGCTGCCCGATTTGAAAGGCTTTTACTTTGGTTTGTTCGCGTCCTGTTCTTGTTGTTGTTGTTATTGTTGCTGCTATTGTTAAATACAACATCATCATTAAGCGCATAACAATGGCTATCACACACACACACAAATCTTACTCTACATACGCACATAGGGCTCTATATACTCGCATTTAGCAAGAGCAGCGCTCAAAATGGGCGTGCTGCTGCTGCCGCTGCTGCTTCTAAAAAAAAAAAAATATCCCTTGCACTGTTATCCTTATGCAGGGCAATTTGGGTAAATTTCCCAAGAGCAGCGCGCAAGTGCGCCATGCACGACTAGCCATCTCACTCGCGCAGACCTACGATTGGCCAGCGGCAACGCAGCGTCGCGCCCACTTTTACAGTGCCATGCACAGCACCAGCAGCAGCAGCAGCAACAGCGACGCCGACGGCATTACACGTAATTTCCCCTGGCGTGCTTATCAGTGTATGTTTTTAGATGAGGTGTGTGCGTGTTTTACCCATTTCCATTTGTAATCCGACCCATGAGCGTCAATAGAGTGCCAGTGGCCTCTCATGTGGCACATATATATATATAAATTACATATAATATATATATATATATATATATGCTTGTTATGTAAAGGAACAATCCCCAATATATATAGAATGGGAGCTTTAGCACGCCATGTCTGCCATATTATTTTTTCAATTGCTAAAACTTTTTCTCCTCTTTGCCATTGTTCAAGTTAGCTAATGGTCGTTTTGATTATGTTCCTTATAGCATGGCCCCCCTAGCTCCCCCTCCACAACCATACAGCAATGGGTGTGTTCTGTAACATTATACAATGGCCAACTTCACACATATGTAGTTAGATGTGGACTATATACTGGCCAAAACATAGCTATAGCTGCACATGTGTTTGCCAGACATGCATTTACAAAAAAGTTTTTGTGCAGGATCTGAGCTAATCATGGCTTTAGTCATGAAGCCGAATATCAAATGTGCCCTCAAGTGCCTTGGCAAGTCCCCACGACAACAAAAAAACAACCAGTTCAACGAGTTCATTCTCAACTTGAACAACATTTAAGATACTTGCACTTCTCTGAATATATATATAAATTATTCGCATATATTCTGCTTATGTTTTTTTTAAAGCTGGCAATTTGCAACAGCAAAACAAGGAAAATTAAATTGTTTTTCTAGTCGAAAATATAAATTTGCATGTAATATCTTGTTTTATTAATTAAGTAAAACGATCTTAAGAATATTATTGAATAACATGTATAATTTAATACCAAACATATCATTACTTTTTTCAATTCTAAGATTATAAAACATCTTTCTCAACTGCATTCCTGGACATGTTTTAATAGACAACTCTTAAAAATACTTGTTAGGTGCTTGAAGAAAAGTGAACTTGAAATTAAAATTTTTATTTTATAATTGCTTATAGGTATAACTTGGAAATGGTTTGTCTGAGAATGTTGGAGTAGTAAATGTCAAATATCAAATTAGGCCTATTGAATGTCGAATCGGGTACAGATAATGACTGATTTTGTCAATACTCAATTTTAAATTTTTTATCCACTTCAATGCTTATAGTGTATATATGTTTATGTGAATTGATAAAAACATTGATTAAATTATCTTCTAACTGAAATTACCATTATAGAAACTGTTCTTTTTGATCTTGGTATTTTTACTTTTCTCCCTTTTAAAACCAATCTTAAAGTTCTTATCTGACGAGCAATAATAGATTGTAAACACGATTTTTTGAAAATAGTTATTTTTCTAGCTGACGCGAATTGTTTTAAAATGTAACAAAATAAACAAATATGTATAATATATAATACAAATAAATAAAGTGAAATAATAATAAGTAAATAAATAAATTTCAATATAAATGGAGGTTAATATAATAAATATAACACTGAGTCAGAAATCGATATATTCTTTGAATAAAGAAGTTAAATGAATAAAATCCTGAATAAACTCACTATTAAAAATATCCAAAAAGAAGGCAGAATAATACACAGTAATACAAATAGACCCGGATAAATGGATCCGCACAACCTTGAGAAGATTTGATGGCTTCTGTAAACGCATAAATAAGTAGCCAACAGGCAGGAGGGCAGGAGGGCAGAGAGAGCTGCTTGCTCACTGGAGAGATGATAATGATAAATACAATATAATGAAACGGCAATTGTTGACAACATCAAGTGCAGGACCGGGCAAGAGTCGAGTCGAGTCGAGTCAGACCGGTTGAGCGTTGTGTCCATGAATGAAAGTGGTCCAGCGGAGCAGAGAAACTGAGAAACTGACTGCTCGAAGATGCAGCGGCTTGTCTGACTGGCTAACTGGCTGACTGGTGCCTCTGACCGCCTCTAACCAGACACAGGCCCGATACTCGAGCGGCACAATGGCAGCTCTCGTCTCAACACACACACACACACACACACACACTCATGCACAGCGAGGGCATAGAGAGGCGGCTCAAGTGGACACTCGTCGAGCTGAGCTGAGTCGCTCTGAGCGGGTGCAAGCGAGATGGCAAGCTGCACACAAATCTAGGCTGGCCTTGTTCAACGCAAGGATCTGCGAGGCACAACAAATGGTGGTGGTTGTTGTTGCTGCTGCTGCTGGTGGTTGAATGAGCCACTCACATAGTTGCTGCTGCTGCTGCTGCTGCCGTCGTCGTCGTCGTCGTCGTCGTCGTTGTAGTATCCTTGTTGAAAAGGACATGAGAAGCCACTTAGTGAAAATGCGACGAGCGCGACGCGACTAAACAACAGCCAGAGAGACTCTCAATATATGTGTGTAAGTGTGTGTGTGTGTGTGTGTGTTAGACTATATACCCAATGGTGGATGGATGCGCCATATACAATACTTATATGCATGCATGTGTGTGTGTGTGTGTATCTGTGTGTGTTTGTGTGTCTGTGTGTGCAAAGTAGTTTTTGGTACTTTTGCGCCGTTGGCTGCTTGGACTCGTGTCGAGTTCTTGATGTCTCGTTAGTTGTTGATGACACTTCAGTTTGGAATGTTTAGAGTGCGGCTGACAAAAGCAAACCCGACAAGCTCGAGCCGACATTCAGATAAAATCACAAAAACCCCAGCAAAGCTCTGAATATGCATCTTACTAACTAAATCAACATTTGAAGTCGAAACTTTAAAGCCAGCACAATTGGAAAATAATTGTTGTTGCATCTTCACGTGCAGCGCGGAAAAGTGCAGCATATTTAAGAATATTTTTGTGCATTGGTTGTGCGTGTGTTGTGCGTGTGTGTTGTGTTTATATTGTGTTTTTGTTTTGTTTTTGCACGTGTGACAATTTATTCATTGAACGGCCGCAAAGTGGCGGAGAAACGCAAAGGTTCGCCGTCGCCAACGCCGCCGCCCGCGCAGCAGCGACGTAAATCGGGCGAAAACGCGACGCCGGCAGCGGGTGCAAGTACCGTTATCACAATACCAATACCAATCCCAGTGCCACCAACAACGCCCACAACGGCCACGGACATGACCACCACCACCACGCACAGTCAGGCGGCATTGGAGCGCACACCAGCAAAACACAAGGAGCGTGCGTCGCGGGAGCGGGATAGGGATCAGGAACAGGATCGTGAACGGGAAAGGGAACGGGAACGGGATGCGACAAACAGCAGCAGTGCTGGCGGCAATAGCAGCGGGAATAGCAGTGGATTGGGCAGCGCCGGCAGTCTGCCCGCCTCGCCACAGAGTGCGGCAACGATCAGTTTGGGCACACCCACAACGCCCAAGCGGCCGTTGCGTACATCGACGCCATCGTTGGAGCAGCCGCGCGCATCAAAGATCATCAGCACGGCAAGCACAACGGTGCCAACAACAACGCCCAGCCATGGCGCCAACTTCTCCGCCGCCGAGCAATTGCGCATTCCGACTGGAGCGGCGGCATTCAGTGGCTTTCCCGGCCTGCACAGCATGAGCAGCTTAATGGTGCCAACATCGGCGGCTGTCGCCGCTGCTGCAGCAGCCCCCTTCCTGCCCTGGTCACCCATATTGCTGCCACCTTGGAGCCATGCCCTGCTCCCTGCCGCCTTTTATCCGGCTGCTCTGCGCAACGCGTTGCCCGGGTAAGCGATCTGATTACAATACCCACCCACCACACAACCGCAGACTGCCTTATAATCCGCGGATTAGATCTTCCCTCTCTCTCTCACACACACTCTCTCTCTCTCTCTCTTTTCTCTCTTCTCTCTCTCTTTGGGCCTCTTGTCTTCTTTAATATTGAACGATTTCAAATCCCACTTTTTAAATTTTTGTAAAATACAAGTTAAGAATTTCCCTTAACTGGTTTTTTCCTCTTAGCCATAGTATAATAATTAGCCTTCAGAATTTTTTTTTATAACTCAAAATATTTAAGTTTTGAGGAGTTTAGCTTTTGGTATAAAATTCCATTATTTATATTTATTTATTTATAATTACGGAATGAGGGCAAAATTCTTTAAAAAACGCATCGAATATGGCTAAAAAGCTTGAAAATCGACGCATTTAATGAAAATAATACAGATGTGCAAATGAATATAGATTCCTGATACTCGTACTATACTCTATAGATATTTAAAGCAAAATTGCTATTTCTGTGCATAATTTTTATATAAGTAATATTTCCCAAAAATTGATCGATAAGCAAAAAAAAATATTTTGTTTATTTTTTTGTGATTTTTACTTTAGCATAATTTGCCAAAAGTCCAATTAAAGTCAATAAATGACACTTGATTGTAATATGGGAATGTTGAGATTACAGTGCCGCTCAAGAGGCACTCCAAGTGGCCAATCGTTCCCATCCGTAAATGTTATTTTATGCCCCGTTTGGCTAATTTACTTTGCTGCCTAATCCAGTTGCAAGTAACGAGATAACAAACAAATCAATCCACATGTCAGAGGCACTTGCCCCGAGCCGAGCCGAGCCGAGCAGAGCGAAGGCTACACAAATTGTGGCAGTTGTGACCACGTAATTCCCCCCGAGATGATCTACAGATCTGGGCTGGGCTGGTGCAGGTTTAGAGATGTGCTCAAGGCACGATTCCCTGTTGTGTGTTTTTGCATTGGCGATCACAGCTCGAGTGATCGGTTTGGCCTGTTTGGCTTAGAAATTCCCATAGGTGAGTAGTGGCATGGGAAACCCCCAACCTGGCAACATGTGTGCAGCAGACACGAGCAGCAATTGCAACAGCAGACGGCGAAAACGGCGACACACTGTCTGCGTCGAAGGTTGGTCGAGTGCAAAGGGAATTCCGCGGAGATGTGCGGGGAATGCCCCGCGTCCTAATGTTGGACCTGAGCGCGTGGGAATTTCGCGCGCACATTTGGGAAAATTGTGCATTGGAAAAACCGGAAGCAAAGAACGCTTTTTACTTGCGCCAACATGTGGCCGAATAATGCTTAACGTTCACGGTGTGTGTCTTAGCCTGGCCAAAACCAAAACCCAGGTACCAAAATCGGATTTGCGTTTAATTGTTGATGGTATTAGTGGAAAAATCAAATTTGTATTAGCCATGGCTTAGACAAAACTAAAACTAAGCATGCAACTGGGTCTCTCTCTCTCTCTCCTCATTTCTCGCTGTGTCTCTTCATCTTGGGTTAGGTGTCAATAATCCAGCGATTTGGCTGCACTTAATCAAAGTTAATTCCAAGCAAAGTGTGAACAAATTGTTGCCCAAAATGTCGCTCAGTGCAATTTATTTTTTTTTTTAAAGTCTGTCTTAGTTTCTTACCTGTGCTGCAGACAGACAGACAGACAGACAGACAGACGGACAGCTAGAGGAATAGCCATTCAGGTAGATATTTCTCTATGTGCATTGTCCATTGTGATATTTTCCGGCCAATCCATTCATGACACCATCGGACCGGATGTCGGATATAGGAAATGTTCAATGTTCAATGTTCAATTTTTCAATGTTGTATGTTGAATGTGGAACGCAGCAAGTGCACCCCAAAAAAATGATTCGACAATTAAAAACGTTTCCTTTTTTTCTTCTGTCTTTGCAGCCTCTTTGATGCCAAGGTGCCGTCATCGCAGCGCTCCGGCTTTCATATATCCGACATACTCAATTTGGATGGTTCGGAGTTGAAGAGCGCAGCGGCGGCAGCAGCAGCAGCGGCTCAACACACGCACAGCCATAGCGTGGAGCTGGGCGCCGAGTCCGGTCATGGACATGGCCATCCGACACCAACGGCTTTGTCGCCCACACCCAGCTCAGTGTTGCCGCCACCCAGTGGCACAGATGTGGATCATGCAGTGCCAGCGTCGGCACACGGTGATCATCAGACCACGGAGCATAACGCTCAGGCCACTCACCTCCATCCGCACCATCATACGCCGCATCAGCAGCACCAGCAACACCAGCAGCAGCAACAGCAGCATCACAATCCGCATCTCCATCAGCATCCGCTGCATCAGCAGCCTGTGGCGCCACTACCACTGCCGCATCATCAGAGCGCTGGCGGCGCTCAGCCACCCATGCCCCATATGGGCAGCCACGCCCATGCTGCCTCAGCGCAGGCCGCTGCCCATCTGCTGGCCAGTCACAATGCAGCAACCGCCGTCGCTGTCGCCGCCGGCCAATATCTGCCAAAGAACTTTCCAGGCACCTTCGGCGATGAGATGTCCTCCTACCATCATATGGCCCACACAATGCTCACCCACTCCGGTCGCAGTGCGTGGATCAAAGAGAACGAACTATATGGTAAGTGTCAGCTCCATCAAAAAGTTCTCTAAAAACTTTTCCAAAACGAAATCCGATTTTTAGATGTTTATTTATCGAGCAACAAATTTAAATTTAATTTAAATTTAAAGCCAAAATTTTACTAAATTGAATCATCAAATTAAAAATGATTTTGTTACAATGCTAAACAATATTTAATGGCGATAAATTGCTTAGTTTACAAAAAAAAATTACAAAGTCAAAGATTGCAAATTTAAAAAAATTTAGTATAAAATTTGAAATCCATTGAATTTGATAATTATAAGCCGAAAATTGGCCACACAATTTGAAAAAAAAAAAAACAAAAACCGCTTAGTAAAAATTTAGTTGCTCTAAGGGTTAATCAGAGAAGAAGCAGAGAGGTGATGTGATGGGGGGGGGAGGGTTAACTGAAGAGCTGAACTCAACGTAATAATATTGTTCAATAATTGCCACACAAAAGGCAGCTGTGTTTGCATATCGACAAGCGACTTTAGTGCAACTGCAACAGCAACAGCAACTGCAACAGCAGCATTTAGTTGCTTGCCACGGCGAGTCGCTGCCTCGTTGAGGGCAAAAAACCCTTAACTGTGGGCATGCCACGCCCCGTGTGTGTGCTGCATTAGAGGCGAAGCGATATTTGTCGATTCAGGTGCTTGAAACGCGAAGTGGCCCTGCCGTTGAACCACCCCTTTTTTTTGGGGGGGGGGGGGGGCATGTGCCTCACGAGTGAATACCCTAGACTAACTGCGGCCAGGCCTAATCTTGACTAATAGTTTGTATGCGCTTCACACTTGAGGATTAATTTTGTTATTTCTTTTTTTTTTTGTTTTCGATTTTTGTGTTGTTTAGTTTTTTGTTATATTTTTTGTTATATTTTTTTTTATTCTTCCCCCCCTTTTTTTACAGTCATTCATTTCACATATAAGCCTGGAAATTTATGGCACGCACTTCCGTTTCGTCCTTTTTTTTTGCTTTTGCATTGCCTTTCCTTTATTTTATTATTGCGTTTTTGTTGTTGTTGTTGTTGTTGTATTTGTCTCTATGTTAGCTACAAATTATAATTGTTGCCTGTTGTTGCCGTTTATATTATTATTTATTTTTTTTGCTGCTGCTGTTTTTTTTTTTTTGGGAAATTTCACAGCTGTAAGTCGAGTCGAGTCGAGTCGATTTGATTATATTAAGTTATTAATTTGTTGAGTTGTCATGGTGAGGATGTTTCTGAAAGTAAAGCACTGGACTTGGAGTGGGACGGGTGCGGGGTAGTGGCATTAGGGATGGGGCTGCTTGGGGTGTTTGATCTAAGTTTTGTTTAGTCAATTGTCACGGAATGCGTACCACATAGCCATGGGTGGTCATTGAAGCCAGGCTTCAGTTATGACGACCACATTGCCAGCCGAATCACCAACAAAGATCACACCCAGGACAAAAAAAAAACAAAAAAAAGAGTAGGATAAACGCCCATTAGCGATAAATCAATGTGTCCCTAAATCATAAAGTGGGCGTGTGCTGGTTGGTTTTGCAAAAAGAGAAGAAGACAAAAAAAAAAGAAGTAAATAAATTGTGGCAAAATCGGAGGAAACGTCTGCAAGGGAGCCGGATGCAGGCAGAGCCAGGACAGCCAAAAGTCAGAAGGAGGAGGGAGACCATTAGAAGGCAGCTCTGTTTGAGGTTTGGCTTTTGTGCTGCATCCCATTGTCTCCCAGGTTTATCATTGCACAGTTCCAACCTTAATGTATTTTTATTAGCATTGCTGATGTACACACACTCTCCCTCTCCCTCTCTCCCTCTCTCTATCACTCGCTCACTCATTTGCTTAATACAGCAAACAATGACAGCAGCAAAAAAGATCGCACACACACTTACACACACACATGGCAAAAGGCAACACTTCGAAGGTCAGAAGGCAGCCGAGCAATTGCCCAAAAGGTGTAACTCGGCAGGGTTGCCCCGCAGGAGAGACCAGGTCCCGCCAGGTAGCAGCCGATCAATCGAGCCTAGTCAATGGCCTGGCCCTCTAATTGACGTTATTAGTTGGGTTGCGGTGCGCTGCGGTGCGTTATGGTTTGAGGGTAACTCAAACTGGCATCTGGCATCACCCCGATCCGCATAGCTGCTCTGCAGCATAATCCAATTGAGCGAGTTGTTGGCGGTTCTGCTCTGTGTTTTTACTTCCACTGACTTCTCATTTAGCCAACGCTGCCAATTTCTGCCTGCTCATGCTGATTTGGGGTGTGCGAGTGTATGTGTGTGTGTGTGTGTGTGTGCGCATTAATTTTATCGATATTGTTAACAAATTGGATCGACACTAAGCAACAAAAATGATGAGCACAAAACGAGTTAAACGAAGATCGAATAAAATGTAAATTCAGGTATATGTTTTAGATCAATGAAAGACACATAATAAAGTGATATATAACTGCCAAAAGGTATATATTCTTATTTAAAATATCGATAAAAATCGATTTATAGATAGCCATAAGATTTGTTATAAGTGATAAATTGAGTTCAGAGCATCTGCTATCTTCTACTTCAACATTGACATATATATCTTTATCGTTTATCGAATATCGATAAGAATCGATTAGTTTGCCTAGAAGCCAAAAGACTTGTTATAAGTGAGATTTATTGAGTTCAGAGCATCTGCTATCCACTTCAACATTGACATATATATTTTTATCGTTTATCGAATATCGATAAGAATCGATTAGCTTGCCTAGAAGCAATCTTTGCTTTCAATCTGGTTGTGGTTTTCTGTTAGACTTATTCAATTTAATATTTTTGCAACTTGACTAACCATTTGCTCACTTTGGTTCTCCTCTGCAGGCACTCAACAGCCGGCCAGCCCAGACAGCACGTCGCCAGTGACATCGGAGGTGTCCTACACATACATCGGCTCCAATTGCCAAACGTCGCCGGCCCTCTCTGGGGATTACAAGAGCTACAGCCGCTCGGCGGATAGCGATGCGCTTTCCGTTGGTGATGCGTTGCACACTTTGCATGGTGGCGCCACAGCTGGCGGCAGCTCGGCGGCGCATGCGTTGCACAACAACAACAATAACAACAATAACAACAACAACAACAACAACAACAATAGTTTGAAGCACGATGGTGGCGCAGGAAGTGGCAGTGCCCACGATGACAGCTTGAACGAGGATGGCATCGAGGAGGACATCGATGATGTGGACGATGCGGACGGCAGCGGCGGTGGCATCAACGCCGACGGCATGCCCAACAAGAAGCGCAAGCGACGCGTCCTCTTCACCAAGGCGCAGACCTATGAATTGGAGCGACGCTTCCGACAGCAGCGCTACCTGAGTGCACCGGAGCGGGAGCATTTGGCCAGTCTGATACGGCTGACGCCGACGCAGGTGAAGATCTGGTTCCAGAATCATCGCTACAAGACCAAGCGTGCCCAGAACGAGAAGGGCTATGAGCATTCCGGCTTAATGCATGGCCATGCCACACATCCGCATCATCCGTCGGCGTTGCCCTCGCCACGCCGCGTAGCCGTGCCCGTCCTGGTGCGCAACGGCAAGCCATGTCTGGGTGATGGACCCAAGCTGACGCAGGAATGTGTGAACACTGCCGCCGCTATGCAGAATGCCGCCGCCGCCCATCATCTGGTTGCACTCAACGGTGCCGCTGCCTATCAGCATGCGGCGGCTGCCGCTGCCGCTGGCCTCCATGTCCATGCCCACGCCCACGCCCATGCCCATCCGCATGCGCAGCGCGCCCCTTGGTGGTCCTAATATTGCTAGCTGCCTAGGTTCGAGTTGGCCGCACTGGGTGGTGGGAGCGGCCAAATGACTGCTAACTCGAATACTGGACAATAATGTGGCACTGCCACGGCTTGTTGCACAATTCGGTTAACGAATTTTCGAACAAACAAACAAAAATTGGTGCAATAATAGATAAAAAAAAAAAAATGGTTCGATAGACAACAAGCCACTGAGGACACATCTATCTTCTCTGCTCCGCTACGCTCCTTCCCCTACTTTCCTCATCCCTAACCCCGACCCCAAAACCCAACCAAACATGATACATAAACTAAATGGGAGCTTGTGGCATGGCCAAGCCAAGTGCTCAACTTGAAGGATTCTTCGGCAAGCGCTGCAGCATTAATAATTTAAATTGTTTGTTGCATGTGCAACAAACTGCAGCAAATATCATTCGTGTAATAGAAACTGCTATATATAATAAAACTATTTTTTTTTTCCTGCAGCTCAAAAGCAGCGGGCTAATTAGTCATAAGATATTTTTTTTTTCCACAAAAGTCAATAATACTTATTAATTTTTAGGCGTAGAACCAAGTTTTTATTTTTATTTTTTTGTTAGCGTTTAACTAAATAAAATATAAAAACTATATTAATAAAAATATATAAAAACAAAATTTAATTTCGGCTTGTACATAAAAAAAATAAATATGAAAACTGCATATAAAAAATGCTAATATTTAATTAATAATTATAAAAAGTAATGTAAATATTTTTGACAGGTTAAAAATTTAGTGTTCAATTTTTAGGCAGAATCACACTTTTTATACAATATATATACATATATATACATATATATATATATATATATATATGCGTAGTCGTATCTGTAAAAAATATAATTATTAAAATCCTAATAATCAATTTTTTTTTATAGTGCATTAATCAATAAAACACAAAACAAACTCTTTGAATTTATAGAGCGTAATGAGTTCATACATGTTAACACACACACACACACATAAGCACACACACACAAAATTCAACAAATGTAATTGTATTATAAACAAAAAAAAAATAAAATTTTAAAACTGAAAATAAAAAGCGTATTCATTGCATGTAAAAAAAAAATAAATAAAAATAAAAATTGAGAAAAAAAAAGATTTGATGTTTAAGATTGGCGAGCGAGAAATGATTCGGATAATTTATGAACATTTTACGGGGGTATTCCAAAAACAATATAAAAAAAAATATTAACAATATATTTGATATTTGATAAATTTCTTATATATCGATAAAATCATATTACTATTGCAAATATTTAACATAGAATCGCACAAGTAAATGCGATTTTTAATAAGTTGGTTTTTATGATCGTATAACGCCGGCTACCATAGATTAGCAATTCTAAAAACAAATATAAAAATGTATTTTTGTTTACATTATTTCATAAAAGTCTGTCACGATTAGTCAGCATAGAAAAAACGTTATTCAATTTCGGATCTGATCAGTGGCCAGGTGCTAGTAAAAATGTTGAAGCATTAAACAGCCAATAAAATACGCTTTTATTGTGGCTTTTAGCTACCGTTTAAGTCTATTGCGACCGATTGGGATCGTAATCCATTAATGATTATACGAATTGGTAGTACTACCAGCAATAATAATAATAATATCATAATACTCACGTACATTCGAACTTTGGAAATGCCCCCAAACCGATAAGCATGCCTCGGTGCATGTTGTAAAAAAAAAAAAAAAAACCGGTTATGCGATATATGTAATATGGCACTAATATAATTGCCGGGTTACCAAAAATAAGTTGACTTTATTATATGGCCTGATGATGTGGTTGGCCAAATGGTAATACTCGCTGCAGTCAATTGATATATGTCTGTGGGATGTACAGCATATATACATGTACAGTATATATATATATATATAGTGTGTGTTGTACAACAAAATCAAATCACATCAATAGAGACAATCAACAATCGTAGGACACACGGACATGAGGTATCCCCTGAGTGCACATAATTTGCGCAAATAAACAACTTGAAGTCAAGTATATATTTTGGAGTATCTCATAAAATAAACAAGTGCTTTTCGAATAAACGACAAATTAAATTACTCATCAATGAGCTCTGACAAAGCTCTCCAAAGCTAAGAACCAAATACTATATACACATATATTTGTATATTTGTATGTAATTAGGTATCAATTTCGCCATTAACTTCTGAGTATTCCGTTTGACATCTGAAAATTTTGATATACAATTATCAAAAAAAAAATAGTCGCCCATTCAGTATTTGGCATGTGAATTCATTAATAAATATATCATGCTAAATATAGTTGAGTACAATCTAAAACATATGATTCCACAAATTAAAATCGTTAAGGTTTTAGTTTATTGAGAAGTGAATATAAAATGATGTGTTTCCCATCTTAAAAGAATTTTAAATATTTTAAAATTGTACTCAGTCACAATCAAAGCATATGCAAAAGTTATAATCAAATTTGAAATGAAATCAGATAATAAGAACTGAAATTTAAAATAAAACTGTTTATTTTTTTTTTGTAATTTATCGTAGTAAACTCGAATTTAATTATGAAAACTTACATTCTGTAGTTTGTTATAGTTAATGTGCCAAGTCAAAGGGTATTCAAACCATAACAATACCAATACCAAAAATCGAGTGCCTGGCCATATATATTTTCACAACAACAAGAGCAGCATTTTTACACAGGCCATAAACTCGACGATATCTGAAGTACCATAAATATTGTATATTCCTATGATTGCATTAGTTGTTCAGTTTTATTATTATTATCAACATCTGGGAGCTCCACCCACGAATTCACATATATAAATGAGCTCTAAGTACTCTATTAAAAACAAATATGATTTAAGTTTAAGGCTCCTGTTTAACATTAATTGTTTCATCTTAAAACCCAACGATTGTTCCTATAACATATAATATGTCAATCTTTATAATCAGTTTACCACAATGTCTGCAGTATTTGCAAAGTTGTTACTAATAGATGGAAAATTGTTAACCCATTTATTTTCATATATACATAATTTATTTATGTGCTATAACAATTATCACGTTTATTGTAAAAATTGCGACTGAAAATTGTATTTATTCTATTATGTATTATAAATTAACTTTTTAATTAATCTTAATACTTTTTAGCTTTATTATAGAATTTTCCAATACCTCGTTATAATTTACTGATATCCGGCAATAATTCATGTTCCTCATATATATTTATATTTATTATTATAATACTATTTTTCTATTTTGAGAGACATCGTAAGGATACCTCCACCATTAATTGGCTTCTAAATTTGGGTTGTTTAAAATAGCCCCCCAGATTATTAAAATGTATTTGCATATTGGGCAGGATGTTGATTTTATATGGGGCATTAGCTGGGTACATTTCAGCTACAAAGATCTAGATTAGACGTAATAACTGCTCAAAAAGTGATATAGACCGGCAGCGACTGTTTGCGTTAACACAATAATAAAGTTTCTGTATTTTATTATTATTATTTTTCTATTCGTTATTATTGTTGCTCGCTTTGCTTTCAGATAAGCTCCCAAAAGGGTACAAACTGATTGCCTTCGCTTATGACTGTGTGTCCGAGCCGTATCATCAATATGTCTAACACTGCCGGACATCGGCATATATATATATATATATATATATATATATGTATATACATATATTGACACATTGGTCAGCATGCGTGGACGTCATGTCAAAAAACAAACATTTTCTCTTATCAATTTTAACACCAGCACGCGGCAAACTGGTTGATCGATGGATGAGGTGTGCAGGTGGTTACCAAATCTTGAAGAGGAAGCAGGCTACGTTCCAGCTACGTAGGCGATTCTGTAGATTGATCTGACCCACAATCGACATATCAATTGAGAACACACCTTATATCACATAATCAACTAGACTCTCCCAGCGGCTATCTGCCCAAAAAAAAAAAATATAGTAAAATTGTCAGATTTAGTACGAAATAGTTTGGGCAGCCAAAAGCATTAAATCACTTTTTCAATATTATTAAAAAGAAAAATAATCGCTTTGCAAATTCACAGAGGAAAAACTATAAATAAATATAAAGTAAATATATAAAAATTAATATAAATATTAATTTGTATAAAATTTAAATCATTTAGAACAGGATTTATAGTATAGAGATTTTAACATGTTTTCAAAGCATTATTTATAAATGCACAGTTTTAATTCCATAAAAATATTATATTTAAGCAAACACAAAAATTTTCCCAACAATTATTATTCTCGACAGATGCAATTTCTTTTCGATTTAAAAAATTAAAGAGAATCCAGTTTTTTCTGCAACAATAAAAATAAATACAACAAATTTAATATATTTTTTTATTTATTTCGACCGATGGTTTCTGAGTGATATAGTAAATTGGCAACCCACATTTCAACTAGCTGCAGCAAAATTAATATATTTCAAGCTAAACCAACTCTTAAACTAAGATAAAAAAAACACGTTTAATTCAATGAGGAAAAACTATCGAATCCTCTGCAAGGTTTACTTTATTCTCATGTAACTTTTCCAGGGATATTTGCTCAAATTGCTTTTGACTTATTTCTGATGTTAGTGTTTCAATATGATATATCTTAGGGATTAACAATGTTTAATATTAATAATACTAAAAATTTGTTGATAATTCATATGTTTGCTTGCCTTGAATTCATTTGAAATAGGGTCTCATCATAAGTGGGTAAATACTTGGCGCAAAAAACTTGTAATTGGGTAATGAGAACAAGGTAAGGTAAATGAATGGTTAATAACAAAAACAATAACAATAACAATAACAACAACAACAACAAGAAAAAAATACATATGATGAACACTTGAAGTCAAACAGAGAGCTTCAAGCACTTGGCAACAATCCCCAAGAACAAGGAGTACGTTGAATGTCATGTGAATTGAATGCCACTTACAACACTTAATCAGCGCCGATTTCTGTTGGTGAAAATCATGTTGTTGTTGTTGTTATTTGTTGTTCAAATTTGGCATTGATAAAGTTGGCAGACGGTGCCAGACAACGGCAACACAATAAAGCAAATAACGACGACGACGACATTGATTCGAATGTGGGCAGTTTATAATGAAAAATTGATTAACGCCATATAATATGATATTGACACTAGAATAAAATAAATGAAATGTAATATTAATGTATATCTATATGTCTATTTATATATTTATGTATAAATGCACAATTCTCAGTCGATGGAACAAATAAACAAGAAGAACAAAATTATCTTGGCATGCCGAAGATTTCATACACTTGTAGATCAGAAAAGTATAATAAATGATATGGCTATATGGGGATTTCAGTCTAGTGCTGATGAAAACAAGCCGACAGTTAATGCGCTTGCAAATCTGAAAAGATAATTCAAATATCCTCGGCAAGGGTATCAAAATGGTAAATCAGTGAACAGAAAGCTGGAAATTAAACAGGCCGCGTGAAGGCAGTAAAACAAACAAATGAGATTAAAATTAATAAAAATAATCGATAAGTGAACGAGTTCTGCTCCCAAAGCACTTCTCTTGATTTCAATACATATTTTTTGTATATTTTTTATTTGTTATTTATATCTGATTGTGGGCCATAGTTAATTGCGTTTTTGATTTAACAACGCCCACGGCGATGCTTTAAGGCACTTGAGCTGGCTTTCCCCGGTGCTCCAAGTCCATGTCCAATCGTATCTGGAATATTATTGTTGTTGCGTGTGAAATGCTCGAATGACATTTAATTGGCATATGTAATGCGCTGCCACTTGTTCCAAGTGGGCGTCAACCATTTCGATGTATGATTTATCAATTGGGTATTTTCGCCACACACAGACACACACACACATAAGTGGGCTGACCATTTGATAAGCCGCCCATGCAGTGACTTTCCATTGGTCAAAGTTATTTTCAGGTTTTTCCCTGCTTTCGTTTACAGCTCATTTCAATAAAAGTTTCAAATATCCCTGAGTGAAAAATAAGTGCATTTTGAAATTTTAGATTATCTCTTTTTCTGTTTTGGCATTTGTAGTTGAAAATTGGACAACAAATTCGATATTAATTACAAATACATTCACATTCAAAAAATTTCAAAATTTATAACTTAATCTTAATCTTAACTAAAAAGCTAATTTTTCAAATTTTTTAATATTGTTTAATTTAGTTTATTTATTGATCACTGCAGCAAATTTAATGCATGAAAGTTAATTCTTTTTTTCACTTCTTATCAAAAATTTATTTAAGAGTTACAAATAATTTTAAATATTTTTGTTTGCAATTTTACTTTGTTAATTTTTTTATTTATTGTTTATTATGTAAAATTAAATGAAAACAGACGTGGGTTTTTTTATGAAAAATGTTAAAATGTTTTATATTAAAAATGTTAAAGTATTTATTAGTTTTAAAAATATGTAGTTAATAATATTAATAATTTAGCCAAATGGGCTGTTATTTATTCAAATGGATGCACAAATCTTTCCCGTATAGATATTAAGTTTCCTGGTTCAGGACATGCTGAACATATTTTAGGGTAAAGGGGCTTTCCAAAGACTGCGTTTCAATTAGTTGACAATGGTTGGAATTCTCGGCTTGACGGTTGTCCGCAAATAAAATGCAATTTTAATGACAAAACTCTCACACGTTGTGGCATGTGGCATGTGGCATGGCTACAAAGTCACAATTCTAATTAGCCAACGTGCTGCAATAAAGCGCCGGAAAACATCGCCCTGGGGCGTCGCCGCGTCGAGGTGTGCTGGGAAACTGCGGAATGGTTTCGGTTCGGCTCGATTCAGTTGTGGCTCGCTTTGATTTTGTGTAGGCTGTGGAGGGAAGAGTGCGGGGGAGGGGATGGAAGGGAAGGGTCTGCATTTGTGTGGGTGGCTTGCAAATCAAATCAAATTAAGTCAAAGTTGATGGCGCATTTTACAGTTGTTGCCATCCCCAGAGTATGGATGGGCAGCCAGTGGGAGGATGTGGTTGTTGTGGTGGGAGGGGGAGGTGAAAAATTTAATAAAGCCTTGTGATTGTTGTTGTTGTTGTTGTTGTTGTTGTTGTTGTTATTGTTGTTGTTGCCGCCTGCGGTTGTTTGTTGTTCATTTCGCGGCCATCGTCATTATCTGCATGTAATTTCTCATTTTCATAGTCAATTAAGTCAATCACACGCCCTTTTAGCCACCGCAGCGCCGTCGCCGTCGTCGTCGTCGTCATCGCAGTCGTCGTCGCCGTCGTCAGCGTCGTTGTTAGCGTCAGCGTCGGCGTTGATATTGCCATCGGCTTGAAAGCCACCCTGCAAATTAACACGTCGTCGCCGCAGTTTTTGTTCTTGTTATTATTGTTGTTGTTGTTGTTGTTGGTGTTGTTGTCGTGGGTTGCTGGTTTGTTGAATTGGTGGGTTGATGGGCTGACGGGCCTTTCGTGTGTTGGCGGACTTATGGGCTGGTGGCGAGGGTTCCGTTTCCGTTGCTGTTGCTGTTGCTGTTGCCGTTGCCAGCGTTGCCAGCGTTGCCTTTTGTTTATTTGTAACGCAATGCAGCGGCGCGTTCATTGCTCAATTTTCATCGATGTTGCCAAAATTACGTATTCATAGTTTTTGGCCGCTGCGGCCCAACAAATCCACCACCACCACAAACACTAACACCAACACCAATACCGTCACCACCACCGCCGTCGTCAGCATTACGAATAGCATTACCAAAAGCGCATCCAACAACAAACAGGACGTTACCCAGGACCAGCTCAATAACTGTAACAATTTCAAGCACTAAAAGGACACGTGGCAGCTGCTTTTAAAATTGAATTTCCTGCATGTAATCTTGTCGAGTCAATTGTTTCTGCGTGGGCTCTGCTTGTGGCGTGGGCAATACCGAGACCCTTTGCCTTTACCACACACCCCTCCTCCCCATCAGGCAATCCATCCTCCACCCCTCTGTGTGTTGTTCACGATGTTGTTTTTCGGGTGAATCGCACACGTGCAACTTCTGGGTGTGCAGACGCGTGCGCCTTGCCCTTGCCCCCTTGCCGCCTTCCCCATCCAACACGGTTCTGCACTCCGCACCAGCCACACTTCTTTATTTATGAAGATGCGGCCAATATGTTGACTATTTGTGAACACCACCCACTCCCACACCCAGGAGCAACATGAGTAAGGCATAAATGGGTGTGCGGTGTTATGTGCTTAGCCACTGGCATTGTGACCAGGATTAGCTTTTGACTTCAGACACCTAACCACAATGCTGTGTCAGGGGGGGAACAAGGGCTAATTGTTAAAAGAAATAAATTCATTCAGATTGGAAAAAATTATGTGTAAATACTAATTTATTACTAGCAATCTATTCCAATACGATAAATACAATTTTTTGCTAAGACTATGCTAAAAAGAAATGAATTTAATAAACTCTACAAAATGTATAAGTTAATTAACACTAAATAAACAATAATATTTCACATAAAAAAGCGATTTGAACGAATTTAAAAATTGTATCTTCATTTTATTTATTTAATTTTGCAGCAGCTTTCAACAAGAATTCAAAGAATATTTCGAAAAAAAAAGTAAGCAATTTATTTAGTTTATTTTTCTGTCCCAATAAGCAGAACAAAAATTTATTTGATTATTAAATCTATTTGCCGCAACTCCCACAACTTGAGAATTCACACGAAATGATGATTCGCAGTTCATTTGTGGCATAATTAACATGTCAAAAACGAAGGGAAAATGGGCGAGGGGAAAACCATTTGCCCGATTCTATACCAATATACCCCCAGGACAAACGGGAGCACTTTATGGCCCAAGTTGCGTGTCTCGCAACGTTTGCCATTTAAAAGCCACCAAACATCAATTTAAATATTGCATTACAATGATTTGCATAAAGGGCCGAAAGCCAGAGTCAAAGTAGAGTGAGTCAGTCAGTCAGTCAGTCAGTGAGTGAGTGAGTGAGTGAGTGATTGAATGAGTGTGTGAATGAGTGTGTGAATACTGATGACTGAGAACAAGTCGCTGTCTCAGAACTCAAAGCCAACACAGTCTAATGATACACATACAAATACACATACATATACATATATATATACATATATATATATATATATATATACCCTGTACAGATTTGAATTCTACACAAAACTACCCTCTCAGCACTAATGAGATGCCTTGAATAATATTAAATTTATTTGCATATATATCACAAGTAAAGTGACAATAAAAGTTTGTAATTATACAGAGCAAAAATTATAAATAACAATAAAATATAATTTTATATAAAACACATGTAAAATACATAGATATAAAATTATAAATACAAAAGTATTTTAAAAATTCAATTCTCGAAAAATATATATGGGTATAAATAAATTTTGATAGCAGTCTGAAACAACATTTTTGACATCTTCAAAAAGAATACTCCAAATTTATTGCATTTGACAAAAGCTTAATATTCAATTTTTAAATATTTAAAAATTTGACTTTATTTCTAGTGAACCCCGACTATATACTCAATAATATTTGGCATTAACTATAAATTTTACCTGCTCCTATTGTGAAGAAATACAACAGAATGTTGAAAATTTAAAGCAGATACAGATTTTTTATATAGTTTGATGAGCACTTTTTAAAATTTAAAAATAAATAAGTTGTGTATGCCCGACGAAATTATAAAGTTTATCGAAGTATATAAAAATAAAAATAAAAACACAAAACATATTTTGATTAATTAAAAATAATAAAAATAAAATATATATATATATATATATAAATATAAGTTATTAATTAATATTGCAAAGAGAAAAAATATTTGCAGAATTTTGTATCTTGAAATCGCTATATTAATGATATAGATAAGACGAAATATGCTTCATAAAGACAGTTGGAATATGTTGGAGATCTGTTACATAAATATTCAGAATTTTATACAACCATTTTTATCACATTTTCATGTCGAGGATATGAAAACCATTAAACCAATATAAATTTGCACTTTCACATGACCTCGCCTCGCCTCGTCGGTTGATATTCCTCCTCAATATTGGTGTCACAGTCAGTCTGACTTAGTTCATGTATATGTGTGTGTGTGTGTGTGTGTGTGTGTGTGTTTGTTGGCTAATTTGAATATGCCGAAACTCGAGCGTGTGTATGTTTAATGCTTCCCACGATATTGATATGACTTTGTCGTGCCGCTGGGGGTTCGCTTCAAATCAAAATTCAAATCAACAAACAATAGAGTTGTGGCAGCCATTAGTGGCAGCAACGCACGTCAACTTAGTCATTAGCAAGGGGGGAAATTCACACGTGCAACACCTGAGCAGTGGCATGATCAATTTTTGCCTTTTCCCTTCCCACCCCCCCCCCAGATCCTGGCTCAGATCGACAGAAAAAAAACCAAAAAACCCTGTCAATTATTTATCCTTTGATTTTGATTGCATTACTATTTGTAAATATCAACAACAACAAAAAAAGCAAAACAAACAGCGATTTGTATGCAAACACTGTGAACTGTGAGTTGAGGGTGCAGTCAACGCTTGTCCCACAATAGACAAATCAATCAATATAAAATTCTTAACCTCGACCTCGTCCACGTCCACGTCCACGTCCACGTCCACGTCCTCGTCCTCGTCCTGGTCGTTCACGTCACAACATTTGGGCGCCGCCGCTGAGGAGCATTCAGCAATTAGCTGGCTGAGCATTTTGAAACCGAACCGAACCGAACCGCACCAAACGGAAGTCATTAAATTGGCCATTCAAAAAGGGTTGCGGTGCGGGGTTCACGGTTGCCACATCGCGACGTGTGCTGCCTAATTGCAACAGAGTGGGAGTCACACGACCAGGGGCACAACATGAAATTCGAGTAGACAATAGACGGCTTGGCGGAATCAGCCGACAGATGCCCCAAGTTGTTGCAACGTAGCATGAGGCAATCAGCTCAACTCACAACAAGTGTTTAGCAGCATTAAAAAAGAAAAAGAAGAAAATTAACAAATATTTTGCAGCCATCATCAAATCTTAAATTATCATTATCAATTTTTTAACGGCTTTAATTTGTTTCATTTATTCCAATATATTTATATAATATTTTATTATATCTTTTCTACAACTATATCTTAAGATACAACTAAACATATAAAAATATCTACGGAATATTTCTTTAGATTTTTTTTACTATAAACAAAAAGGCGCATAAAACAGTTTTTCACAATTTTGCCAAAATTGCGGATTGCATTTTTGAAAATTCTGTATTAAACACTGATATGCCTTAAATTAAATTTCTTAAATTTTATTAAATATTCAGACTTATTTTATACATATATATTCATAAATTATAATCAAGGATTACTTGGGGATTCCGGGATTCCCTGTTTTGTACACACAATTAAAACATTGTTTGTCGAGTTAATCATTTAGTAATTTAATACGTTGTTTTTTCCTATTCGAACTACTGAAATTATTAAATAATTTTAACGATGACTTTCAGTATAAACTATTTATTATATTGAATATATACTGACGATTGGACTTTAATATTTTTCCTTAAGTTCGATTCCAAATGCTTTTCCCATCTATCTTCTCAAGACGGATATTTTCACAGAGTTTTAGTTAGCTTGAACAATAAATAATAAAAAAATTAAATAGTTGTATTTATATATTTCGTTGATCACCTTCCGACATCAAAAATATAGTTAAGCATATGTGTGAAGGAGTTGTTTTATATGACTTGGATTATAGCATAAAATATCCAATACAAAAATCATACAAAAAATGACAATGCCCGAAAAGGGAACAAAACACAGTACACTGGATACTGGACACTGGACAGTGGACACTGGACATGGATGAAGTAACGAGGCACCAAGTGCCACATAAATCACTGATGCGAGTCGGACTCGTGGTGAGTGCCGTGGCTTGAGGTGGGGGCCAGGACAATTGACGTCAACAATAACTAACAATGATGTCAACTTGTAATTGAATTGATTGACAATATTTTATGTGGAAGTAGAATGGACCAAGTATAGCTGACATTTCCGAGTCAGTCGGCCCCGTTGGGCATTAATGATAAAATTTGTTTAGATTAGCATTAATGGATCCCGCTCGACGCACAATGATGGCCAACAACATAACATGGATGTTAAGGGGCTCTGACCCTGCATGTTTCCTGTGTGTTGCCCTGGCCCAGAACCCCGGCCCCCCTGCCACTGTCCTCGAATCGCCGACTCTGACGCACACAGGACACGGGCGAGTGGCTGGTTGGCCATAAAAAACGATAAGACGACTATTCAATAAAAATACTTTGAGCGGAAAAACAAACTTGAATGGCGATAAAAAAAAATACAAAAAAAAAAAAAAACAGAGAAAGAATGAAAGACGCATCGATAAGGGTCACAAAATTGGCGTACAACTCAAGTCCAGCACCCACTCCGCCCATTCGATTTGAACAGCTTGTGGCACAAGGACGAAGACGAGGACGAGGACGAGGACAAGGACAGGGACAATATGCACCCTTCAGTTGGGCTGCGCTTTTTAGTTAATGAAATCGTTTGCTAAATGAAACGTAAAGCCGAAATAAGCAGCAAACATAAGCCAAATGGTATAAAGGCCAACCGAAATCAAGTCAATCCTTTTTGTGTATTAGCAACGGCAACAGCAACAGTAATAGTTTCAGCCAAGCGGAAGCGGAAATGTGTCGCCGTTCAATACCAGCGTCAAGATTTTAAAATCAAATTTGAAGTTTTTTATTTTGATATCGTTGATTTTAAAAAATCAGCCACAAAATGAGTTTAAAGCCACTTCAAATTGATATTTGGTGCTTGGCCCTGGCCACATTCGATTTGATGTGGCTAACTGTGTGTGCGTTTCCGTTTCCGGTTGCCAGATTCGCTTTCGCTTTTATGCTGTGGTCTGCACTCGGCCATTGCGATTAATTTGTTGATTTATGAAATACGGAAGGGTTGCTTAATTCCCTCTTGACAGACGAACAGACCAAGTCCAATTCCAGGCGAGAGATTTTCATCATTGCCCCAGAAATTGTGTTGCAAGTGCCGAGAAATATAATAAAATAATTGGCATAACATGCGAAATAAAGCTAATCAATTTGAAATATATATTATTTATATTATTATGCTTATGATAAAATTTATTTATCTACTTTGCAATATTATAATAAATGAAATAGATTTTTGCATTGCAGGGCATTCGCTGGGCCTGTCTTGGCCCTGGATTGAAATGCCTTTTTAACGTGATTTTATTTTTTGTTGTCGGAATAGCGTTATACAAACTGCAAACCGTGCGCTGACAGCAGCCAATTACTGCAATGTATTCTCAGTCCGGACAGCTCCAAGCCCAGTCAAAGTTCCACACCCACTCCCAGACCCTCACACAGACCCAGACCAGGTCCAAGTCCAAGTTCTGGTCGCAGTCATATCTTTTGCATTTGCATTCGAATATTGTATTTGTACTTGTTGTCTGGTTATCAACACACACTTCCGGAACTTAATGGCCTGAATCCTTTTGCTGCTCCTGCTGCTCCTGCTGGTGCTGTTTCTGCCTTGATTTGCCTTTTTGAGTTTCTGTGTTATTGCTGCCGCCAAATTTGTTTGCCGCCGTTATTTGCCCAGGACACTTGTAAAGTGCATTGGCCTGTAATAATTCCATGCCCAATTCAGAGAGAGAGAGCGGAAGAGAGAGGGGGGAAGTGTGGGCAGAGAGAGATACAGAGAGTGGAAGAGAAATTCAAAATAAAATCGGCGCATTCTGATTTTGCAGTCGTATGTTTTTTTTATTTTTTTTATTTTTTACACCGCAAACAAATGTGCTTTGTACCCCAGTCCATTTACAGGGTATACGCCAGTCGATTATGTTTGACTTTTGTTATTTTGCCTTCGTTATTTGTCTTCTGGTTGTCTGCTCTCGTAATTATTTGGAATCGTTCGTTTTGCTCGTATATCTTGCAGTTTGTGTAAATCATTTGCAACGTTGACTTTGAATTATGGAAAAATTGGTAAAAATTTACGAGCATTGTTTTTCGTATAAGAATTGAAATTGAGCTGAACTCGGTGATTTTTTGGGTTTATTCGAATGCCGTTTTTGTTGACATTTTAAGACGGTTCAGCTGAATCTGATGTGCTGTTGCCATTGTTTGTTTGCATTGTTTGTTGCCATGTTTATTAAACGCAATTTACACGCTTTGTTTTTAATGCGCTTTTGATGAAGCCATCATGTCACATTACATCAAAAGTAGCAGCTAAATCAGCAAGTTGCGCATCAAGTTGCCCATTCGTTCAGCAATGTGTGAGGGTGTTAATACACACACACACACACACACACACACACAGAGAGAGAGAGAGAGAGAGAGTGGGTACACACAATAACAACACAATAAAACAACACAAATCTCCAGGCAGTCATCACTATACCCATTCTCATCTCCGACTCCCGTCCCGATCCGGCCATTTAGCAGCACGTCTCATTGCAAAAATCTCATAAACACTTTCCTCCTGCTTGGGCCGGGCGAACAAATTGAAATCTGGTTAGGCACAAGGGTGTTCTTCGAGGGTGTTGGCTGGGCAAAAGGGCGATGTGGGATGTGGGATGTGCGGCGTTTAACTGCCAAAACAAACATTTGGCCAAAGGCAAAAGCGTTTTGGGCATTCATGAGTAGCTCAAAATCAAAGCGAGCTTGAAGAAAATGAACTGAAGGCGAGTTTGGTTGGATGGGGGGGGGAAGTGGGGAGAGATGTATGAGCTATATAGCCGGAACAGATCAAATCCCAACCCTAAATGATTCGACTACAAATACATATATATATATATTTATTTATTAGTATGTTGCATTTAGACTGATGTGCTACATATTAACTGACACACACACACACACATAGGCATGTCTCTGTGTATGTGTGTGTGTGTGTGTATTGTTGGCCATCTACAGATACATGATTTCGTTATCCTCTTAGCGAATGAAAGCAGTTATCCATATCTATATAAATTGATTTCGATGTGCAATGAGTCAAAGAGTAATCAAGATTGTTGTGAATTGACTATCAAAAAAATTATTCTAAATTCTTAAATAAAATTATGTAAATTATTATAATGCTAAGCTGTATGCAAAAATATAGATGCAACAATTTTATATATATATTTAATATGTTATTTATATATCGCATGTAATAATAAAATGAAGTTTCATCAATAGTGGCGAAAATGTGATGAATAATAATGTCCATTGAGGCTTAGTTCTCCTTCTCCCTCTCCCTCTCTCTCTCTCTCTCTCTCTCTCTCTCTCTCTCTCTCTCTCTCTAATATATACTAAATTAGTTTTATACCTGTTTTAAAGTTGAAGGTTTTGTGCTTGAATTATAGTAATTAGATTTCAATATAGAAAAGAATTTATATAAATTAAATACAATAAAAAATATGTTAAATAAATAAAAATTAATTTTTTGCATATGTTTGATCAACAAATAAAAAAACCAACAGTTAAGTGAAGAGAAAATTAATTTAACTAACATTAAATGGACTAAAAATAATTTGTAAAAACATTTAAAAATCAATGCGATTATTATCGACATTTAAGAGAGAGCCACTTGGGAATGTCCTTAAGGACTTTCTAAACAAAAAAAACCTGAAGTGCATTGAAACCGAACTGGAATCCAAAACAAAAATTTATTGCTCATTATCATCTATGAATGGGCCAAAACGAAGCCGGCTTGTTCAGATTTTATGGGATGATGGGAAGAAATGCACTGGAAATGGGCTGCAAAATGAAAGATGCTGACCAGAAAAAAAAAAAAAAAAAATTGAAAGATACAAAAAAATGAAGAGTAAAGCCAATTCAGCCACTTGCTCATTGTTATTGCACTGAGAGTATCTTTTTTTTAATGCTGCCTCAGCATCAACAGCAACAACAGCAACAACAAAAGCAACAACAACAACAACAAAAGCAACAGCGACAATGCCAATGTGTCATGCTTGTTGATTTGTAAGGATGCAGTGCAGCCGTTGTCAGTTGTATTGACCGGAAAATCATAAAGCTCTTTGTGCCCGGCACCAGCAGCCAGAGGAGAGGAAGTCAAATGGAAGCGGCAGCGTCATGTTCGTGACCCCCGACCCCCGACCACCGACCACCGATCTGCGACCCCCATCTTGGCCTTTGGTCATTTTGTTTCATCATCGCTCACAGTTGGCACTCAATTCTTGTGTGATTCCGTCTCTCCTTGTGCCCAAACCGGAAATGTTGCCCAATGCATTCAATCTGTGTCGTTTGCTCTTCGATTTTCTATTACATAATTATAATCCTTTCTTTTTATGATTTTATTTGTTACTTGACTTGTAGTTTGGAGTTTTTCAGTTTTCAGTTTTCAGTTTTTGTCTAAAGTCTTAGCGTATTTCCGCCGCAAAAGTTCTTCTTTATTATGGAAAACTGTTCATAAGTTGACAGGCAGTAAACAGGATTTGCTCAGACGCAATCGGAAATGCTAAGACGCCAACATCCATTCCATTTGGGGTCGCTGATCGAAACAACTTTCAACATTCAACATACATATGACAGGAAGTCAATTTTCTTGGATTTGTGTTGCCACCTCTCTCTCTCTCACTCACTCTCTCACTCACTCTCTCTCTCTCTCTCTTTACATTTCTCTGTGTGCTGTGGCTTGGTTTATCAAATTAGAGCAAGTGCACAAATTGAGCACATATCATTTTTTGGTATATAAAAAAATCATAAGAATATAATTTGAATTTTTGACTATATATTCTGTCAGTTAATTCTCAAGTGCCTTAAATGAAGTTTATTTCGGGCTTTAAAAATTACAGTTTTGCTGAATTTTCTTTTACTATTATTTATCATGCAGAAAACGCAAAAAAAAACATAAACATTAAATTAAACTATCGGTTTAATTAGCATTTATTTAATAAAATATGCATTTAATTATGGACTTTCTTTCATGCGCATATTTATCAGTAAAATTAAAAAATTTGATTTTTTTAAGTCTGACATATTTGAAGTATTGGCAAATTACAATCAGCATAAAAAAAATGCATAGCAAAATATTTTCAAACGCTACAAAATATTTTTTGCAAGCGCAAAAACTTATAATACTAATATAAATACATGTTTTAATAATAAATTAATATATTTATATTCATACTAGATTTAAAAAAAAAAAAAAAAAAAAAAAAATGGAATTTCTAGTAAAACGAATCGACATTGCTGTGGCACCAATTGAAAATTCAAAATTTCAAGCTTTACATATATTTTTCGTATATATCGGAGTATACAAAAAAAAAAAGAACACAAAGAAAAACATATTTTTTTTAAATGGAGTTCACAACTAACTTTTTGAACATATTTCCATGAGAGTGTACTGAAGTTTCAAAAATTCTTCGAAACTAAGAAGAATTCTAAAAAAAAAAAAAAAAAATGAGATAGGGCATTATTAATTCGAGTGTGATCAACTTTAGTCGAGCAAATGACCCATAAATGACACGCACACAAAATATAATTTAGCCGGAGTTGCGCTCATGGACAGTTCCAAGTGAGGATAGTTGGACACGCAGAGCCACCGAGCCACCGAGACCATCGCCCAAAAAGCATATGGCATGCGCTTATCCTTTTATGAGTGCACATTAGCCATTATATGATGCCGTTATGATTTACGCCCCACCAACCACTAACAGGAGCCGGCTGAATTGACTCAACCCACCCACATAACCCAAGCCCAAGCCAGGACACCATCGGTGAGCGGCGTCGTCCTCGTCGTCGTCGTCGTCCGGTAAGTGCCACCGTTGTGCAGCTAAGTGGAAACTATAGATAGTATAATTGTAGTTGCAGTGTGAGGTGCATTGTCTCTGTGGCGACCGACTATTTTGTATATTAAAATGTTGGCGCATTGAAATTTATTTGCCGATTTCTTGATTTATGACATCGCATTTCTTTTATTTCACCGGACTCAAATGGCCGGGCCTGGCCAAGCGCTCCGCTGTCCGTTGGTCAACAACAAATGATGCGTCAGCGTTCATTTCATGCCTCGCCATGTAGCACGCATTAAAGCACACACTTACCTCCCCATACACATGCCCCAAAAACACAGCCCACACCCCACCCCACCAAGTCAGGCTCAGATCGCTTAATTGTAAATGTCTCTTTGTGCGGTTTCTTGTTGTCACCATGGGTCACGGTCACGGGTAGGGCGCGGGGCACCACCGATACCTTCAGCCCTGTACGTGTCTTGGCTGGCAATTAACAGATTTACGTTTGCTGCATTTGCAACTGAACTCTTTCAGCCTAATTTGCACGATGATAATACAAAGAATTTTGAAGACAGCTGAATAATTTACAAAATTCACTGCAAAAAAATAACGTTTTCCTGCAATAAGTAAAATTGCTGCAAAATGAAAATCGCCCTGCAAAATACATTTTTTTTTTCCTTTATATAAAAATAAATAATTTATATTTCTTATACACATGTATCTAAATATTATTTTAACATTTCGAAATTCCGAAAATAAAACTAATGTAAAAGTTCGCATAAAAAATAAAAATTACAAATAGTCTTTTTTATTTAATTAATACAAATAGAGTCTTTTAGATATTAAACGAAGTCTATCTTTGAAATATCAATTCTTCGATCAATAAAGTTAATTAGTTAATTAAATTAATTTTAAAAAATTCAAACTCGCTTTCACAGATTTATATTTATTGACAAATCTTATGTAAAGGTAGAAACAGTTCATTAAATATGAATAATTAATAACAAAATGTGGATGTAAATTAGTACATAAAATAATTAATTTAGAACTATATTCAATATAGATAATTTAGGGACATTTTTAATTAATTATTGCATATTTACCTCTCAGACAGATCCATGCACAGTTGAGAAAAACCAGTAAAATAAAATGTTGGCAACAATTGTGGCACGCAAGTAGGAAAAATTGTGAATTGAAGTTGTGAATTTTTTGAAATGTATTGAAAGATACGTCTCCGACACTAGACAGTATATATATTCCTGATAAAAATCTGTACATCGGTATTTCGGTTTATATGCATAGAAAACACTCAGCATTCCCAGAAAGGATTTCGAATATAAAATAATCATATAAAAAAGTTAATTCTACTTCAAATTTTAGAAAAAGTGCACAAAAGTTATTAATATTTCTAGCTACGATCTACAATTTGATGTATGCCTAAGAAAGCAGTTATTTATTATTTTAATAATATTATTTCTTTTCTTATTTACTGGTGAATCGCTTGCCAACGTCGACTAAATTTCCAACAATAGATCGCAATTGGACGGACGCATTTGACTACTGTTTTTTATGTGTATTGTTTTTTGATGATGCTTTTAATATGCGAATAAAATGAATTATTCATTACAGCTGCGATTGCTGGCCAACCAACGACTTTGCAGCACATTGTTGCTGTCACCTCTCTCTCTCTCTCTTTTCTGAAACTATCTCTCTCTCCCTCCTCTTTCTCTCGGTCTCTCTCTCTCTCTGTCTCTCTGTCTGCCACTCTGCAGCTTAAGTTGCCGCACAGCAACAAACTTGCCGACACTTATTAGCCTCGAGTACATCAATCATCGGCTTGTTTTAATTTTAAAAAATCGCACGCTGTTCAACTGTATCCTTCTGATCGTCCTGTTTGTCGTGTAGTATATGAAATAGGAAGGGGGGTGGGGCGCAATGGTACGTGTGGCCTCCGCCAGGGGGTTGTGCGCAAGTTGTAGCACTTAATTAAATGCCACAGGCCACACGCCCCCTGTTGGGCAACGTTGCTCTGAATGGAATCCCGCCCACTGTGCAGCATGTGCGGTATCTCTTTCTGGCAAAACCTTCTCTATCTCTCTTCTCTCTCCCTTCTCTTTCTCTCTCTCTATCTCTTTCTCTCTCTCTGTGTCTGTGTGTATCCTTGGGAAATTTCCAAAAGACGCAAGGAAATTTTAGTATCACGTTTAAAGACCGCCATTTTCTTTTGTTCTATTTTCACTTGAATTCACTTAGTGTTTTGGGCTGATGGTTCTGGTTGTGGTTGTGGGTCGGGTCTTGGGGTTGGTATTCGCTACAAAATTCAACTTAAGCATTTTTCTTGTGGTCTACAGACAGACTGGGTTGGGGGTGGGCGTAACTGGCTTATCTGTCGGCACAAATATGCTTATGTGGCGCACAAGATTGATCTGTTTAATAAGCAACCTTAAATTTTGATTACGAAAAGTGTAAACCTTTTTTAATCTACTTTTATATCCGCTATGAACATATTTTTCCAGCGCCTATCTCATTATGAATACAAATTCCGTAAGTCCCCGGATGAAATTTTTATCGCTGAAAGCCCTAAAAACCTAACAAAGCTGGCATTTTTTATAAATATACTTGTACATTGTCAAATTCAAATTAATTAAATTCACTCAAAGAACCTTCTACTAAAAATTACTCTTAATAATGTATTAAATTGTATTACAAGTATATAATTATAATTACAGGTATATAATATGTGTTACATTTATTAACTTATGTAACTTACATAAATGGTATTTGTCCTTTCCAGTAGTATTAATTGATTACGATATTTGTGGAAATATAAACAGCTTACAACTTAAATAAATATTTAGTTAACTTGAAAGATAAAGTTTTAGGAAATCAATACGTTTTTGTTTTATTTGTTATTGTTTTTTTGTTTTTTCATAAATAACAATGATACTTGTTGGTTTTGCAGTGCTCATTTAGGTTACGCGATATTTAAATTTTAATTTTTTTTTATTTTAACAGCCGAAAGCAAAAAAATATATATTATACCTCCATCCAAATCAAGAAAAATGCTTCCATTGTAATTGATTTATTCAATTCTTTTTAAATGTCAATGAAACAGAGAAAATCTATATTTTATATTCATTTAAATTTTTCGCGCCCTGACAGCCTTGCCAACATAGCCGTAAGTTCAATCAGAAATGTTAACGTACAGACAAAGTTGATTTGACATATAAAAGCCAATGATGAATCGTTAACAGTAATAATCAGCATGCGCAATGCCAGCTAGTATTTTTGTATCTGGGCTTCAATTATTAAAATGGAAATAGCTTGTTTATGTGTGGCTTTGATACAATTTCAAAAGCATACAACAATTTGCGCTCAGGTGTAGGAAAAGCATAAGGTGTTAAGCTGGTGCTCATTTGCTACAATGTTATCGACTGTTATTGAATAACAGAAAAATTACAGTGCTGCATGAAACAGCTAACAAAGGGCGCAATAATTCAAAAAGACAAAAGTGGAAAATTCTTGTAAAAGTTATTTGATATAAAGTTAATGCTATAAAAACGGTGTGACCCGAAGAGGGCACTTAGCATTTGCTTGAGTTGCCTTGCACTTAGCTATAGATTATGTAATATATATTAGAACACAGAAAAACCCAAAAACCTATTCCGATACAAAGCGCTATCATATTACTGATTGGCAAGTTTTTGCTTACACATTGGCTGATTAATTTGTGGCGTTAACACTACCGTTTTGTGGCTTGTACTGTTACTGCAAACGTAAAGACTCTGTTAACTATGTAATGGTGTGAAAAGTCTGTTAGTGCAATCGATACATCGATGTAAGAATATCGGTAAGATTTTGGCTTCGCAATGGAATGCAGACAGTTCACCGCTATTCGTATTTGTGGGTCGAACGTTCGATTGTGATGCAATTGTTGTTTTTTTTTTTGGTGAGAGAGAAAGTGAAAGTTGCGCTTGGGTCTCTGCAGATAGGTAGCTAAACTCAGTTGATATCAAACCAGATCCACGCCTTTACATGCTGAATGTGGAACCATTCCAAAAGGTCAACCACCAGAAGCAGCAACAACAACAAAACACACGTGATTCACAAGAAGTGTGTGAACGGGGGGGAAGAAAAAAGCGGCCAATGTTCACGCGACTTGAAAGTTGCGCGCGTAACTGGGCCACAGCCAGTATAACCTCAAAGCGGGCCCAAATTATTGCACAGCGATTTGAGCCATGAGCCGCATGGCGTCCAGTTCAGGTTGGAGCATTCTGCCCTTTCGGGTCTCCACCACAACAAAAGTGAGTTTATGACAGAATTGGAATCAGTTCATGCTCATCTTCAATCGCTTTCAGGTGGTGCTTTTCTCACTGACCGCTGGAGTGGCGCTGATGGGCGTCCTTTCGCGTTACTTGCGGCGCCGAAAACCGCCGCGTCCACAGCGACGGGTGCGTAAATATACTGGACGACGGACACGGAACAGTATGCGTAGTCTCAATGATCTAGCATCGACAGCCGGCTCCAAGGCATCGGCACGTTCAGCCAGTCCAGTTGGCTCCACCGTCGCATATTCGGATCGTTTGTCATTGGCCTCGGGCTCCGTTGGCGCTGGGGCACAGAATCAGCAGACGACGCCTAGCGTTGGCATTGGTGCTGCTGGTATCGTTACACAGCTGACGGCGCAGCAGCTGGGCGTGATGGGCATGGAGGCGCTGGACACGGTGATTAACTTTTGGGAGGATGCACTGGCCGCACATTATTCACCGGGCGGTATGCCCGCCTCGCTGACAACCGCTGAGGATTCAGAGTTTTCTCGTGAGATCCAAAATTTGCTGGAAATGTCGTATACGCTGCAGGAGCATAGCGAACTCCTCTTTCTAGATCAGCGGTCGGTGCTGTTTCGCGAGGAGCATTCCATAGACGAGGCCGCGGAGGATGGCATGGCCGCGGGGACATTGGCCATCGGTTACGATGACGATGATCGACACTCCCGCAAATCGGGCAGCGTATTAAGTCGCACTGGTTCCGATCCCAATTTCGATTCGGCAGAAAGTTTCGCCTCTGCCCTCGACCAGGTGGCCGATCTGCGCGAATTTGAATCGTTCATTGAGACGGCGTACGAAGAGTATCCGCTGTTTCAGACGGCGCTCAAGCATCATGACGAGTACACAGTGCCCTGTCGCACAATACGATCGGACCTGATGCACTGCAGCAGCGACACCGAATATCTGGCGAAGCTGCACTGTGTGCGGCTCGCCTTTCAATTTCTATTCAAGGATCCGGCGGTGGGCCAATGGATCTGCGATGCGGGCAGACAGATACTGACCGATCTGTTGTGCCTGAGCGACAAGGATACCAAAGAGTTCCTTGTCGGCTACGAGGATATGATTAACTTCCTACACGAGCCCAGCAACTGGCCCTGCATCAAAATGGAGCTGGAGCAGCGCAACGTCAAAGCCATGACATTCTACGACATTTGCCTTGACTTCATCATACTGGACTCGTTCCGTGACTTGGATGCGCCACCAGCCAGCGTTACGGCTGTCGTCCAGAATCGTTGGCTCTCCAATGGCTTCAAGGAAACGGTAAACTTACAATTAATTCAAAATATATCATAAAAAAAATATGCCAAGTTTCAATTCTTAAATAGCATCTGCAAAAATTCCAAATCCAAAAATAAAGCTTCAATTTTTCGAGATCAAATTTACAAGTGAACTTTCAAGAGTGGATTCTTTGCCGAATATATATTGATGATGATTCGTTTACAAGATGAGAACACACTGCCATATCTATATATATATATATATATATGCATATAACAAACCTAAATCGGACAAATACACTGAATAAATACGCCATTATGAATCACGAATCAAGCTCATTGAATTGAAAGATGTAATAATATATCGTGTGTATATATTATTTACATCGTTGGCAAATAGCACTTGAATTGATCAAATTCCAAAGTATTTTATTGATATTAATTTTTTTTTAGTGAATTTATTGATTAATCTGAAATTATTTGCAGGCGCTGGCGACGGCTGTGTGGTCGGTGCTGAAGGCCAAGAAGCGTATGCTCAAATATCAGAATGGTTTTATGGCACATTTCTATGTCATATCGGAGCAGATATCACCGCTGATGGCCTGGGGCTTCTTCGGACCCAATGAGAATCTGCGTGATATTTGCCATTATTTTCGGGAACAGCTGCTCGCATTTCTCGCTGACATTTTTAGCTTCCAGAAGAGTCGCTTCACCACTATCGAGGACTTTTCCCAGGATGTGCTCCAGCACATGCAGACACGTGTCAACAACATTGGCGTCAAGTTTAGCCAATAAAGTTACACACAGAGTGTGACAGAGAAAGAGAAAGAGAGAGAGAGAGACAGAGCACAAAGGATATTCATGCTTGAAAAGATGATGAATGGATTCTTCAGCCCAAAATTATTGGCTTATTTTTGATGGCAATCAAATTCAAATCAATTCATACCACACAAACATGTTGACTAATTTTAAAGCCACCTACACACACACACACACACAGACACACGCTTAAACACACACAGACATTGACATTTATGATTAAGATTAAAGTCGCCAAAAACATTTGTAAAATAAAACTGTTTACTTGACTATCACAAAATGCGAAAAGCAGCTGTTGCTCAACCCACCTGGCAGCTGCCTTGGAGCAGACCCATAGAATGATCGTTAGTCGCTGCCGTCAGTTCGTTGCTGCAACATGTCCAAGGGTTGGGGCTTCATCGCTGGATTTGTAGCGCTCCTTGCATTTGTGAGTAGCATCCAACTGTGGGCACATTTTAAATGGAATCAGTGCAATGATGTTTTCTTTAGATCTACTGCTTTGGTGCGCTCCACTTGCTCAATCAGATTGTCCACATCGATGGGGAGGCGGCATTAGCTGAGGAACTTCAACGGCCACCGGACGAAGGCCAACGCTGTCCGCGCACACTTATTGTAGAAGCTGAGGGAAATGGGCATCTCACCTGGATGGAACTCTTCTATTTGAAATGGATACTGATGCTGACCATATTCTACACGTTCGTAGTCATGCTACTCATACGTGCCCTGTGCATGAGTGATGTTTATATCAATTTTCTTACCTCGAATGTGGTAAGCAACTGTTGCATTACTTTCGCATACACCCCCCCACACGCCCCTCACATTCCTCCTTAGTGAACCTAGTTTTGTACCGTATATGTCTTGTAGATGATGCTCGTTGGCGGCCTCCTCTCCATTGTCCTGGTTATAGCCACTCTCATTATACACGACCGGTTGCCATTCAAGGAGATGTGGTGCAATAAGCTCATCATCGGATTCATGTACTTCATAGCCACCAATATTGCCATCGTCGTCGTCTTCTTCGTCATCCTCTCCTGTCATCATTACTTTCACTTGGATCAGCCCCCCCACTTCTAGTTATGGAGCAACTAGAATCGAAAAAACACTCATTATTATTATTCATTGAAAAGAAACAAATGCAAGTAATATTAAATTTTCTACATTTTAGAACCGCAGAGATGAGAAATCATATTTACCTATTATATATATATATATAAATATATATATATATAAATATATATATATATATAGACAGGGATTAGTTTTTAGGCATTTTTAACCTAGTTAATAATTTGTATTTAAATTTTACATTTTTAAAATTATTGTTTTGGACATTATTATAAACTTCTTAGCAATATATATCAAAATTGATATAAAAAAAAAATGTTGAATTCACTATTCACCAAATGCAGATTTAATCAATATTTTTTAATATTATTTTTGTTATAATTTTATTCATGTTTTTTAGTTTTGTTGGTGTAGAATGTTGATAGCCTTATATACAATAAAAATGATATAAAAGTAAGGATTACAAAGACTGTCCCCGGAGTCCAAATGCAGATTGTTTTTCCTATGATTTGGAAGTCCAATATTGATGGGGTACAAGCAGCTTTATAACAATCCTAAGTATTAAGTTTGGGCAATCGGCAAAACTTTAATATTCATACAATTTATGTATATGGGCAACATCTGCCTCATAACATAATTATAACATCCTTCGTAGGTCTGATAATATATATATATATATATATATATAAATATAAATCTCTCTCATATTTTGTGCATAATGCTAGAATTCTTTTTCACCCCCAAGTAAGAATTCGATTTGAAATCAAAGATAATTTACGATATCTATGAATATGCAAAAATGAAATAATCTTTATATATATTGAGTAACAAATTGTCGAGTTTTTCATTTTAATTCTGCTTGTAGAGCAAAGTAGAAGTCGGACTAGTAACTCATTTAGGAGGAGGAGTCGGACTAGTAACTCATTCGGGAATCGGTATAGCAACTCAATTAATTTCAGATCGGCTAGCAATATGAATAGAAAAAAATGCATGTATACAAACATATAGACACGTTTATTCGAATACAATACAATGCAGTTCGGTATAAAAGACAGACAAGTGAGATAAAAAGTACATCAAATAATTATAATAATAATAATAATAATGTGTAATAATGGTTTTTGTCAGTGAGTATGTCAGCACAAAACAGCACCACAAATATTTAAAAGTACAAACAAAAAGATTCTCTGGTATGGCTTATGCGATAATTGATTTAAGCTGTAGCTATATATATATATATATATAGCCGATATAGATATTGTGCTGCTGTTGTGCGCCTTCAGTAAAATGCCAGCGACTATTTGGGTCGCTTAAATGCCGCGATACGAGCGATGTGCCAGGAATGCACTAATGAAGTACAGCACACAGTTGACCAGGCCAAGGATGGCAGCTGCCATATAGTAGTCGTGTTTGTAGTCGCGCAGCTTGACCAGCAGAAGTGCGGACGAGGCGAGCAGCAGAATGACCGCAACGCTATGATAGATCAGCTCCTGTGGATCAACAATTTTAGAGTTACTATCATCAATCGAAATGAAGTTAGTCAAAAAATTGCACTCACATAGATTGTTTTGGCGATGAGGCCGCCCGTGCTGAGCGATGTGATGCACGCGAGGAATAAACAAAATGTTCCTATCATAAATGTGGTGGCCATCAGGAAATGAAACAGTTCCTGTTGTCCGCGATAGAACAACGAATTGGAGTTGAAGTTTATCGCCATCAGGGTGACAATGACAATGCCAATGATCTATGTAAGAAATTTTTTTTTAGTTTTATTAATAATTTGTATAAAAATCCATTCCGATAGAGAGTAGCACTTACCAGCTGGAAGAGCTTAAGAATTCCCGGAAAGGTCTTGATGTAGCCCGTATTGAGCACAATGTAGGAGGTGTTGGTGGTGCTGGTGGTGGTGCGTGTTATGGTTACGGAGTGAGACATCTTGGCGGTTAACGGCTACAACGGTGGTTGGTTACGATGGGTTTGTTGGATCTATCAAAAAAAAAGTATAATCAAATTAGCAACGATTGCGGGAAAATATAAATTTCGCCAAACGACAACGTTTAGAATCGAACTGATTGCTCTGATGAGCATTTCTTTATTTTATACAAAAATCTTAAACCTAAGCTTTGAGTGCCAGCAATTTGAAAGTCGTCTCTATATGACATTTTGCCATTAACAATTAGCTGAAATATGCCGCGTCTCATATTCAGTTATATCAGATTATCTATAAGGTTATGCAGATTATTATTTTTAGAAATTAATCTACAAAAAGACTCTTTTGAAAGATGGAACAGACAACAAAAAAAAATCAATGAAAAAGTCGAGACAAAAACTTGTGCGTTGTACAATGTTTTCGAAAGAAGAAATACATTTTTGGTATTGACCTCTTAGCTATATAAGGAATACGACGTTTTATCTATCGAATATTACTGACAATAAAAATACTTATAATGTCAAGAACACTCTTTGAATCACAATTTAAATTTTGTTACTCAAGCCGAATAATAGATTTATAATTACTATAATTAAAGTACATAATTATTCAAGAAAAAAAAAAACGTGTTTTGAGGATAAGATAACAAATGGTTCTACAATTTATAGAAAATAAAAGTACAAAACCCGTTAAAACCAAATTTAGAATTTAGATTTTTGCAGAGGTTTTTCTTTCTATTTTGAAACCATTAGTTTTTATTACGTTGATAATGTTTTCTTGCCAAATAAATATATAAAATTTGTAGCTGTGCAAAATTTGTATTTTTCATCGGAATATTTTCCATGCATTTATTTCCAATTGTGTGTGTGTTTGTTCATCATAACATCCGATATTAGATTTAATGTTCCACGACTCAGATGTGTAAAAATATACAATTTAATTATAAAAAAAAAAAAAAAAAAAAAAAACATAAAGAAGTACTTAAAACAGTGTTACAAGTTTTTATTTATATATGTATTTTATCTAGAAATAATATTGCAGTTTTTTTTTAGTTCTTAAAGTTTGTCTAAGCATTTTAGAGTAAAATTTATTATTTAATTCGTATTTGAACTTGCCCAACTAAATTGTGGGCAAGTTTTTATATAGATATATATATATATATATATATATATATATATACTAAACAGTGAATTGCAACATTTGTATAAAATTGTTACTCATTTGATGCCCCAGCCGCGCCCATTGCCCACAGACAGTTGTATTTTTGGCCATATATTTTGTTATTATTTTTTCTAAAATTAAACATTTTTCAATGCCGGCCTCGCCCAAGCGCCAACTGTTGTTGAAGCAACGCAGCAACTGAAAATTCTATTTACTGTCATCATGTCTCTCTACAATACAAACACACACACACACACACACAGAAACGCACACACATGTGTGTATACACACACTCCACATAAGTGTATCTAGTTTGTGTGACGTCATAAGCTTTTTGGTCGCAGCCTTTTTGTGTTCAGTTCCCCAGAAGATACAAATCTTTTCAATATGTATGTACTTCTCTGTACACACATACCTACTTACGTACATATATATACATATTTATGCACCTGCATATTTTTTTTTCTATATATTTTTTGAAATGGGGACGCGCGTAAGAATGTGTATATATAAATATATACACATATGTGTGTCTGTGTGTGTGTGTGTGTGTGTTTGTGTGTGTGTGTGTGTTTGTGTGTGTGTGTGTATTTGTGTGAGCTTTGGGCAAGTGTTGAGCGAGTGAAAGCAATTGGGGATTTCTTAAAGATCAACATTTTAATGCGCACGTGTGTGTGTGTGTGTGTGTGTGTGTGTGTGTGTGTGTGTGTGTGTGTGTGTGTGTGTGTGTGTGTGTGTGTGTGTGTGTGTGTGTGTGTGTGTGTGTGTGTGTGAGTGTGTGTGTGTGTAATACTTGTGTGCTTGCATTGAAGGATCGATATGTATTGGTTGATCTGTCCGATCCGATTCGAATCAATTTAAATCGAGTGGATTGCAAAATAAATACTCATGAGTCAAAATGAATCTCGCTTTTATTTACACAACTGTTGCCCACAAGCTCTGTTGTTGTGTGGCATTAGTCAGACGCAACGCAGTCAAACAAAACATCCCTCCACAACCCATCCCATTCCGCTCAATGCCTCCTCTACGATGACGCAATGGCTTACAACAACGCAGCCAAATTCGAGACTCAAAACATTTTTTTCTTCTATTTGTAACTGGCTTTGAATTTCAAGTTTTTGTCGTTTGTGTGTGTGTGTGTGTCTTTTTAGCAATCAAAACAAACCGAACCACATTTTATGTTGATTAGTGGAGGATTTCCGCTGCCTTTTTTTTTTAAATTTAGTTTTTGTTTTTGCTCTTAGTCAACAATAACAATGGGTAGCAACAGGCGCCGGTTTTTTTTTGAAAATGATATCATACACAATCTATGTATATATGTATATATATATATGTCTTGGACAGGCGTGGAACAATCAAAATGATGAGCAGGTCTGTAACCAAAAAAACATCTTTAACAAAGAACAAAGAAAAACAAAATGCCTCAAACATCAAAATGATAACAGTTTTGTGGCTTAGTATTTTTTTTTTTTTTTATCAATTTTGCACAACTTTGACTTTATATACTAAATGTTGCTGTTTTATTGCTGAATGAGATCATCGCCAACAGTTTCATATTGTTTATGACATAGTCTCAATGAACCCCAGGAAATCCTTGTGTGCTTTTAGCTGGCATTTCATTAATGAGACACGCCCTGCAATTGAACACTGTTTTTAAAATTCAGACATTTTGCTAATTTGCATGCACTGACCGACAACTAAACGTGTCGATTTTGAATTTTTAAATATGCTTACACACATACACACACACACACACACACACAAAACACACGCATAAATATGTATATCTATGTGCGTAAAAAATAATATGAGATCGCCGCTGGGCGGTTGTGGTTCTTACGTTTTGAATACACGAAGCAAATTCGCTGACTCTGGTCACTTTTGCAATGCTTTGAATTTCGAGAGATTGCTTAAATTCGTGTCTTTGCACGCGTACGTTCGAAACGAGACTGAAACTACAAAAGTATTTTCTGTTTCGTTTAAACCTTTTGCAATTGACAGCTGGCCTATTCGGGGGCAGCGCCGCGGCGTCAACGCTCACGCCCGCTGCTCACCGAAACACAAAAAAAACAAAGCGATAAAGAGACCGAAGCACAACAACTTGTTGTTGTACTGCAGGCTACTCAGCGAGCGCGATTATGACGACCATAACGTCATGATGTCACACAAAAAAAAACACAAACAAAACAAACGCCGAATAGCGATGAGCAACGTAACCAAATTGAACAAAACAGAGAGAGCGCCGATTAATAAAAATAATAGATGACAGATGTTCTTATCAATGCGTAATACCTCTTATTCATTCAGTTGCACGAATGAATATGACAAGTACGCTCACAAAAAATGCTGATCCAGTCATTCATTTCGCCTTCAGGTCAAATTGTTTATATGCAAATAATGAGCAGGTTGTAAATTGTAAGTATCTTAATTATAAATTCCAATCTCATAGTATTCATCTTCAAAAATAGCGAGAGTTGGTGGCCCCAAATTTGCACTCCGGCAGAACATAGTTTAGTGCGGTAAAATTGGGCGCAGAAGATGAAGAACAGTATGTCCGAGACGGCCAAGTTATTTGTGGTTGAACGCATTTGCAACGGCAACCGCTGCCACACAATGCATAATATATATATATATATATATAGAGAGAGGGAGAAACATACAGAGAGAGAGAGAGAGAGATGGAGAGAGAAATAGGTTATAAGTCGGAAATTTGGGGCTTGGCGTTTGCTTGCACAGGAAATAATAGACAAAGATTATGATGCAACTATGCAACAATATGCAAAATTAAATTTTAGTTTAGTATCATTGTTAATTAATATGGTAATATTATTATAATCTATGTGTTCTATATCGAAATTAGAATTTGTGTATATTTCGTGCAAAATAATTATATCAGTTTCTCAACAAATTCAAATCAACTCAACGCTTTCAATAATTTATTCTAGGAATGATTAACAAACATCATCATTTGTCTACTGGGAAATTTAATCATTTGCACTTTGAAAAGAATTGTTTGTCTTGTTATTTAGCTATTTTGGGCAGACTTTGTTTGCATTGGCAGTAAGCCTTTAAGCCTTTAAGCCTTCTCATATTTGTTTACTTGCCCACAGCCTAAAGGCTTCAGTTAATTGGCTGTTTTTTTGTTATTCATTATTTATTATATAGGATATAGTGCTCATTAGAAGGCATTTTGTGATTTGCACCTTCTTTGTTTGCATTTATTTCACTTCTTATCGGTTAATAATGTTTTAATTTTGTTTGGATTTCCAATCAATTTCAATGCACTGCATCGATTTGATGTGGAATTTAATTTAATTTGATTTGACACTAGATAAATACCAAATCAATTTAAATGCTAAGCCAGTTTGTAATAAATATTCACACTTCGATGTGAAATTATATATAAATAATCCATGTAAGCCTGTCCTAAATTATTGTTTGGTTGTGTAGCCCCAAACCAATAAAAATAGATAAACCAATCAAATTATTATTCGATTGCTCAAAAAACATTTTAAAATTGATACAGTATATATATATATATATATGTGCAAAAGGTACAGTAAAAGTCAGTTATGATTCAACTCGAAATTTTGAAAATTTATTTCATCGAGAATCAAAAATATTCTCTGTCAACAAAGTAACAACAATTATTTATCGAAGCACATCAATTCTTGACTTAATATTTAAGTCATTATTTTATATATTTAAGTCATATATTTTGGCATCGTAAATGGTTTTTCGTTATAATTGTTTGTAGGTCAAAACAATGCCTCAACTATTTTTGATTGACTATTTATAGTTTTAGCCAAAATGCATAATTGAAATGACGCACGCCAATTTCGGAGGAGCTGATTCTTGTTCCCCGAATTCTGCTGAATGTCCCTGCACAGCATCCAAGACTTTCCTCCCACTGACGCGCACAAAGGGAAGCAACAAGCAACGGACGGATAGGCGACAAGTCGCATGCCAGTTGATGGGACAGGGGAGGGGCATGGTGTCGAGGTCGCACATGCCTGATATGATCACTTCAATGGATTGAGAAACAATAAAGTTGCACAAGTGAATCTCAACAGCAGTCATTTTGCATGCAAGTTTTGCATTCTTGACTCAAGTCGCCATCTTTATAGCCACATCCGTTCATGTTTTTGTATTTGAGTGTGATGTATGTGTGTGTTGTGTGTGTGTGTGTGTTTGTGTAGGCATGCAAGCAGGTGCAACATGCAACAATGGAAGTTGGAAACGCAAAAAATAAATGCCTTCCAGTCAAAGGCTTTCACTGAAAAAATGAAAGTTTCCATTTCGATAGTGCATTCCATGTGAGAAAGAAATCCCTCAAAGGTAACACTTTCATTGAAAGTAAAACGTTTTTATACACCTTTTTGGTTGTCTAATTCTCTTTTATTTTTATTGGTTAGCACTGTCCCAAAATAATACAAAAAATAATACTAGACGAGTTGGTTAAATAAGTGAAGACTGACTTTAATTATCCTAAGTATCCAACAATATATTTATTAAGAAAACTCCGTCTTCGAGTACTTCGTAATTTAAAGCTGATTGAAAAATCTTTTATAATAGTTTATTGATAACGAATCGTAGAATATGCAGAATATGTTGCCTAAGCTAGCAAAAGATACAGCATCCTATGGAATTCCCTGAAAGCAACAAAGGTTTTGGTATTCCTTTAGGAACTGGGCTCAGGAGGAGCATTGGATTGCATACAATCCAATTTATAATAAGTGTTTTTCCATTTTGATATTTCAAAATAATTATAATGAATGAAGACAAACTTTATATATCTCTACAAGAGTTATAGAGTGCGTGATAAGCTTTGAATATTTATTAAATATGTATTTGTGGATTTTGTTATCAAAAGTAATTTAAATGTAATTTGAATTCAACTGAAATTAACACTTTTTCACTTTAAACCTAAAGCAATGAAGAACTTTAAAATTTCCAAATGAAACCCAATTATGAAAATTTGTAATTCACATCGAAAATTTATTATGAGTTCCGATTTACATTAATTTATATTTGTGTGTGTTGGGGTTTATGAACGATGAATTTTTGTATGATATTCTTGAAGGTGACCACAATGCATCTGGTTATCGATTGGAATTTGGCCATTAAATGTGTTTTGGTGTGTGTGTGTTTTACGGATCGAAATTAAGGCTAATTAACCATTAAATGTGTATGCTTAAGTGTGTTACTCTCTCCATTTTCTTGCGTTTTGTTTTTTTTTTTCTCTCATCGAGCTTTAGTTCAACTAGATATCATCGATAAGCATTTAAATGTTAATAAGGAAACATTGATTTTTTGTTGGTTAGACGCAGCAGCTCTTAACCCATGAAGAACAGTAGTTGATAACGGTTTTGTAATTGGTTAAACATTAAATATATCGTTATGTATGTATCTATGCATATATAGAATATATATATATATATATAGAATATATATATGTATATATATATATATATATATATATCTTTCATTCCATGTCGCACAATTTGTTTGCTGTCCTGCTCTAATGCGTAAATTTGTGTTATTTATTTATGTTTTGCTGTTTTGTTGGTAGTTTGAAATATATTTTAATGTATTCTCTTGTTCTTCCCACTGCTGCTAGTTTTGTTTGCTTTGCATTTTAATCAAGTCCATCGTCAACGATTTTCGACGTCTCCTTCTTGTCATTTGGTTCGCTGCTTTTGGTTGGCTTGGCGCCGCCGTCGGCATCGCTAGAGGCACCACTTAAGCCGGCGGGGAAAAAGGTCTTGATTACATTGACGAGCTTCGGATTCGAGACATATTTGGAAATATTTTCCGGATTTTCAAATATGTCTTGCATCGTAGATGCCACTTCGGGATCCTTTAATTTGGACAAAAAATCGGGCAAATCAAGGTCATCCGGAATACCATTTCCGAACATAGGATCAGCACTTGGTTTCTCCTGCTCTTTGCTCGCCCCGCGCTGTGGGCGCTGGCGATCCTTGTCTTTCCGCACAGCCTGCTTGCGCTCCAACTTGATGCGATGCTGTTCTATCTTTTTGGCATTGGGTGTCACCTCGCGCAGCCACTCGTCGGCCTCCTCATCAAAATCGAGCTTGCACGCCTGCCGCAAATCCTTCGCCGCCTCCTCGAACTGGCCGAGCAGACGATGGGCACGTCCACGAAACTTGTACGCCGCCGCCGAATCACAGTTCAGCTCCAGTGCCTTGTCACAGTCCCGTATACAGGCATTAGGCTTTTTCAGCTTAAGGAACGCCTGGCCGCGCTTTGCATGGAACAGTGCATTGCCTGGATTCAGTTCAATGGCCTTCGTATACATGGCGATGGCCTCATCGAATTTCTGTTCGCTATATGCGCCGGCTGCCTGGGCACGCAAATCGCCAGCCTGATCGATTTCCTCGTCAGTGGGTGCCTTTTCCGAATCGCCCATTGGCTGGGCGGGATCCGTGTCGGCTTCAATAACGCCTGAAATTGAACCGAGCGACAAACAAGAACAAATTGTGAGGTTGGAAGAACACGTGATATATTTAATTTTTGGGATTTTTCGATTTACCTTCCCTATCTAATTCAACATCTGATTCTGGCTCCGAAGTGCTTTCATCTTTATCGCTTTCATTAGATTTGGCGGCTGGTGCCGATTTACCCGGCTTTTCTTTGTCGCCGCCAAAAGGGCATTTACTGCTGCAAAAAAAAAAAAGAACAAACAAATGCACACACTCATGCACACATACTTACCCAGTTTCCGGCATCTTGAACTCACCGTCGGGCACTTTGCCACCAAACTTCTCGATGAAATCCTTTACAAACTGTAATTGGGGCATATTCAGCACCGTCGGATTTGTATTGACAAAATCAATGAAGCCCTTTAGCTTGAGCAGATCTTCGTGCTGCATTGGCGCCGCCATTTTTATTCTTTCTTTCTTTGCGATCGATATATATAAATAAATTTTATATATAATAAATTATATATATAAATAAATATAATGCCGCTTGCACAAAATGCTGAAACTAATTTTTTTCTTTTCTTCTCCAGTTGTCAGTGTGACCGTTTTCTCCAAAAATATGATGACAAATGCTTTTGTTATCGAGTTAAATTTTGAGTATATTATTTTGCTCAGGCAATTTATCGATAGTTGCATATGCGAGGCGGTTGGTCCAAAAGTGCCCATCCCCATGCGAAATACACAAAGCAAAAGTGAAAAAATCAAAAGCGTACCAAAAAAACTAAACTATAATATAAATACAAATTTCAATTAAAAATTGCACGCCGAACATTGGAACAAAGCGAAACTGCTGCATTAATTTATATTTGTGTGTGTTGGGGTTTATGATCGATGAATTTTTGTATGATATTCTTGAAGGTGACCACAATGCATCTGGTTATCGATTGGAATTTGGCCATTAAATGTGTTTTGGTGTGTGTGTTCTACGGATCGAAATTAAGGCTAATTAACCTTTAAATGTGTATGCTTAAGTGTGTTACTCTTTCCATTTTCTTGCGTTTTTTTTTTTTTTTCTCTCATCGAGCTTTAGTTCAACTAGATATCATCGATAAACATTTAAATGTTAATAAGGAAACATTGATTTTTTGTTGGTTAGACGCAGCAGCTCTTAACCCATGAAGAACAGTAGTTGATAACGGTTTTGTAATTGGTTAAACATTAAATATATCGTTATGTATGTATCTATGCATATATAGAATATATATATATATATATATATATGAATATATATATGTATATATATATATGTATATATATATATTCTTTCATTCCATGTCGCACAATTTGTTTGCTGTCCTGCTCTAATGCGTAAATTTGTGTTATTTATTTATGTTTTGCTGTTTTGTTGGTAGTTTGAAATATATTTTAATGTATTCTCTTGTTCTTCCCACTGCTGCTAGTTTTGTTTGCTTTGCATTTTAATCAAGTCCATCGTCAACGATTTTCGACGTCTCCTTCTTGTCATTTGGTTCGCTGCTTTTGGTTGGCTTGGCGCCGCCGTCGGCATCGCTAGAGGCACCACTTAAGCCGGCGGGGAAAAAGGTCTTGATTACATTGACGAGCTTCGGATTCGAGACATATTTGGAAATATTTTCCGGATTTTCAAATATGTCTTGCATCGTAGATGCCACTTCGGGATCCTTTAATTTGGACAAAAAATCGGGCAAATCAAGGTCATCCGGAATACCATTTCCGAACATAGGATCAGCACTTGGTTTCTCCTGCTCTTTGCTCGCCCCGCGCTGTGGGCGCTGGCGATCCTTGTCTTTCCGCACAGCCTGCTTGCGCTCCAACTTGATGCGATGCTGTTCTATCTTTTTGGCATTGGGTGTCACCTCGCGCAGCCACTCGTCGGCCTCCTCATCAAAATCGAGCTTGCACGCCTGCCGCAAATCCTTCGCCGCCTCCTCGAACTGGCCGAGCAGACGATGGGCACGTCCACGAAACTTGTACGCCGCCGCCGAATCACAGTTCAGCTCCAGTGCCTTGTCACAGTCCCGTATACAGGCATTAGGCTTTTTCAGCTTAAGGAACGCCTGGCCGCGCTTTGCATGGAACAGTGCATTGCCTGGATTCAGTTCAATGGCCTTCGTATACATGGCGATGGCCTCATCGAATTTCTGTTCGCTATATGCGCCGGCTGCCTGGGCACGCAAATCGCCAGCCTGATCGATTTCCTCGTCAGTGGGTGCCTTTTCCGAATCGCCCATTGGCTGGGCGGGATCCGTGTCGGCTTCAATAACGCCTGAAATTGAACCGAGCGACAAACAAGAACAAATTGTGAGGTTGGAAGAACACGTGATATATTTAATTTTTGGGATTTTTCGATTTACCTTCCCTATCTAATTCAACATCTGATTCTGGCTCCGAAGTGCTTTCATCTTTATCGCTTTCATTAGATTTGGCGGCTGGTGCCGATTTACCCGGCTTTTCTTTGTCGCCGCCAAAAGGGCATTTACTGCTGCAAAAAAAAAAAAGAACAAACAAATGCACACACTCATGCACACATACTTACCCAGTTTCCGGCATCTTGAACTCACCGTCGGGCACTTTGCCACCAAACTTCTCGATGAAATCCTTTACAAACTGTAATTGGGGCATATTCAGCACCGTCGGATTTGTATTGACAAAATCAATGAAGCCCTTTAGCTTGAGCAGATCTTCGTGTTGCATTGGCGCCGCCATTTTTTTCTTTCTTTCTTTGCGATCGATATATATAAATAAATATATGTAGCAATGTTCTTAGTTAATTATGTGTGAGAAATGCCGCTTGCACAAAATGCTGAAACTAATTTTTTTCTTTTCTTCTCCAGTTGTCAGTGTGACCGTTTTCTCCAAAAATATGATGACAAATGCTTATGTTATCGAGTTAAATTTTGAGTATATTATGTTGCTCAGGCAATTTATCGATAGTTGCATATGCGAGGCGGTTGGTCCAAAAGTGCCCATCCCCATGCCAAATACACAAAGCAAAAGTGAAAAAATCAAAAGCGTACCAAAAAAACTAAACTATATAAATACAAATTTCAATTAAAAATTGCACGCCGAACATTGGAACAAAGCGAAACTGCTGCAGAAAATAAGAAGGGGGTGCAAATAAAATCAAAGTGCATCGAAGACGCAGCGCGTTAAAAATAAACCAATAAAAGCCACACAAAATGGCCACCAGCGAGATTTCCAGCTCCAATGAGCGGCATTATTACGCCAAGCTGGAGGCAATCAAGGATATCAGGGACAAAACACTGGCGCTGGAGAAGCTCAAGGTGCGCATTATCAAGGAGGTAAAGCTGAGTGATGACGAGGAGAAATGCCTCGACGAATACCGCAAGGAAATGGAGCATCTGCTCGAGGAGAAGATGTCGCACGTGGAGGAGCTGCGTCAGATCCATGCCGACATCAACGACATGGAAAACATCATCAAGCAGACGAAGGAGAATCAGACGCGCTCATTCGACATGGCCAATCGGGTCTACGAGGAATATCTTGCCCTCAAATATCAAATCGATCACATGCGTCGCGACTATCTCGGATTGAGTCCGTTGCGCGATCTGCACGAGGAGGAGGGTAGCCCCATTTCGAAAGATCGTTTTCAGACTAACTTTCTCAAAGTTGCCGCCCAATCGGCGGCAGCGGCAGCAGCAGCAGCAGCCGCCGCAGCAGCAGCTGCCGGTGGTGCACAACCCACATCCCTGGCTCGTCCGCATGCTCGTCATCCGCTGATGGCGGAGGCAACGGTCACTGCCTTGCCACCGAATGCAGCCGGTGGCGCTGGCGGCATGGCTGGCTCCGGCAGCGGTGGTCAAAACATGCCAAGCGGCGGTGGTGGTGGCGTTGGTGGTGGCGGTGGCGGTGGCCCTGGTCATGCCTTCATGCCACCTGCACCGCCGGGCGGAGCTGGCAGCGTCGCAGCTGCTGCTGCTGCCGTGGCTGCAGCGCGTCTGGGCAAGAGCGATTTCTCGGCACCGCCGCCGCCGCCACCAAGCACAAATCGCTTGCAGCAATCGCCATCGATTGGAATTGGACATCATCCGTCATTTCGCTCCGATTTTAATGTGAATCTGCGCCAACAGCCGCCGCCGATGAAGTCCTGTTTGTCCTGCCACCAGCAGATCCATCGCAATGCCCCCATTTGTCCCCTTTGCAAGGCAAAGTCGCGTTCCCGCAATCCCAAGAAGCCCAAAAAGAAGAACAACTAAGCACAATACCCAACAATTTTCTCAGTGTAAATGTTTAAATTTGTTTCACTTAAGTCACGTTTTTTTTAACATCCTGTTTTGGGTTTTCTTACATACATATTTATTTATTATTCATATTATTATTAACCCAGCGAAAGTATTACATTTTGTCACACATTAACCATTAGCCTGTAAGCTGCAGCCTATTATTATATAAATAATAATAATAATAATTATAGTATTGTTCTCATATTTTCGGTCATCTATGCTAGTTTTTCTGTTCTATCAGTTTAAGTTAATGTTCTACATTTAAGAAGCCTACATAAGTCCTTATATCGTGTGTCAAATTACGTCTTATTACATTTTTTATATGTACACGTAAGCAATCAAATAGTGATTCAATAATAATAACATTTTTTTGCAATTGTGTGTCTTTAACTCATAGATCATAAATTATGCTTAAGAATTGTGGGCTTTAAGCCTGGAAAATTGAGCGCCAAACGATCGCGTTTCATTTTTGAAAAAAACTCAACGGATATGGTAACTCCGATCGATGCGTAATCGTTTTGCAGCACTTCAACTGGCACTTTACAATACTGGGCGCGCTTAGCCAGGCTTGCTAACATTTTAACAGCGCGCACTGATGTGGCTCAAACAACACTACAAATAACTTTTTCTTTCAAATTTCACCAGATCATCTGGTTGCGCACAGGTGGCACAGGTGGCACAAAAACAAATCAGATCAAAGCCAAACATTCTTTTAGCAATTGTTATCATCACTGCTGAATATAAGTAAGTTTAAGAACAAATCAAATTTTAAATGCAGCTGCTTAAACATAAATAATGTTTTCTTACTTGTCGTGTTGTTGCTGCTGTTGTTGTTGTTGCTGTTGTTGCTGTTGTTCTTGCCGCATGAACAGAATATGTGAAAAGAGAAAGTTTCTGAAATGCGGTCGAGTGAGTTGGTTCGACTCAAGAAAGCAGCAAAAACAATCACAGCTCAGTAATTTTACACAAACAATAAATATAAAGTTGGGTTTGTCGACTAAAATTCAAATTGATTAAATATTAAAACGGCTTCTCTCTCCATGCAATACAGGAACAGCAATAGCTATGGGCAATAAAATGTTGGCCGATAATCCAACCGTTTCGTCGGAGTCCAGCAACCGGAAACACAAAAAACTGGGCCAACCGCCGACAACCAAAAATATGAGCGAACAAAATGCGCTGCCGTCGCAGAAATCGTTGATTGTTGCGTACTTGTTGTGGCTGGTTGGTGGCATCTTTGGATTGCATCATTTGTACTTGCATCGCGATCGACATGCGTTCGTCTGGTGGTGTTCGCTGGGTGGCTATTTTTTTGGCTGCATCAGTGATGTGTGGCTAATACCCGGATATGTGCGCGATGCCAACGAGGATCCGCGTTTCGTCAAACAGTTTGTGATTAAGTTGCAGCTGCATCCAACGCCTCCATATTCGGGCATGCGTCTGATGGGCGAGGTGATGATTGGCTATCTGTTTGGGCAGCTCTGCCTCTCGGCCATACCGCAAACGATTACGTTTGGCATCGATTTCACATGGCTGCACTGGTGCATTCCGATCTTTGTGTCGCTGGGCGTGTGGACCGTTGGCAACATTGGACGCGAGTGTGGCGTCTGGTGGCACTGCCTTGTCGGCGCTCTGGTCACATATCCGGTGCGCTATTTGATTTATGACGAAACGTATTCCCTGCTATTGACAGCCGTCGTTTCTGCACTGATCTTCGATTCCAAGTCGAAGCAGTGGCTCCGCACACCGCCACGCAGGCGTGGCACGATGGAGCGCAGCGTTAAAATTGGTGGAGCCGTTTGCATTTATTTGAGTCTGTGGTGCTGTGTGCTCATCTTCAATGGCACCATCACGGATGAGTATGGCAGCGAGGTGCCGCTACGCGAAGCGTTGCAAAATTTCTTAGCCTCTGCCTGGTGGACGGATCTGAAGCAGGCGCTGACCGACACGCTCAGCTATGCCCAGCATCATGGCTGGAGTCAGGTGTGGCGCGAGATACTCGAGAGCATGGATATGCATGGTGAGCGAAATGCGTACAAGGTGCTGGACATTAGTGCAACGGCATCGCAGGCGGAGATTACCGCTGCGTATCGCCGGCTATCCAAGGAGCATCATCCCGACAAGGTCAAGGACGAGGCCCAGCGCACCGCTGCCAATCAGCGTTTCATTGAAATCCAGCAGGCCTACAGTGTCCTCAGCAAAATCAAGTCCAATCGCCACCGCAAGAACCGACAGTTCAACGAAGACGAACCCATTGTCCTCTAGTTGACATCTCCATCTAATCTTGGTCGTCTTCAAAATATATTTAAGTTAGTGCATTATTTATTTTGTCGTTTTTTTTTTCCCCCCACACGTTCCATAAGTTTAAGTATTTAATAAATTATTTTAGCCAAAGTATTTAAAATTCATTTTCTTAACCGCTTTGCGCCTATCGATTTAAATCGATTTCGATTGTAATAAAGTATCCCTGCACTTAACATTTTATATACCTCTTGTCAAATTTAAGGCAAATATGAAACTAATAGTTTTAAGATTTTCTCACGCTAATTGTTAATAATTGAATTTTTCAATCAGAACTAGAAGCGAGATGTTTTTTCTGGTAAATAATTATTTATTTCTTGGAATATATTAAATATTTCTTCACTACATTTATGGAAAATTGTAATGCAGTTGACAGAAATACTTGTATTATTTATAAAGTAATGCAAAGATCCAAAATAAAATCGTTTTAATGCGCCCGACTCCGTTCTTAAGCAAATATAGATAATATAAAACAAATATCAAATAAAATTAAGAACAACAAGCATATAAAATATTTATATTCATTTATTTATTTTTATATTTTTCATAATATAATGAACTACTTAAAGTGCTAAGCAAAAAAAAAAATAAAGAAAATGTATGCATTACAATTATTTTTTGTTTTGTTTTTAGTAATTTTTTTCTTTCTCATTTGTTTATATTTACGTAAAACGTTTCATCAAAACTAAAAGTGTATGTATACGTATGTGTGTGTGTGTGTGTGTGTATGTGTATTATTTTATGCAACATTATTTAAATAATTATAATTGCAATCGAAGTTAGGTTGTTTAATAATGCTTCCTCAACACAAAATTAAACACTTATGAAATTTTATTTATTTTTTTTTTTTTGTTTGTTGCAAATATTTTTCTCATGAAAATGAAAAAAATAATTAAATAAAAAAAAACAGGAAACAATAACTCACTTAAATTTAGTTTACAACATAATACTGAGCAAAAAATGTGTTTATCATTTTGCATGCTATATTTTCTGCTTTTGCATTTATTACATTTGTTTTAATCGCTTGCCCTCTAATTTTTTTTTTTTTTTTTGTTTATCTTTTTTAGTTTTTTTCTTTTTGTTTTCTTTTGTGTCTGCATTTTATTGGTATTTTAGTGTTTCATTTATTTTGTTATTATTTTCTTTTTCGACGGCTTAATGATATTAATTTTTAATATTAGTTTTCGCGGCCGGTTTAAGTTTAGAAATTTGACTATTTTGTGACTCTGTATATGTGTGTGTGTGTGTATCTGTGTGTGTGTGCGTGTGTGCATGCGTGTATGTGCTTATGTGTGTGTTTATTTATCACTTTTGTTGTTTGTATAATTGTTTCTTGTTGTTTTGTATATATAAGCAGAAACCAAGAAAAAAAAATTGAAAAAATTTCTTTGTATACATATATATATACATATAAATATATATATATATATATATATATATATATATAGATTTAAAGCTAGCATTTAAAATAAAATAACAATTTAATAGGCATATTTGACACACATACTGCTACAGCATGTTGTCAGTGTGCGTGATGCATGCGTACTAGTGTGTGTGTGTGTGTGTGTGTGTGAGTGTGTGCATGCGTGCATGTGTGCGTGTGTGTGTGTTTCAAGTTCTAATTGGCACTGCCTAAAGTTAAAGGCGCCCTCTGTAGTCAGTTTGTAAAACAACTAACAAAACCTGTCTGCATTCAAATCGCTGGCACTGTCCCTCTCTCCCTCTCTCTCTCTCTCTCTCTCTCATTCATTCTCACTCTATCACTGTCGCTTGCATATATGCACAAAACTAATGTTACTTTCGCACACACTTACACTTGCACCTCTACACTTAACAGGCACACAGCACATACATACACACAGCACACACACACACACACACACACACACACACAAACACACACACACCCATACATATTGTATGTAAATTTATAGCATGGTGCGTTAAATGGTCTTGGGAAGGGGGAATGTACTAAGTACTACGACAACTACAACGACAAAAGTTCGGACGCATCGCCGATAGACCGACGAAAATATCTACGCGCCTGCGGCTATGCAACAGCTTTAATTGGCATTTTGTGTATTCTGCTTATCTATTTTTTTTCTATTTGTTTTTTCTATTTGTTTTTGTTTTTTGTTTTTTGTTTGTTTTTGTTTTTATAATTTGCTCTTACATATTTATGTGTGTGCGTGTGAGAGAGTGTATGTGTGTGGTCTGCTTTATGTATGTGCGTATAGGTTAACAGAGTTGTTAACAGCTAACTGTGGCAAGCGGTAACAGTTAGCGGTTAACAGCGCAGCTGCTGCAGCCGCAACGACGCGTCGTCGTCGGTGGCCAAAAAATAAACAAAATGAACGTACAACAATTAACAAAATACGATTATTACAGGCGCGTGACTACAATATCTTCTTCGAGATCGTCCAACTCATCGTCGGTCTCCTCGACGCCTTCGCCAAACGCATTTGCCTGGGCAGCGGCTGCAGCGGCAGCCGCAGCGGCAGCTGCCTCCTTCTCCTTTTCGGCGGCCTCGATTTTCTCCTGCTTCTTCACCTTGCGTTGCTGCAAAAAAGCGAATACGAAAAATCACCGTTAGTTGATAAGCACAAACGAAGAAGAAGATGCACAAAAATAATAATAATAAACATAAAAAAGAACTAAAAAAATAATTCATCAAATATGAAATTTAAATTCGGTTGCAAAGCAAAAGAGAATAAATTATATTGAAAAAAAAACTAGTTTAATTTAATTGGCAAATCAAAAAGAAAGCTTATAAAATATTATTTATTTATATTTGAATATTATTTTTTTTTATTTGCAGAACTTAATTTTTTGTTTTATTTTTTTTTTTTTTGGCAATATTATACTCAATATTTGGTATTAGATTTGTGGTTTAGCTTACCTTCTTCCTGTAGAGAATCTCGACGACGACATAACCAATGCAGCCCAGCGTCAGCACAGCCAACAGAATGTAGAGCTTCATTCGGGTGCAGAGCGTTGTGGCATAGGCATAGGCGATGACGAAGCCAGCGGACTCCCAGAGGCGATAGTTGGAGAAGGCGGCCTCCTTGTTGCGACGGAAGAGCAGGCCGTAGAGGCCGTTGATTTGTGTCTGCCATACGGCATCCCCAACACCCCACAGACCGGACATGGCAAAGAAGATGAGCGGATTGTCGGGATTGGGTCGCCAGAAGAGCATCACAGAGATGAGCGTGAAATGGACGACAGCGCCAAGGATAATGATTGGCAGGCGTCCAATGTACTTCATCACAGAGCCAAACAGGATGGAGCAAAGAGCGTTCACCACACCAAAACAGATCATGACGAAGCCAATCTGATGGACGCCCAACGCGCAGGCGACATACGCCTGGGTGAAGTCAGCGCCAATGAATGCCTGCTCCATACCAATGAATACAGTGATGGGAATTAGCAGCTGCAGGTTTGGTTTCTTCATTTGGCGGAATGTCGCCGATAGCAATTGCAATCCGGAAAGCTCCGCTGCCGAATTTGAACCCTTGCGCTTCTCACCGTAACGCTTGAGCGGATCGAGAAAGAAGGCAATGATGCAAACGGCCGCCACAATGCACATCAGATAGATCATTGTGATCTCAAAGATTTCATCCTCTGGCGGACGCTCCAAATTGCCATGACCACCGGTGCTGGTGGTGCAGAAATTGGCGCCACAAAACTGCAAATCCTCGTCGGTAATTGTGGCATTGGAGCTGCTGGAACCGCCATGTGCGCTGTTCGACAGAACTGTTTAAAAGAGATGACAGTGGATTAGAGCGGCGGAACATGGGGAACATGGCAAATGGTAATTATGTTGCATACCCAGGCTGGAGATGAGATTGCCCCAGAGCTCGGCGGATTGCCAGGCAAGGAAGAAGAAGCCAAAGAATCGCACAATAATGGCATCGACAGCCTGTTCAGTTATCTTAGCATATACCTGCCCGACCTGTGTCAGATATGTGGCCTGGGATGCCCACATGGGCGCCGCGCCCATACCCACAAGAATGCCAGCCGGCACCAGGGTGTAGAAGCGCGGGAACAGCTGGAAGGCAATGTACGGCGCATAGCAGAGCATGCTGCAAACGAGCGTCCATTTAACCGTCAGCTTCCTAATGATCAGCGTGGGCAGGAAGATGCACGAGACAACCAGCGCCGCATAAATGGCACTTAGCGATACGGTGCCGAGGCCATCCTTTGAATTGATCGACGATTGCAGATTGGCCGTGCCCTAAATATACAAAAAGAAAAGAAAAAAAAAAAAAAACAATTAATAAATATAATTCTAGTTTTTTTTATTGTAATTAAATCAAAGGAATTCTCAGTTCGGATCCGACTGGATAACTCTGGGTAACTCACCTGAAACGCAGTAAACTGCACCATGAATGCTATCGAGATGATTGAGATATTCTTTAAGATGCGCCATTTCTCACCGGGATTCAGCACAACTTTCTCTCGCAGCGAGGCCGTGTCGGGCTCAAAACCAGCTTTTGGCTAAAAATACAACAAAAAAAAAAAAATACAAAAATATTACAAATAATGCAAAACACAGTGAAAATTAATTGGCATCTCGTTTGTCGATTCGAAAATCATTTAAGCAATAAACTCCTTGAAACAATACTCTATTTTTTAATTATGATTTTATTATTATTCTTTGGCATTTTTTCAACATAATTAATTTTGTTATTCAATAATAACTTTTGTACCTTTGCTTATCAAAGGATTGTCTACAAATATTGTGCTACAGAGAGTTAAATTTAATTTGATTTAATCTCAATATAATAATCATATCAATAATAAGTAATTATAGCTTGAAATATTACTAAAAATAATATTTTATCATTTTTGAATGCGAACGATGATAATCGGAGGGCGAATACAATCAAAAGATAAGATTGACAATTTTTTCTATAAGCGTCACTAAAATCAAGAAAATCCCAAACAGATTATCTATATATAAATCCAAGTATATATATATATAAGTCACTAATAGATTATCTATATATAAATCTTATGTAATAATCGCATGACTAATATTTATATATTAAAATACAACTTATTCAACTTTAGAGCGTGCTAAGAATGCAATGCAAAAAATAATCTTTTATTTAATAAGCAAATTAAAATTAAAATTAAACTAAAAAAAAAAGGGTATTTGTCAAGTGGCTTTGCTGCGTTTCGATGGCTCACACACACACACACACATGCACACACACACACGCATATAAATGGACAGTTTTAATTGATTATTTATGTGTTGGTTTTTTTTGGGATTTAACGCTTTTAGTTTCTAAAATTAACCGCGATGCCTGCAAAGCATTTTCTGTGCGCGCGTTTTACATTGGACATGCGCAGCGCGGCCTTTAAATGGTCATAAAAAATGCGCAAGGCACCTGCTGAAAGCTGAAAACTGGGCTCGGTCGTAGAACTGGCCAAAAACAAAAAAAAAAACAAAAAAAAAACACACACAAAAAAATCACAAATTGTTTGTATTTTGCATGCGTTGCCGCACTGCTCAGAAGGTTGCACACACGCACACGCACACACACACGCACACACACACACCTGTGGCGAAGGTGTTGGTGGCTAGGCAAGGCGGGGTGGTGGAAAGTCAAGTGATTTTGAGCGCGAAACGCATTTTACGTAAAGTTTGCATTGTTTTTTTGTTTTTTTTGTTGCTGTTGCTATTTGTTGATGGGAGGTACGAAACTGTAAATCGACGTTTAACGGGGCACACAAATGCGATCGAGCTTCGGGTCCACGTCCCCTGGCCAATTAGGTGGGCAACAACAACAACAACAACAACAACAACGAAAGCAACAATAACATGAGCACGCGGCAAGCGTTATGCAAGCGTGAATCGATTACTGCTGTATTTTATTTTTATTTTATTTTTTTTTTACAACAATTTTGTATGTAAGTAGTTTAAATATTATCTCATAATACGATAGGGTTCACAGCCAGCTTCAGCTTGTTGCAGCGAGGCATTAATGTGTCGATCGCGTTTTGTTTGTATGCAAATGTCAGAGTAGAAAAATAACAAAAAAAAAAAATAATTAAATCAGCCCACACTCGCAACACACAACAACACACACAATACACACAACACACAACAACAACTGCTGTGTATTTGAGAAAAAATCCCGGAATTATAAAAAAAAAAAAAACTTAAATGCTTATCGAGTGCCAAATAACACAATAAGGAATAAGCAGAACATTTATGGACATTAAAACTGCAAAATAAAATTTTACTCTTGGTTTTTAGTGTGATTGTTTTTTTTGTTGTTAATATTGTTTTGTGAGCTGCTGGTTAAACAATAATAAAAACTGCACTAAACGAAACACAAAATCATGTTTGAATAATTAGATCTGCGCAAACAACAGTTATTGTGGCCACGTCAGTGCATTTGCCGCAAAGAAATAGGAATAACAAAGGCAAATTACTCATACGCCGCAGTTGCCACAAATATTTGGCGGTATTTGGTGGCCAAGAAGTAGTTGCCACATCGAAACATAATCAACAAAAATATATTTAATATTTTTGATTTGAAGCGCACATCGAATGAATATTTATAAAATTTTATTTAGCCTCTAAATTATTATATTACAATTTGCGATTAACTTGGGGTTTTCAAATGTGTAATTTCGAGAAATTACAAAATTAAATAAGAACATTTACAGATCAAAAACACGTCAAAGATTTAAATTTTCGATCAGAGATCAAATGATTATTAAGTTTTTAATATTATTCAGTTTATTTTCTTTGTTTATCTATTGTATTAAAAGGATTTAAATCTATTTGCCATATCGAATGAAAAACATATATACATATATATCAAGTACAAATTTGTATAAATTTAATGCACGTTTAAAAGAATTTGAGTAGGATTAAAAGAAAAATATTGTCAACAAGCAATTTCATTGGTTGCTGTGATTCTCAGCAAACGCTGCCTGCCGTCAAATACCAATATTAATTACGGTATTTCAAATCGCAACGCCAGCAATGTGCATTAGTAATAAAAATAATCAAAATAATAATAATAGTAACAGTAATGATCATTTGGCAAGTGCGAAGCGTGCATAAAATACTATAAAATATGACAAGGAGAGCAGCGCAAAGAAGCGGCAAGAAAAACACAAGACACAAATAACACTTTGAGCGCAGCAGCAGCAGAAGCAGTCGCAGCAGCAGAAGCAGTCGCAGCAGCAGCAGCAGCAGCAGCAGCAGCAGGCTGCAAACCAGTTACATGAGGAGTCTGGGCAGCGTAAGGGGGTATTTGAGTAAGGCTAGGGAAATGAAGTGCAGAGTGAAGGGGGTGTGTGTGTGTGTAGTAGTTGTAGAAGCGCACAGAGCGCACGAGATTTGCGTTGTTTTATTTTTAAACTCGGCACGTTTCGTGTTTGCTTTTTGGTTTTTCAGTCTCTTCGTCTGTCCGTCTCTTTGTCCGTCTGTCTGTCGTGTGTCTGTGTTTGTCTGTCTGTGGCTATGTTTCTCGCCATATTTATTGTTTTTATTATTTTTCTTTTTTTTTGGTTTTTACATATCTTTTGACTTTACATAAATTTGTGTTTGTTATTGGGTTTTTGGTTATTTGTTGCTGTTCTCTGGTTTCTTAGCTGTAGGATCAAAAAAACAACAACAAAAAAAAAAAAAAAAAAAACAAACAAACTGGTTTACCCATTGAGAACTCTCTGTGCAGTGTAATTGGAACTGGCCAAGCGTTGAGCACACTTGGATGTTGTGCGCTGGGTGGTGTTTGGCTTTACAAGACTCATTATAAAATGCCAATATTTATTAATATGAAACCTTGTCATGTGTATGTTTCCGACTGTGTGTGTGTGTGTGTGCGTGTGTGTGTGTGTGTGTGTGTGTAATTTGTTGGCCTGTAACACGCAGAAACCCAATTCAAGTCCACCAACTGTGGCTCAGTTTCAATTAGGACAGGCTCATATATTTACCTGCGGCAAATTTCTGTCAGTCTGTCTGTCAGTCTGTCTGTCTGTGTGTGTGTGTGTGTGAGAGAGTGTGTGTGTATCTTGTTATCGTATTCGTATTTGGCTTTTAAGCGCTTTCTGCTGTCACATTTCTTCTTTTTTTTTTGCCTGACTGTCTTCGCGTGGGCTTTGAACGTTGTCACTGTTTCTGTTTCTTGAGGTGAAATTTATTTGTATGTCTTTTTTTTTTTAGGAGTGCCCAAATCACTTGATTCCGCAAACCCCTTCATCTTCCCCCCTCTCTCACACTCATCATCAGCTTACGACCTCATCACTCATAATCAGCACATTATCCCGTGATTATCAAATCGATATATATATATATATATATATATATATATATATATGTATTAAATACTTCCTTCTTTCATTGGCTTGTTGTGTGTTTGTGTGACATGTTTAAATATAAAATATGATTTCTATCCGAAGGCAAACACAGTCATTAAAAAATATTGCCATGTCTCAAAGTGTTAGAATTTATTGAATAAAATTGTCTGAATGTATTTCATAATATCATATTGCATGTATTTAGGAATTTTCATTGGTTTACACACATATATTTTAATAAAATACTGTTCTATGTGAACCAGTCTTCAAGCTGAGGAATTTACAGAAAACTTGATTTCAACACGAGTACATTTCAAATAAATATAGATACGCTTCAGTAGTGATAATTTTCGTTTTGAAAACTTGTTTCCATCACAACACAAAATAATAACAATAATAATAATAATAATAATAATAACTATGCAATTGATACGATTACAAATATCTCCATCCGTTGACTGAAAACAATAGGTCAAGTAATGCATTCGATTTGGGTCAGTTAATATCCAATTATTATAAATAACTTGAAAGGTCTTCGAGCTTTGTTCATTTCAATTTAAAAACTAATTATCTCTTCTTCTTCTTCTGTACAATTTTGGCTTAATTATTAGCTAACAAAATACCCAAAGAACTAACTGATTTTCAAGCAGGCATTTTCAATGTTTTTCTCAGGTTTTTCTTTTGTTAAAGTAAACGTAAAAAAAGTACATTGAAATTGTTTTTTCTTTGCTCAGCTCCTGATCAAGATATCCCATCTATATATATATATATATATATCTATGATCTGTATAAGACTCACCTTGACGGGCTCATCGTTCTCAAAGCCTCCGTTGGTAAAACCAGTCATTTTGCTGGCCTTTTCAGTATAACTTCTGTGTTTTTGTTGTTGTTGTTGCTAAGTTTTCCAATTTCTTGTCCGACAGAATTGGGTAAAGTTGCCGATATAATCAATTAATCTAGTTAAATGTTTGCTGTAATGAGAAATAAAAGAGAGAAAATGTTGTTGAATAAAATCCATTCAAATGTCTCTAAAAATACAAACAAAACGGGCAACAAAAAAAATGTAAATAATAAATGAAATAAAATCACGTGTTTTTGCTAAATTAAATTGTGCGATTGTTGTTCAAAATAAATATCCATCAACGAGATGGGCAATAATAATAATAAAAACACTAGTACAGACAGCTGATATATATATATATATATATATAATTGAATGTCTGATTACGGTATTTGATTTAAAAAATATAATTCTTTATTCATCAAAACACGTCTGTTCAGTTTGGTGTACAACATATAACTCTACTAGTTTAATCAATAATGAAACCTCGCATTTCCATCTTATTTCATTATTTACAGTTAGGTTAAATTTCTTAGAATATACAGTTATGTTTGATTGCTTATGCTGTCGCAGTGAGTGTGGACATGAGAGATCTGCATGACGTCATGGTCTGGATATGTCACTATATATATATATATATATATATATATATATATTTAGATATAGATATAATTCTATAAGCAGAACCATGACAAAAACAATAATAATATTAACCAAAAAACAACAAAAACACAAATTAGAATTACGTTATTCAAATGGCAAATCATTATTGTTAGAAAATTTGATAGACAAAATGTTTTAATTTAATTAGATTTTTTGGATGTTGATGTCAACTGTGACGATCAATTGTCCCTTCTATCAATATGTGTATGAAATTATATTTATTTAATTTTTCGGCTTAATAAAACATTAACCAATCAAAATCAGAGTGTGTGAAAATGGTCAACCAAAAACCTTCGCGTCGAGCTGTGATTTGCTTTACTTATTAAGTATAATTAAATAATTTTTGAATTTAACTACCTATCATAAATGGTATGACATCTTTTAATGCTGATCAAGCATAATATATATCTAACTTTTGGGATCGAAGTTGCCTAAAATTGTTGGCCATTTTTTTTGTATTTAATGTATGAAAATGTTATGCAGAATGCGATTTCAGCAATTCGCATGAAGGTCATAATTAAAGTGATGACAGTGTTGGAACCAGGAACAATCTGGCCATGAAGATCCAGTAATTAAATTCAAACGTGATGCATTTAAAATTTGTCCATTTGCCGGAATAAAGTTCTACAAATATTGCGAAGTAGACCAACTCGGGTTTTATGTGATTATTATGTGAATTGTGGTTTATGGCATAAAATATAAAAATGATGTTCCCATCATATATTGCTGATTGTTGTTGTTGTTGTTGTTCGTGTTGCTGCCTGTTTTTTTTTTTTTTTGCCTGTCTGCGCTTTGTTGCATGTACAACCAGATAAGGCAGATGGACGGGTACAGGTAGTGGTAGTGGTAGAGGTAGAGGTAGAGGCAGAGGTTGAAATACAACATCAATTAATTGCATATTAGTACTTCACATCCACAATTATTCACAACTCTGCCTATCGCTTCAATGAAGCGATAAAAAACGAGCTAGCGCTAAATTAGGCAAACACCTTGAAGACAAACGACAAAAAACTGGCATGAAAAATGCTTGAAGTAAAATAAAAAACCAAAAATTACATCATAAAAAAATTTAAAAGTTGAAGCGGCTGTATATTTGGTTTTTTTTTTCTATTTTTGGCCAATGAGAAGTGATGTGCTTGAATTGAAAATTTGATAGGGGTGAATTTTTTTTTTTATTTTCAATAAATACAAAAATTATGATTATTTGTTGTGCATCAAAATATGCGGGTTTATGCAAAATTTAATGTTTGAGCGAAGAGCGAGACGGATTTAATGCGAGTGTGGGAATTGAAGATTTTAGTAAAATTCAAATAAAAATCTCAAATTAGTTTCGAAAACACTTGCAACATGTGAATTGGCATGCTCAAATGTTAAGCTTAGTTCGCACATGCCACATAAATACCATATATATATATATATATGTATATATATATATATATATAAATATTATGCTTGAAGTGAACTGCGGTTAATTGAACACCGTTTTGAAAATGTCAACTTAGCTGTGTCTGTAATGATGGTTACAGAGAAATGCAGACCGTGATCCCAAGTGCCCAAGTTGCTGTTAGCTAGCTGTGAAATACGTATAACTGTTATAATATTAGATTAGACTACTAAAATTCTAAAAACGGATCGGGAGTTGCATAAAAGCTAGTTCAAGTTGCCAGCTATCGAGCAGGTGGGGCAAGTTCAATAAAAAGTGTTATAAACGCTGACAAACACGATTTTCAAAGCCGAAGCCAATGCAAAAGCTGAAACTTTGTTTTTTTTTTTTTTTTTTGCCCATTGTAAATAGCGTGCATAAAAATAAAAATGAAAACGGGCTATTTATAAAATATACAACATGCCACAACGAGAAGAACTTGCAACAACAACAACAACAACAACAAAATATCATAATAATAGCAATTAGGATGATTGTAATGATGCTGACGTCATCAGAGTCGGAGGCTTTGACCAATTCTTTTTGCCACCACGCACCACAAAATTTTACCTCAAATGAATGAGAATTTTTAATTTCAATTTCATTTATATATAAATAAATATATTTATTTTTATTTTTTTACTCGTGCACGTGCCTGTTTCACAAATGTATATATATGTAAATATTTTTCATTTCTGGTATTTAATTGTGGTTTTACGGTATTCTCTGCATTTGCAGACTACCAACTAATCTGGCAAGTTTGAGAGGCGTATTTTGTTTGGCCATTTATTATAGAGTGATAAACAGCTAATTTATATTTCAATAGCAAACTATTCATCGATATACGTATATAATTTATATATATATATTTTTTTTTATTTTTTATTTTTTTGTTTCGCTTTTTTTTGTTTAACAATTCAATTGAACCGCTGCTAGAAATGGTACAATTATGGCCCATTTTCTTCATTTGTGCTTGATTTTTAAATATATATTTTTTCATTAATAGCTGCTGCGTGTGGGCTACGCTTTTTTTGCCACTGCTATTTTTATATATTTTTACTATTATTCTCTTTTTTTTTATTTTTTGTTTTTATGTTTTTGGACAGACACGCGCCCGTCACATACAACAAATATTATTATTTATCAGCAACAAAAAAAGAGAACAAAATTATTATTCTAAGAACACGACACATTCACATTCCAAGTTTGTAAGCTGCATGCCAAGATTGCTACACTTTTGTTGATATTTTGTGGGGTTTCAATCGTTGACTTTTTGCATAAAATTAGTCACTTTACAATTTGTCTTTTGGCCATTTTTGAGCGCGCCCAATTACAAATCACAAAACCAGCGAAACGAAAATATGCAAAAAGAGAGATAAAAACATCGTTTATATATATATATATATATATATATATATATATATGTGTGTATATATCTGAGTATATACGATTAATCTGCATTATACGTGTGCACACACAATATAGATTGAGCCTTAAGTGGCCATGTTTTGGCATGTGCCAGAAACTCGTGTACAAAAATATACAAAAACAAAACGACAAAATTACAAATACCAAAAGCAAAAGTTTTTTTTTGTTTTTATTTTTTTTTGGTTTCGCTGACTGCCAAAACGAGGCTGCCGCTGCCCTTTTCAACAATAACTGGCCACTTGGTGAACGGACGAGCTTTAGCCGGCCTTTCAAAAACACAACAACAACAGCAACAAAAAACACATAAATAAATAAATAAATAAAAATTAAAAGAAAAAGAAAAAGAAATAAAAAAAACACTAACAACTTTAAAATAAATCCCCTCATTGAGATAATGAACTGAGGCTCATTTGAGGCGACCTGCCAGATTTGTGTTAAAACCAAATTCTACACTCTTCCCAAATGCTCTTTCTTTACATTGTTGTTGATCTTTTATTATTATTCTTATGTAAGAACTATTTAAATGCAAAAAATGCACAATTTGGAAACTAATTTATAAAAGCTTTCTATTTAAATCAATTGAAAATAGTGATTTATATTACATTTTAAATTTGTAAAACTAATTAAAATAGTTTTTAAATAAAAAAAAAATATAAATAAATTCCAAGTTTCAGTGAAACTATTTCACAAGTGAGTATTTGTAGCACATAAATTGTAGATTGAGTTAGTTTAGTTTAGTTTTGTTTCAAGAGTAATCAACTTTCGTTGCAATAATATTTATTGTTGCTGTCAGTTGCTATTTGGCTGGCACTGTTTGTTTGCCGTGCGGTTTTTTAAGTTTCTTTTTTGACTCTTTTGCATAGATTTGCTCTGGTTTTTTTTTTAGCCATTGTCTAGTTTATTTATTTATTTATTTTTTTTGTTGTTATTAATTCATTTTTAGTTTTTATACTTTTATTTGTATTTCTGTTGTTGGTTAATTTGTATCCTCAATTTGGTTTTTTTTTTTTTTTTTTTTTTTGTTTATTTAACTTGAAGCACTTGTATACAGAAGAAGGATCACTCACACAATTACACTGAAAAAACAATCGTCCTGCTTCTGGATCACTGCTGGCCAAGTGTCTGACTGGCTGAGTGCCTGCTTCACGATACAATGCCAAGAAACGGCGACAACGTGCGAATTTTAAACGAAAAACACTTTCTAGCTAATTGGAGTGATTAGTGGCCGGCGTCGCAGTCAGCGTTGACGCAGCTGCCGCCGCTGCTGCTGCTGCTGGTGCTGGTGCTGCTGCTGTTGGCGTAATCGCAACACGGTTCGGTCCAAGAGTTAAATTGCCAAAGTTATCTATCTAAATTGTTAGCCGGAATATCAAGTGTGAATAATAACAACAGCTAACTGTAAATAATCAGGGGAGGAAGTTTGGCGACAATCTCTGCTCGGCCCCAATGCTCGTTTGCCAATTTGTTGGCTGGCCACAAATCGAATCGGAGCACACTCCAAAGATTACACGGATCGAAGTCTTGCAAAGAAGAAGGCAAATAATATAAATAAAAATGCGGCTCTTTTGAATTTGTCTCCATGACACTAGAATAATCGCTAGGTCTCGGCGTGTGCCGGCCCATATCTGGCTACACTGACAAAAAAAAAATACCCATAAAATTCATCATTTCAAGCAAAGTTTGTCGAGCATTTTTAATGAATTTTAGTTTTACTTTTTATGTTTGTTTTTTAGCCAAGTAGTTAGATAAGTTAAAGAACTGTTTAGATTAACGTAACATTTCTCTGAGTGTATACGTATATTCAGTTCAGTTTAGGCGGTTGGTTCTTCTATATAGCGATAAGATTATTAACTGCCGTAAAGAACCCAAGTATCTAATGCGCGATTTTGTGAATCGTAAATACGAATTAAAAATTCTAAGAATTGTCCAAAAGATTAAGTTATTTCCTATACATAAAATACTATTCTGCCTATGAAAAGTGCTGATCTTCTGGAGGAGCTCATTTAACCTGGAAGGTAGCTGAAACGGTAGTTGGTCACCTTATCGGGTCTATCGGGTCTATCGGGTTTATCGGCTGACTGCACAGCTATAAGTTTATGATTAGGCGCTGTGATTTGTCGCAGATTGTAAATCAGAAATATTATGATAAGCCGAGAATTGGGCGACACTTGTGACTATATAATAAAATTTAAGAAGATTTTTATTTTTTTTTGTTTTGCCATCACTTTAAGTGTGACTAAGTGGAATTTTTTTGTTTTAAATTATATATTATGTATACATAATTCATAGGCGGCACTTCAAAGCACAAAAAAAAGTAAAAAAAAAAAAAACTGCATTGCTAAGCAATAATAAATATTTTATGGCATTTGGAGTGAAACAGAAGCGTTTCTCGTTTACACGTTTTAATGGCAAAGCAAAGACAGAAATGGAAATTTTTGTGTCGATCTGAGAAACAGTCACAACAATATACGATAACTATAAAATTGGAGGGTAAACCACTTGAATGGCATCTTCATCTGTGTGAAGTGCTCCAAAGTGGAACAGGACAACAAGCCAGGAGAGAGTGAGAGCAAAGATTACAATTAAGCTCAGCTCGTTAACAAGTCAAGTTATAAGTTTGTTTTTTTTTTTCTTTTTTTTGGATTTCTTTTTTTTTTTTTTATGATCAGCTGACCTAGTTATACAAAAATTGATTGGCATTGAAACTCTACAGTTGGCAGCTTTAGCAAAAGCACGAAGTGAAAATGTTAGCAGTCAAAAAAATGTAAACAATCAATTTTTTTTTTTTATTTTTTTTTTGTTGTTGTACAAACATTGTCTGACAATGATGATGATGATTTGCGAGACGAGTTACGACATAATGTGGCAATCTCGGAAATGAAAAATAATGAAAATTTTGCATATACATATATATATATATATATATATTTACTGTTAAGCTGTTAGAGTCAATGTCTGATTTGTTAGGCAGTTTATCTCGTTGGAGATAAACGCGCTGCCCAGTTGAAGGCTAAGGGAATCTAATTGATAAGCAACCAATCTGAAGAGGTTCGTTTCAATCAAAATTTATTCCTTAATATAAAAAAAATATATATATATATATATGATTAGTTTTTTGCTATGCGCTAAATTAAAATCAAGCACTTTAAATTAAATTCAAAGAAATTGAAACCGGTTCTTTTTCTTCAGACTACGAAGTGCGAAAACAGAATGAATTGTTGTAATTATAAAAAATATTGTTGGCTGATTAGCAGCCGTAATCAAATAATTGCTGTAATCAATTAAAGATTATCTTACTAATGAAGCAGCACACTCTCCGATATATATATATATATAAAGATATATATGAACTTGAACTTAGTCGGTGCATTAACTCTAGTTGCTCATTTTAAAATAGCATTTCTCCACTTCGGGGACGCTACGAGCAGCTGTTAAATGCCCATTGTCATCGTTACTCGCAACGGATATCAATCATTTATATATATATAATGTACAGATATTTGCATTTATATATATATATGTATATTTGTATATATATATAGACTGCTCTGTAGAGTTTCTAAATAAGTGTTAATTTGACTTCGATTGATGATTGACGCTGTTTAATTTTAACACTTTGTCATTTTTTTTTCTCTTTTTTTTTGCGTCACGTGTCAACTGTCTTCTTATCTACGTGTGTGTGTGTGTGTGTGTGTGTGTGTGTCTGTATCTGTGAAGTGTACTTGTGTACTGATTTTAGACTATTTTTAGGCAAAACATTTTTAGCTGCTGATTTCATTTTATTGAGAGTGTTATTTAAAATATGAATGCTTTGTTTGTTTTGTTATTTGCTGGTCATTTGTTGTTCATATTGAATTTTTAATTAAATCCAACCAAAAACCCAACGGCTGTAATCAAAGAATCTTTTCAATTAACTATGCGTATACGCAATTATTTCCTTATATATTACTTTTTTTTTTTTTAATATTAAATCGTTGATTATACAATCAAAGTTGCCAACATTAATGTGGATTGGCGTTTGATAGTTACAGAAAGCGATAGAGAGAGAGAGAGAGAGAGAGAGAGAGAGAGAGAAGTAAAGTGCGAGAGAGAAGAAGAATATTGAATCAAAATCACAAAAGATACGCAAAAAGTTCTTGATTAAATAACAAAATCTATGGAAAATTGAACAATTCAAAAATGCGATAAATAAAGTATTTTTTTTTTCTTTTGCTCTAAAATTATATGTTAAACATATATGTATAGGAAAAATTGAAAATTGAATGAAATTGCATATAAAAATATTTTTTTTTTGCTCTAAACATATATGTATAGGAAAAATTGAAAATTGAATGAAATTGCATATAAAAATATTTAGTTATTTTTTAAAAAAAAATTTCTGACTAATTTGTGTTTTTGTAGGTGTCAGCTGATAGTCGAAAGCTAAAAGCGAATGTTAACCATAAATTGTGGCAGCAACATGTATATATATATATATATAGGGCTTATCGAAATGCAGAATCTAAATTTTTTCAAACTGATAAAATGCAAAAGTTGCCCACAGCTAAACTTTATGGCAATAAAATCAAATGATTTTAAGTTGATTAAGCTTTGATTTCAACTGATTGTTGCCAATGCAATAAATGCCAATATTGAATAAATATTTATGGCCAAGGATTATAAAAGTGCACACTTTCACACACACACTAACACACACACACACACACGCACAGAGTCACGCAAAGCACTCGAAGAACGCGAGCAACAAATTAAAATAACAGTTATTTTCGGTATGGAAAATCGCTTGATATACAAAAGTACCGAACACTTATGTATTGAATATATATATATAAATATATATGTATATATATATATATATATCATATGTGAACTGTGCATGTGATTAATATACACACAAAAAAAAAATAAAACCATTGTTATTAATATGATTATTGTGTGCACAGTTGCGTGTTAATTTTCTGTAATTTTCGTCAGAGAATGGTTTGTTGTTATTTTTATGTTGTTATGTTCTTGTTGTTGCTGTTGTTGTTGTTTATTTTCAATTTGTTAACACAATGCAAATGGCTCACATCCAAAGAGTCCGCCCCCCCCATTCCCCGCTCGTTGCCAATTCTCAGCCATTTGACGTATCTTTGCAATCTTTGCACAATACTCAATGACGATCTCTGTGTGTGGATTAACTATTATTTGAAAAAAATATATTTTGCAGTTGCAGTTGCAGTTGCAATATGTATATGTGCTACACTCTATACACTCCTCAATCGCTGGCAATGGGCATGGGCCAAATCTATTTGTGGCACAAATTGCTGCATTTATAGCCAATGGGCCAGAAGCCCAATAATTAACTACAAACTGATGCCAACAGCTAATTAATGTTAATAATTAAACAATGACAACAAAAATAACAAGAAACAAACACAAAAATAAACACAACAAAAATATATATTTTGTGTGTGTGTATCAATAATTGTTTGGTTTGTTTAATTTGACAATTGTTATTAAATAATTGTTGTTGTGCTTATTATTATTTTATTATTCATTTTGAAGTTCAATCAACTTTTATTCAAAATTGAAGTTTTTTATATTTTTTATATTTGACTTAAATATTGCTAATTTATATTACACAGATTAACAAAAAGAAAAAAAAAGAAGAAAATTTGTAGAAAAAAAGCTACATTTTGATTTGAACTTGCAGATTGCAATTTACAATTTACAATTTAAAATTTATAATTTATAATTAACAATTGACAATTTACTACACTTGCTTTGTTTGCTTGTCGGCAAAAACTGTAAAAATCGTGTCTAGTTCAATTTTCAATGTGTGGCAAATACTATAATGATTTAAGTATGTGGCATGGCATACCCAATGATTTTTATCAACAAGGCATCAAAAATAAAATACAAGAAATGTTGGATTGTAGCCAATAGTGGGCAAAAAGAGAGGACGGCGCTGATTATAGGTGTGTGTGTATTTGAGTGTGTGTTTGAGTGTGTGTGTGTTTGTGTGTTGTTCTAGGGCAAGTGCATTGCGCATACGCTCTGTGGGCATGCAACAAAGAAAAGCATAACAATAGCAGGCAACAACAACAACAACAACAAAAAAAAAGAGGCAAAAGAGGTTTGGGAGAAAGGTGATCGCACATGCCACAAACCTCCACTATATATATATATATATATATATATTTATCTATATATATACATGTATATTTGCTCAAATCACTGGCTATTTTATTTTATTTTATTTTTTTGTTTTTTCGGGGTTTTTTTTTCTTTTATTTTTGTGGTCAGTCACCGATGCTAAGATGCAGCTGAGATGCGTCTTGGCCAACTGCTTCCCACAGCGCAAACTAAACGAATGAATTTTGTTTTTGTTGCAGTTTTTAGTATTCTTGTGTTTTTAGTTGTCCGTCTACCTAACTGACTGTCTGACTGTCTCTCTATCTCTAACATTATCTATGTGTTGGTGTGTGTGTGTGTGTGTGCGTGTATTTGTGTGTGTTTGTTTTTGTACTGTTGCCAGACAGCGACTGCGACTGCGACCGCCATCGCGGCCGAGACCGAGACCGAGACCGAGACCTTCGTTGCCGATTAGAATGCAATTAGTGGCAACAGCAGCAACATCAACAACAACAACAACAACAACAACATCAACAACAACTGTTATAATATTATTATAAACAAAACTCCACAAAAGTTCTAAGTTCTAAAACACAAAACATTGCATTGAGTTTTGTAATTCAGTTTCAAATTTTTATTCCATTTATTTTATTTGATTTTATGTGATTTTTGTGCTACAAAATTCGATTCAATTCAATTTGTTTTTTTGTTTTTTTTGTTGTTTTTTTTTTGTATTATTATTATTAATTCACTACTAGTTAATAGTAAATTCACATTTTTTTTTTCTCTCTCTACCATAATAACTTCCGGCTTTGACGGACAAAGTTGACTTGTTTGCTTTTTTTTTATTTTTTTTTTGTTTTTTAGTGTGTTTTTTTTTGTTGTTGTTTTTGTTTTTTATCATAATCAGCAGTCAGGCAATTTGAACAACAATCGTAAGAATAATTACTTATATAGCATATTATTTATGATCAATGCGAGCGAGTCGGAAAAACTGCGACAAGTTGCGACAAGCTGCATGTTTTATAATTATTATTTTAGCCTCCGTCTTCTTTGCTTAGCCCAGTTTATGTTATATTTCTTTTGGCTGTATTTGTTTTCCGTTTTTTTTTTTCTGTTCATGCCCTGTGTTCTGTCTCTTTGCTACATTTTCTGCTGCGTATTTGTTTGTCTTTGCTTATTTATTTTTTTTCCTATTTTTTTTTTATTTATTTTTTTTTTCGCTCATCCGTCGATTAGGCAGCGCCAAGGTTCACACTTCATTTGAGTTTTTTTTTGGTTCTTTTTTTTTTTTTTGGGCCGATGACTTTCGCCAAAATTTGGTTGGTTTTTTTTACCTTTATTTTTTTTGGTTGCAGAACTACTGTTTGCTCAGTTGGCAGTTGGCAGTTAATAATAAATTTGGCTGTGTGTTTTGGCTTTGTCTCTGATAAGTACGCGCTGCTCGACGAGATCAGTTATACATTTATGATCTCATTAGATCTTCGCGAATTGCCTTGTCATGTGTGGATGGTGTGGCAACCGTTTTGGACTTGGACTTGTACTTGGACTTGGACTTGGACTTGGACTTGTACCTGGACTTGGATCTGTGTGTGTGTGTTTTTTTTTTTTTGCCTATCCCGGATTCGGCCATTTTTAGATTTGATTTTTTTTACGCAATTTTTTTTCCAATTCAAAATTCGCTTGTCATTTATTTATTTATTATTTTTACAGCGTGTTCTCAAGTCGTTAATTATGACTGGGCATTAAGTGTGTGTTTGCTCAGCTCGTTTTAAGGTTCAATTTCAATTGAGATCCGAATCTCTTTTTTTTTTATTTTTATCATTTCTTATACGAATATATTTTTTTTTGACAGTTTTTGGTTTTCTGTGCGCAACGTTTGCAATGGCTGTCAATCGACATGTTGTTAATGAGACAATCCAACAATCGCAGCACATCCATCATACCACCCGCTACACCCGCTACACCTCTTACACCCCCTACACACACACACACACACATACACACACACACAGAAGGAGGTGCTAACTATTGCCACGCCATGTGTTTATTTGGCAAAGCCCAATTGATTAAGCCACATCCAATATTAATTCAAAATCAAATAATATTAATAATCATATTAAAAAAAAATAATAATAATAATACCATGATTAATCATTTTATTTTGGGGTTGACGATAAACTCCACAAAATATTAAATAGTTTGCAATTTGCTCAATTGAACAAAAATAGAAATAGAAACAAATTATTCGTATGCGAAGAAGCACTCAAAGATTCATTCATACAATTTTTCATGGTATGTGAATAGCATATGAATATATATATATGTGTATATATATATTTATATATGTATTGTGGCTGATCTTTATGAGGACTGACTAATAGTTGCTGATAACTGGCAAATCTTATCAGATAATTCGGTGCAAAGTGATCCTCATTTATATGTGTGTGTGTGTGTGTGTGTGTGTGTGTTAGTTGTGTGTGATTTCTGGTAGCAACATTTAAACGTGGCAGTTGCCACCAATTGTGGACAGTCATGCGGCTGTGGCCTTATCGTTGTGAGCAGCAATTATTTTGGCAATAAATAACAATAAATGTTTTTAGACGTAAATGCGCTCAGGTCTTATCACAACATCATTAACATCATAATCAACATTAACATCATTATCATTGTCATTATCATTATCATAGTCAAAGTCATTGTTATCGCCGTAAAAAAATGTGTCTTGCTTTCAGCTGTTTTTACGGTGAAAGCCGCTCAAACATAGCCCTGACCCCCAGCTAGACGCAACAAGACAAGCTTCCAAGATAAACCCCTCCCCCCGCCCAAACACCATTCCTCTGCCCAATAGCATGCAACATGGAAAATAACCAAGTGTGGCGTGTTCGGTTTTCCGAGCGCCTTGAATTCCATTCTAAGGTCGCGTTTGCATTCGCATTTAATGTTAATTTCGTTTACAAAGAAAATAAAAAAAAAAACAATAAGCTAAAAAAGAGTTGAATAAAATAAATATATATATATATATATATATATATATATATATATATATATATATATATATATATAAACAAGTTTACGATCAGGGCTGCTGCTGCTGCTGGGCGCATTTGTTTTGTTATTTTTGTATTTGATATTTTCTTTTGTTTTCATATTTTTTGGTGGCTTATGCAACATTGTCGGAAGAGTCCCTAAAAGAGCATCGAAGATTGCAGCTATTAATCAGTTTTATGCCTGACTCAAATGACGTTTTTTTTTAAATTTAATTTGTAGACAATGTTTCAATTATTTTAAAATTTGAATACTGTTTTTGTTATTGATTTAAATGTGTTGGAATATTATTTTGAAAAAGTCGAATTGTTGAAAAATTAGTGAGTTGCATATTTGAGCTGAGTTGCCGCAGTTCAGTTCTTGCCAAATAATTTCGATATAGTTGTACGATTTGCGCTGATAAGGCTAAATTATTTGGACAACAATTGACGGGTTGAAGTGTTCAGTTAATATATTAAAAAGCTAATGTTTAAGTGTCTCTGTTCGCTTATTAAACTGTACAGATATATTTTTTTTTATATGTTTTTTTTTTTTTTGGCAATTTGACATGCAAATTAGCTGACTCGATAATTTCATGTCATTGATTTTCTTTTTAAAGACATGCGCAGCAACGAGCAGGTTGTCTATATATATATATATATATATATATATATATAAGTCTATTGGCAACTTTTTTGGCTGGTAATGAAGTGATAACATGTGAGTAAACTACAAGCTACAACAAGAGGAAAACAAAACTGTTGCGGGCCGCTCCAGTTTGAGCCGTTTCCATTACCTGCTAGCCCATCAAATGCGCATAAATTATTTGCAAATTGTGTTATCGGCCATGTTTCAATATTTGCTCGCTTGTTTGGCACCTGCCGTACCAAAGAGAGTCAGACAAAAAGACAGATACGAAGAAACAGAAACAGAGACAGAGGCTGAGGCTGAGACGCAGGCGCAGGCGCAGCACATGGTGAATGAGTAATAAAGTCAATCTGTCAACAGCTCGTCAGCAGCAGCAGAGACAGCAGCAGAGACAACAGCAGAGGCAGCAGTAGCAGCAGAGACAGGGACAGCAGCAGAGGCAGAGGACAGCAGCAGCAGCAGCGTAACTGGCGGCATTGTGTAAACGATTGCGATGATAACAAGCAAAACAATCGTATACCAAAAACATACAGTAAAATGATTATCAACAATTTGTTGCTGTAGATGCGACAACAACAACAACAACAACATTTACAACAATAGCAATTACACGTCATCATCCGCAAACAGTTGAATGGAGACGTCAACGTTGTCATCATCAAGAAATTGCGCAAAATGTGCACAAAATATAATAATAATAATAATAATAATAATAACAACAATGGTAATTTATAAAAAACAACAACAACAACAATGGTTATTACAGCAAAAAAAAAAAGGGCGAAAGTTTTTTTGTATACAATTTATTTAGCAACTCGAAAGCAATTTGCATACGACAAAATAAATGGTAAATGTTAAATGGTAATAATTGCATTACCCAATTTATATAGATCGTGTATATATATATATATATATATATATTTATGCATATAGCATGTTGCCAAGAATGTAAACTTATAATTTTTTATAATATATGTTTTCGAAATGAATGAAAATAGAAACATAATTAAAAAGCAGAAAGATATCCATCTAAGAATCTTGATAAATATATATATATATAAAAATATATATATATATATTGTATGAAGAGTATGAGTAATTATGTATATATATATATATATATATAGATGGTGTGGAAACGAAATCTGCCTGATATTTATTAGGTTTCATGTGCAAAAAATAAATGTTTGCGTATAAATCTTAACTGAGATTAAGCCAACTAAATATTATCAGTTTAATTTATTAATAGGGAATTAACAACAAGCTGTTATATTATTAAGTAATTTTGCTTTCTTATATTTTATTTTTATTCTTGTTTATATATTTGATTTAATTTTAGCATTTTTTTTGTTCAATTTTAACTTTATTTAAGTTTGCTGTCAGAAACGGAGGAAATTAATTATTTGTAAAAAATATTGATAAAAGATGAAAAAAAAATCAATCAAAAATACTAATTAATTTTGTTGAATTTTTGAGAGCTTTTCGATTGATAAATTTATTTGTTAAAAAAAAAAACGATATTTGTTTAATTTTAGTAATTGTGAACAAGAACTTGAAATTATAATTTGGCAATGCAATTTTGTTGAATTTATCGAGGAACTATGGCTATGAATATAGAGTGCCGTTATGAATTGTTAAACAATTTCATGCGTCGCTGCTGCTGCTGCTATAAATAATTAAAAAGTTTGCAAACACGTCAAAAGTTTTGTTTGCCTTCTGATGTTTTTTTTGTATGTTATTTCTCTGAGTATCTCAAAATGTCAGCAAGTATCTGCAATTATGTTTGTGTGTGTGTGTGTGTGTGTGTTTGTGCGTGTGTTTGTGTGTTTGTTTGTGTGCTTGTGTTTGGCGACTTTTGCGGAAGTGCATTGTGCATTGTGCATTGATTTTTTTTTTCATTCAAATAAGCACTTGACTCGAGTAGAAACACTTTTCTCACCTTTTCGTCTCTCTCCAAAAAATGCTAATTAGTTTTTGTCTATTTTTTGTATTTTTTGTATTTTTGTATTTTTGCTTACTGTTTGCAGTTGCAACTACTTTTAATTAGAACTTTATGTGCGTTTGAGTTGATTTGTTATCGTAAGAGCATTTATGCAAATTTCCTTGGAAGTGAATAATTTACAGCGGCGGAAATCCGCTAGCAGCTTCACAAGCACATAACTGACAAAAAAAAATAAATAGATATATATATATATATATACATATATATGTATACTACAAGTCTTGTTTGGCTTTTGGGCGCATCTTCAAGCAAAACGTCAAATAAAAAAAAAAAACCAAATCGAAAACTGAAAATGAAACTGGTAAACTGGAACTTGGTGAGTAGTGAAAGTTTTCTATGCTGTTTTTTTTTTCTGTTTTCAATTTTTTTATATTTTTTTGAGCTGCTTTAGCTTAAGCAGGCGCTGCTGTGTAGGGGTTAGGAGTGTGTGCTTGGTGAGTGTGTGTGTGGGGTGTGTGGGATGGTTGTTGGGGAAGACGCTCTTGTTGCTGCCGCTGTAGGCATTGAAAAACTGCGCATGTGCGTTGAGCGCTTAAATAACCAGACGCTTCATGCAGCCGCGCATGCCAAATGGCAAACAGCTAAATCAACAGCGGACGTATCCAAAAGATAGTCGCATTCGCAATCGAATTCGAATTCGAATTCGCACTTGTGCTCGAATTGAGACGTCAGCTGGCCGCATTTGGGCAATGGGCTATCGATTGGGCAGCATTAAGAGCTGCTCTGCCAGGCTGAGCAAAAAAAAAAAAAATAAAAAAAAAACAATTAAAAGCCACTGCGACAGCTGCTGTACACCTTTGCCAACTGCCTGCCCCCATGCACCCCATGGCCGACATGCTACTCTGTATATATTCTTTTTGTGTGTGCGTGTGTGTATTTTATTAGTCAAGTGTGGACTGCCAAACCCGGCGTCAAAGCGACAAGCCGCCCAGATGCCAATTACTCTCCATCTCACTTTGCCGTTAAGCCGACTCAACTCGACGCGACTCGACGCCATTGGCAGAGTGCCCGAAATTGTCAATCGAGTATATATTTTAGGGCACTTTGAATATTTCGTATTTTATTTTGTCAGGTAGTTAAATTAGCATTTGGTTAAGCAATGCAATTGTTTTGTATTATTATTGTTGTTGTTGTTGTTGTGTATTATGGGTTTTTCGCTTATGACATACACTGCACTCACTGCACATGTCTTTCTCTGTGTTCTGGCCTGTTTCTGTTTTCATTAGAACTGTTTGATTATTATTAATCTAATATATTTATTTGTATACACTTGTTTATGGTTTCAGTTACTGAGACAATTTGCACAGCAATTGCAATTTTTTTTTTTATTGAAATAAAATGTTTATTATAATTATTCTTAGTATTTGTGCTTGGTTTCATTTCGATTTCGATTTCGTTGCTTTTTTTTTCCCCTCTCTAAATGTCCTCTCTTATACAAAAGTCAACTGCGCTTTCTTATCTTATACTGTTGGCATTTTGTCAGCTGCTGCTGCTCTTGTTTTGATTTGAGTTATGTTAACGCCGTTGATAATGTTATCGCGGCACCTGACTCTTATATTGCATCCTACTCTTATAATGTTCACAACTCATCCTTCCTAGACCACAACAAAGTGCCAAAAATAAATACAATTTCAATTCAATTCAATTTAATTCAAGTGCGCCACTTACCGTCTTCACAACCCTTATACGTCGGCAAGAGAGCGAGTCTCAGTCTCTCTGTGTGTGTTTGTGTGTGCGTGTGTGTGTATGTGTGTACGCGCGGAAAGCTCAAACAGGATGCGCCGCTTTGAGCGAAACGAAAAAAAAAACACTTCCGTCTTGATTTTGTTTCGGATTTTATGTTTTTTTTTTTATTTTTTTATTATGGTTATTTATTGTTTTCAATCGTTATGGTAATTTTATATAAGCACTTTTGAACTGGCAATTAAATATTATGTAATGTTTTTTTTATATTTATTTTCCTTTGCGCCTTGCAATGTCAATGAAAAGTTCGGGGAAAAAAATTGTTCTTAATTTACAGGAAGCGAGGCTCGGTTGGCGGGGGCGAGTAATTTACATTTCCGTTAAATTTTCAAAGTGTTCAAACGTAAAAAAAAGTCTTGCAATCAATTTAATTGAAGTGTTTCTCTGTATCAAGGATTGTTGCTCCAAAGTTGAGCAAAAAAAAAAAACCGAAATTATATTTTGTATTTTTTTATATTTTAATTTGAGCCAGGCTTTATTTCTTTTCTTTTATTTTTTTTTTGCAATTTTCACAGCCGCAGAATTAAACTTTGTCTGTTTTTGTCTACTTTATTAAAAAAAATGCAAAATTTTTTTTTTATTTCTTTGGTAACAAAAACACGACCAACTCGAAAACGCACTAAAACGGTATTAAAAGCCGAGACTAAATTTTACTTTGCAAGTAATTTACAATGGGACTGGAAGCGGTGTGTGAGCCGATCGCTAAGCAGAGAGACCCGAGCGCGACACGAGTGCGAGCCGAGAGAGCGAAGATTTCGTTTCGTTTTAAGTTCACTTCACTTTTGCACTTGTTTTTGTTGCTGCTACTGCTGCTGCTGCTGCTGCTGGTGCTGCTGCGTCAACTGCCTGTCGGGGGTGTGGGAGCGCTGCCGTGGCTGCTGCTGCTGCTGCTGCTGCGTTGGAGATGCGGCCAAATAACTGACGCTCGCTGACAACGGGCCAACAAAATGAAAAAAAAAAACACAGAAAAACAGCTGCTCGTTATCGAGTAGATCGTTGCTCGCTGTTGTTGTTGCTGTTGATGTTCGTGTGGAGCGTGCTTGAAGCGTGTTTGTCTGTGTGTGTGTTGGTGTGTGGAGCGACGACTGCGGCAGCTGTTGTTGGCGTTCGGCTTGGGAATGATGTTGGCTCAAAGCCAGCCGCAACGTAATATACGCTCAGATCCTGTTTGCACGCCGTCAACGGCGGCGTCGCAGCGCTGCTGTTGCTGCTGCGCCGGCGCCAAGAGAACAGTATTGTGAACGAAAAGTGAGACAGAGTGACAGAGAGAGAGAGAGAAAGAGCGCTAATAAAGCGCAGCTTTTTTGTTGTAATTATTTTTTTTTGGCTCTATTCGGCCCGAGTGTGGGTGAGCTTTGGGTTGCGTTGACGTTGCGTTGACGCTGCTGCTGCTGCTGCTGCTGACGTTGACGCTGGCTGCGCAGCATCGTTGTCGCTTCGAACTCACTTCATACTTGCTCGATGCTATTGTTGTTGTTGTTGTGCTGGCATTTGTTGCCTGCCTGCCTGTAGCTTAACGGTTTTCGGCCTGAGGGTTAAGGTGAGGCGGGCATATTCACATTTCAGCCAATCGGACGAGCAGCGCTTTTCAACTTTCATTAGAAATTTTGCAGCTGAGCGCTACTCAGCCACGCCTACCTATATATATATATATATATATGTGTGTGTGTGTGTGTGTGTGCTCCTTGCCCGATCTTGGCTCTGCCTCTGGGTCAGTTTTGCCCCTGTCGTTTACCATCAATTAAGGCAATAATTGCTAATAATTGGCGTTAATGAAAACCCATTTTTGCATGCCGCGATTCATAAATCTTTAATCGTTATTTTCTCTCTCTTTCTCGCTGTCTCTCTGTCTGCCAATAAATATACAAACAAACAAAAAAGTAAAAAAAAAAATTTAATTCCCAGTTGTTGTTTTGTTTCAGTCTTATAATTTATTAATTATTTATTTGTTTGCCAGCTTCACGAATTGATGTCGTCGTCGTCGTCGTCGTCGTCAGTTTTGTCTTCGGTTTTCGTCATCTTTTGCCAAACGTCGTCATCAACAAACGTCACAAGAATTCAAAGTATTGAATATATTTTCTCCATATCCATATCTATATCCATATCTATATCCATATCTATATCTATATCAATATCCGGGAGGTGGTTCAACATCGATCGTTACTTGACATACAAAATGAGCTGATTTTCAGATTTGAATTTATGAAAAATACTCTGCGTAAAGTTGAATACGCCCATGTCTATATATATATATATGTATATATATGGTATACTTATATATATGTACATATCTACCATATCTGTAGCCAATTATTTTATTTCTTGTGTTTCATTAATTGCTGGCGAAATATCACTTTTATAAACCGACTTCTGCCAGTTGTCGCTGCGGCGTCAGCTGTGCAATGCATATATATACATATATATATATGTATATATATATATGTGTGTGTGTGGCGAGGCACTGACATTCTTTTTTATGTTTCCTTCTTTTCAATTGTCTATTTTTAGGTTGTGCGCAAGGTTTTTGGGGGTGCATTTAATGCATGCCTACCACGTCTTATAATTTATAACATTTTCGCACTGTTGACAATGACAGCGCTCTCTCTTATATTATAATAAATTTTGCACTACTATTTTATTGTTTTATAAGTGCTCAGCTCTTATATGTGCTTCTTCATTTCAGATACTTTCAATTTTATTTAGTTTCATACCCTAAGCAAACATTGTGTTAATTATAAGCATAATTAAACAAATGTTTTCTCTCTTATATTTTCTGCTCTGCTCTTTTGTAATTTCGCTTAGATATTTATAGTTTGCATGTAATTCTTCAAATTTTCCGTCCATTAACATTTCCCTTACATTAAGTATAATAATGCAAATACGTACTTGATGAAATATTGTTGTTAATTATATATATTCATATATATATATATAGTAATATATATATGTACATTATACTCTTATATCCATACTGGGAATGCATCTACTAAATGTTTATTTATTTATTTATAAGGCAAACAAATCACATTTTCAAATTAAATTGGATATAGGAAACCCTTGCAGCTGCTTTATCAGTCCGTGCCAGAACCCGACATCCCCAAATCCACGGTTTGCTGATCAGGGCAATCCATGTTAACCCTTTGCTCTTAACTCATTCAATCAGTCGGAACTCAAACGCATTTAAATAGTCATGTGACTTGGCTAAATTGCCTCAACTTCTATAATTGCTAATTCTATTAACTATTAACTATTTACTATTTACTATTAACTTTTAACTATTAGCTGATATCAATTATCAATGATGTGCAATCCACAAACTGCAGCTGAAGCTCATTAATCAAATCTGAGGTTTGTTAGAGAATATATATATATATATATATACTTAATTATCAGCAAAGTTAAAAGTCATTTAAGCTGACTAAGAACTAGAATTTAATTACACATGTCCACATGATATATATATATATATATCTATATGATAAATCATACAAGATTCATAGCCAAATAATCAAAAAGCTAATCATTTTTACGTTTTGCTTGTAAATTTAATACGCTTCTGCAACAACAATAAAAATATACAATAAAATATAGAATTTATATATATATATAAATATATATAATATTTTTATAATTTGAAATAGATTTCTGCATGCAAAAAAGAAATATAAATAAAAATTTTAAGCAAACTCTTGCAAAATTTTACATTTTTAATTGTGATTCTAGCAATTACAGGGTATTTGCTAGTCGAGCATGTCGTTTGGGTTATAGGTCGTATATGCCACATACTTACATAATTACATACATACATACATACTTACATACAAACATATGTAAACAGTTTTGTTTACATGTAAACAAATCATTGTTATGGTAATTCCATGATCTCGACAGTTATGGCAATATGGGTCAATTGATATATAACCAACTGACTCTGCTGCTGCTGCTGCCACCGATTCTCTTTTTTTCTTCTTTTTTTTTTTTTTTTTTTTGTATGTGCCTCTGCCACTGCCTCAGTCGCAGTTGTCTCGCCCGTCGTCTGTTTACCTTAGCACTCAACTACCGCACTTGAATTTTTAATAACCTTTTCAAGTTCACTGTTAGCCATGTGTGTGTGTGTGTGTGTGTGTGTGTGTGCAGGTGTGTGTGCAGGTGTGTGTGCAGGTGTGTGTGTGTGTGTAGCTGTCAACTTTAATGCTGGCTGACTATCAGTTTAGGCCCATTTGTGGGTAATTTTTTTTTATTAACTTAGCGCCAGCTTCACATGCAAAAGCGTGTTCGTTGCAGAACAGTTACACACACACACACACACACACTTACACACACTCACACACACAGTCATACACATATTGACTTCATTTAGCAGTTGACAAATGGCTTTTTCTCAAATTCATTGACAATTTAAAAACATATCCAAAAAAAATAATATGAATTTTATCATAATTTTTTTATTTGTTGCAGACACAAAAAAAATATACATAATTTAATTAATTAATGTGAAAGAACAATAGCTATAGTCAAGTTTATCAATTTCTGCATCCAGACAATTAACACTTAACCAACTTTTCCGCTTCCAGTTTGCAGTTTTCTGCTCCATGCCGGAAAATGTTGGTTTCCATCGAAGTTTACTGAAAATAAAAGAAAAGAAAAAAATGGACAAATTTCCGCTAAAGTTCGACTTTGGCATATTTAATTCAGCATCTCAACTGACATTCAAAGTTAATTTTTAAATTTACTACAAAAAATATAAGTTTCAATTTTCATAATTTCGGCAAGGAATCAAAATACAAATGAAATATAATTCCAGAGTAGAGTAAGATATATATATATAAATATATATATATATAAGAAATTCAATAAGATTTATTGAATTAGAATGATAAATTGACATAAACAAACAAAAGTTGATTAATTACTTAAACAATTAATTGAATATTTTATGTGCATAATTAATAGATTTATTATAACAAAATACCAAAGCAAAGCACGCATTTTTTTAAATTTTAATATTTCGTTTTTCTATTAATAAACTAAATATAATTAAAATCAAACTGATAAATTCCCGGATATTTTTATTGACAAACTTTGTAACATTAATTATTAAGAGTTGATGATTTATGTACTTAAAAATAAATCAAAATAATATTAAATATTCCTTATTAAGAAAAATCAACGAAATGAGAATCAATTTGAATATTTGAAACCAGTCTTGATAATTATTTATGCGACTGTTCTTAACTGAAAGTTGCTGCCCCATTTCACTGGCAACTTTGGCCAAATCGAAAGCTGTTAACTTGAACAGTTTAGACGGTGAGCCCTAACCAAAATGAGCAGCTTGGCCAACAAAACGGTAAATTGAGTCTAGACACTAAACGGCCAAGCAGCGTGGCCAGAGTGCTGCTAATTAAGAAGGCAGTGAGGGAAGGAGGGAAAGAGGGAAAGGGGGGGTGAAATTGTCTTATCATGTTTGGTATCAGCAGTCAATTCGGCCCGCTTTGAATCATTAGCCAGTCGAGGCAGAGCCATCAATCTTTCAATTGCTTTTGGCTCTGGCTTTGGCTGTGCTCTGCGCTGACTTTGGATTTGGCTTTGTAACTATGACAAGCTGGGATAGCGCCACCAACAACAACAGGCATAAAAAAAAAAAAAAAAACAAATAACAACAAAATACATATATATATATATGTATATAAAGAAATACAGAAAAACCGGCAAGCAAGCAGCCGTTAGCAGTGACGACTTTTAAACGGCTTGAAACCACTTTGGGCCAGTTCAAACTAGAATCGCTGAACGGCATCGAAACGTGAAGTTGCGCATTAAACGATTGCTGACTGCTTCTCGCTTGAATCCCGGCCAACAACTAACAGCAATAACGCGATTAAGGGGGTCCACCAACAGCCACTTTGCTGCCCAAAGATCAGGCGCCGAAATGGACAAACATCCAAAGAGTTGCAACAAGTCGACAAACGGCAAGCAAAACTCATGTTCATGTTGCGCCCAGTAAATGCTATCGATCGTTTAATTTGTTGTAACAGCTATGCGACAACCAACAACAAGCAACAAGCAACAACAACCAACAACAACAAGCAACAATTTGTAACGATCGATTTGGCACTTGGCGTAACTCATACGCAGCGTGTTTTCGAATGGAGGTTAAAAGCCAGTGCAGTCTATAAATAAATCTTAAGCTGCATGGCCTCTTTGGATTCCAATTCAGATTGGTTTGGATTGGATTGGATTTTATGCTATATTCGATTCGCTATAAAATTAATCCAAGCCAAACCAAACCAAACCAAACGCAACAAAATCAAAATCACTTCAAGTCAAATTGTGCAGTTCTATACAAAAAAATACTCACAACTTGGCTGTGTATACCCTATAAATATTTAACTAGTTTAACTGATTAAAAAAATATTTGAAAAAAAAAAATTAAAATAAGCATGAAATTTATTGCTGAAGAATTTCATTTAGTTTTGATTTCTACGCCTGACAATTGGTTTGGCAAAATTAAAAAATAATTTTCTTTAAATGCAGTTCTAAAATGTAATCATTAAATTACAAAAATTTGAAATATGCCTTTCAAATTGCAAATATTTAACACTTAATTTGAGCTATGTTTTTTTTTTTTGTTTAATCACTTGTCACTTGCAATTAGCTTGAGTAAAGAAAGTTGAATTAGATTTTTGCAATCGATCGGCCTCAAAAGTCGAGTCGGGAATAGTTTCAGGACTGGTTCTGAACAAGGTAGAGAAATTGTCTATAATTAATATAGCATTGAGTTAGTAAATGGGTAACTATTGGTTGAGGTTACTCGACTATTGCACTCTTAATTCTCTTTTATATATATATATATACGCATTGTAAATTCTGGTAAGTTGATTTTGGGCAGGCTATGATGGTCAGGGACAGGCTTTTACAAAAAAATTGTGATGCAATCAACAGTCGCTTTTGGAACTTGTTCTAAGATGTTCAGTTAGCTGAGGCAGCTATTTGCTTAGCCAATATCACAATTGTGGCAACAGCAAATGTTTCTATTCTATTTTAAACAAATAGTTAAAGTAAATTAATAAACAAATGCTTTTATTTGTAGCTGCGTAACTAGAGCTGAAACAATCCAACATAACCAGTTCTTGGCTTATATTAAATTGGAGTTATTTCAGATGAAAAAAAAATATAATTCAATTAGCAGAACTTCAGTGTTTTTTTTTTTTTTTGTTTTCTGTAGTAAGAAATAAAAGTAGATATAATTGCGCATTTCCTATAAACGAAGTTTGATTCATTTTGTCAATTACAATATAAAAAAAATCAAAAAAAAAAAAAATCACAATTGTAGTTGGCGCGGCCAGGCCCAAAGGTAATTCGAGATCGGGGACTAATGAGAACTGATGACAACGAATCAAGCATCAATAAAATTTTAATTCAACTGGGCCACTTTTAAAAAAAAGGATCGCGAAATCGAACAACAACCAGACTTCCAATAACAAAACATTTTGATTTTTAATGATAAAGCAAAACGAGCCACCAACGGCCTTGCACAAAAAAAAAATCTTATTGTTGGCTCATAAAAAAAGCGTCGCGAAAAAAGCGGCAACAAACTCAAAACAAAGAGAAAAAAAATATCAATAAAAAAAAAAAATAATGAATAAACATCGACAGGCGCATTGGAAACGAGCTAAAAGACAAAAGATTGTGGGAAAGGCGCGACATTCTTATAGGTGTGGTTGTTGGTGGCAGTTGGCAGTTGGCAGTTGGTAGTTGGTGGTTGGTGGTTGGTGGTCACCAAAGGCCAACTCGTTGGCTGCGGGGCAATTTGCTTGGCGCGCAACGATGCAAATATTGCGCATACGCCGCGTGCGACGATGCAGAAAACATCCAACGGCTGCGGTTTAAAAAAAAAAACAAAAACAAAAGCAAAAAAACAAACTCAGCCAATCAGTTATTTTTTCTTTTTAGCATGTGCTTAATGCTTAACTTGGCTTACTTAATGTTGGCACATTAATTTTTGTGCGGCATTAGCAGCCAGTTAACCAAACAAGGAAGGATCCTTATCTGCCAATTTATTAACAATTCACTTAATTGCAATTTTACACAAAAATTAACTTATTGTGAAAGTTGCAAAAAAGACAACAACAACAACAAAAAAAAATACCTTTATCATTGGGAATTCAAATTGGCCATAAGATTATAGTAAGGGAGTGGTTAATATTATTATTGTTTAACGGCCAATAAGGGATATCTACAGGGTCGTTAAATGTTTATTTTTTGGCCATCAATTGTGGGCGAAAGCTTATTTAAGAGACGTGAAAAGCATTGCCAGTAATTGTATTAATTTGTATTCATTCAGTTAGCCAAAATAACTAAATTATAAACAGTCAACAAAAATAAGTTATTAATCGATTTATGGAAGACACAACTCGTTGTTCATTTAACAATCATCTATGCAAAAAAGGCCTAATGAGTCTGATCTTTTTTTTTTTTTTAATAAATTTGCCGTTAATTTATATTAATCAAAGTTAATTTGAGTTAAGCTGACTTGCGATGAGCTGCAGCAAGGAGACCGACAAAGCCAGATTTATGATGATAAATCGAAGTCTAAGCCGTAAGATCAATAAAGCCGCTAACAGAGACTAACACGAGTAGGAAAAGGCAATTAAAACTGGAATTATCTGCCCAAATATGAGCAGTATGAGCATATTTGTAAACGTATTCAGAATCAGCTAACAGAAACACAAAATCCAGCTTCAGATCGGATGCAATGCACGGCCTTCCCAGGCAACAACAACAACAACAACAACAACTATATATCCAAGCACTTATATATATAATATTTTGTTGTTGTTGTACACCCTTTATTTGTTTGTTTGCGCAACGTTTCGCCGTTTTTCATTGCGTCAGTTTTCCCCCAAGTTGGCCCAAACAATGGCGGGAAAATTAGCACAGGTGCTTCAAAATGCCACATTGTAGTCGCATTAAATGTGTATTAAACGGTAAGTAGCTGAAAAATATAACTACAAATATTATTGCAGCAATTTAAACATAAGACGAGGAGGCCAGCTCCCCTCCCCTCCCCTACCCCCTTCTACACCCCTTCTACACCACTAACAGCAAACGGCGAGCAGAGCAAATAGTTCGAAACAATCCGCAACATTCACTTGACTAGTGGCTCGTAATGTAAAAACTGTTATTTATTTTGAATACCCAGCATTTTGATTTAATGCCAAAGGGTATATATAATTTTTTAGATTTTATTTATATATCGTTTTTTTTTTTTTTGCTTACTGCCATGTCAAAAGTCGCCAGCTTTGGTTAATCTAAGCTTTCTTTTCCTCATTTATAACCGAAACAACTTGAAAAATTCACATTTTGAACAATTTTTCAATCTTAAACAGAATTTAATACATTTACTTCATAGGGTATCTCTAACTAAATAGCTATCGCTATAAGGTAAATACTTGATTTTTTTTTTTTCTTTTTTGTTTTTGCTAGTTTTTATTGCTCGAAAAGTTTTCATTTAATGTAAATTGCAATTAACAACATTTTGCAATAGGAAACGCTGCGGAGTTGCAGCTGCTGTGAAAACGCGTCGCGCTAATTGATAAATTCTATATTTGATTGCGAGTGCCAATTGCCAATTCAATGCCAGAATGAAGAGAACCAGGTAAATCTCGCCCAGACTGAGAATCGAAGCCAGACTTTACATAGCCTTCCTAATAAACGTCATCAAAGTGGATTTGCCCCTTTTGAACAAAAAAAAAATAAATAAAAAATAAACAACGAGCATTTTATTTATTAGTTATATTTATTTATTTATTATTGTTGTTGACTTTTTGGTTGGTTTGCTTGTTGTGATATTTTTTTTTGTGTTTTTTTTTTGTGGTTTTTTTTTTTTGTGTTTTTTTGTTTGTACATTTCGGCCCAATGTTTGCCTGTGTTTCAATTAATATCACTTTGGTATTCGTGCTCTATTAGAGGGCATTAGCGTTGGCACGATAAGTGAACTGCCAATCCATATCCATAGCCATAGCCATATCCATAGTGACATTCATTCACAGCATAACAGCCATTAGCAAAGTCCAACGGAATTGGTTAATTATCATTAATCAATAAAAAACAGCGTCACAGCTCAAACTTTGTGACAATTGCGAAAGTTTTGACATCGATATCAAGTTGGGTTTTTGTGTGAACCTGAGGAAGGCTTGTCCCACTGCCTAAACCAGTTACAATAGATCACACAACATATCATATCATATCATATCGCATCGCATCACATCGTTTCATATCATATCTGAGCTAGACATATCTATATATATATATATATGTTGATGTCTGTGTGACAAATGCCAATTTATCACGACATTTGTCAGATGTCAGCTCAAATAATGTTCTGCGCATAAGTAGCGTGTTTTATCGAGCGATAAACAATTAACAATCGTTTTGTGATCGCTTCGTTTTTTTTTTTTTTTTTGAAATTTTGATCTTTTAAGTGTTTGACAGGCAGAGGAGAAAGGGGGGAAGCCTGCTGTTAATGCCCATTCGTTGGCTTCTCTTCCTCTCCATTTGTCTGTCTATCGCCCACATACTTTACTGTCTCTTCCTCTCCCATAGCATAACCCACTTCAAGGCCACACAAACAAAAACATCTAGCAAAAAAAAAATTTACTCGATTCAGCAACGACTACAATATACCCTGTAACTAACTGCTCTATTTGTGTGTGTGTACTTTAAAGTTTTGTGCAAATTAGTGTAGACATAACTATAATATATTAAAATCGATAGCTTGCTTGGCTATCGTTTATCGATAAACAGTCGCAATTGCCCATACTGAGTTGGAGTTGCCTCCTTTTGTCCAAAACACACATTTTCCCAAAAATCATTATACCCATTAACCATTTTTTTGGCGCAATCTTTAAGGTCTGTTTCTTTATGCGTACAGTTAATATAATATTGGCTCGATCTTCAAAAAAGTTCTTTAAGAATTTACATTCTCTATGCGGAAGCTGCACACATAGACACCCTGTACAATCTATTAAATTAAAAACAAATGATACTTAGTAAAAAATTGCATAGTAATTTAACAAATTATCCATGAATCATTGGTAGTAGCTGGAATATATAAATGAAATTTGCTCTCTCGATGAATGTTATGTATTTTCCCTATAAAAAAAAATACGCTTTCTAAATAAGAAGTTTAGGGCGACATTTTTCTGTGAGGAGTGATCAATCTATACTCTTGTTTTTTCTATTTGGAAACAGTGTAGATATAACAATGCGAAAGTTTATAACTCACCGACTGTTGACATTATGACAGTAATACAAAACCTGTATAGAAATGGAAACAATTCGCAACGGGTACTATTATAATTTTTCTAATTGTACGAGAATTTTAGTCATTTTCAATTCACATGCTCAAATACTAATTGCTTTTAGAATTGTTAAATCTAATAATCAGCTTTATTCAGCGGTCATTGATAAGGCCCTGATAATTATCGCAGGGCTTTAAACTTTAAATAAAATTACATATTTCCAAAAGATATTTGACTTTTGAGTGTTCTTCATTAAAAAGTGTATTTTGAAGTTATGCAAAAGTTTGTAATATGCAAAAGGAAGTATCTGTTAGTCCATATAAAAAATAAAGGTTAGAAGTTTTAGCTTTTTAAGGAGTATGAAAAATCAAGTAGATTATCAGTAAAGATAATGAAAAATCCGATTCTGATAGTTAATAACTTGAGTAGAGGGTATCTTCGAGTCGAGCCCTCTCAGATAGAGGTACAGATAATAAAACAGATATTGTTTTTCAATTTCGTGGCTTTTTTTTCGTGTTCTAATGTGTTCTTTGACAGCTGTCAATTCTTCTAGCAAAATCTATTCTGTTGTCGAATTTTGCCATTTATCATAAATTGTTTTGGATACTTCACCATTTGGGCTGCTACTATCGAATCGATTAATTTATTCATTAAAAAATGGTTTTTAACTTAATACTAATCTGAATTATCATCAAAAATTATTGATAACCTTCTGATTTTTATTGTACTTTTTGCATGGATTTCAGCTTCTTCATCCATTTTTGTTTATTACTATCAAAATCTAATTTATTGTTTATTGGCATTTTTTTTTTTTTGGTGTTTATTGTTGATGTGGCTGGTTTATTGAAACGTTGAATCTTGCACTAAATTCAAATTTTGAGATTATCGTTTTTGTGATAGATTTTAGTTTTTTGTTTGTTGACTTATTTATTGTCAACGCTTATTTTTGTGAGTCGTTTTTTTTTATTTATTTTTTATTGCAGTTATTGTTTTTGTTATTGTTGCTGATACTTTTTATGTGCATTCAAAGAATTCTGTAAAATTGCCTTGAAATTTGGCATAAAGCTATAAAAAATACCGACACAAAAATATCAATATTATTACTTGACTAGCAAATACCCTGTCTACAACTCAAAAGGCAGCAAGCGCTTAAGATTTTACTTTGGCTTAGCTCAAAAATTATATATATATTCTTGTTCAGGATCAACAGCCGAGTCGATATAGCCATATCCGTCTGTCTGTATGATCAAGCGGATCTCAGGGACTAAAAATGCTAAGGCTAGTCACAAATTTGAAACATAGGTTTTCGTATATCCGGCGCAGATCAAGTTTGATTTATTTTATCGATAACTGCCTCGGTTTCTCAATAATTAATACATTTCGATAGCAATAAATTACACTATTTTCAAAGCAGAATCTAAATTTTAAATACGTAATAACACATAATACAAATATGCGTAAGATTGATCAACTGCCTAAATTCATTAATCAAAATCGGATAAGAATCATGGTCATAAATATATTCCCATAATGATCTCATTTCTACTAGCAGCCCCAAGCATTTTCTGTCAACATAAATATGCGGGCGCATGTGTGAGAATGAGATGGCATGATAATCGATGTGAGCATCAATTTGGCTTTGTGTTTATGTGTATTCTGAGAAACCCCGTTACATATAATTGCGTGTTCGTATTTACGTATGTATGTATGTGTATGCACTTGTTTGTAGCCAGCCAATTAGGGATCAGTTTGGGCATGTGAATATTAATTTGCGCTGCATTTGTTTTTTTTTTCTCTCTTCATTGCTTTGGCTTGCTATTAAAAATGACTCTGGGTGCTTATCTTTTTAAGGGGAAATTTGGGAATTATAATATTTTTAACAAATGGATTCAGGGTAAATCGTATGACTTGACTACAGCATTCTTACTTGTTCTTAGAATGGATATTCTTAGGTTACATGTATGTGCCAATTTTATTTATACCCGATCGAAGGCACTTTTGCAAAATGGAGCGCAACAACCGTTGGTTTACTGAACGTGCTCCACACCGCACCCATTGGTTGAACGGCACCAACAAATAGCTGCCACTGGCTGCTCCCGTTCGCCACTCTGGCCACGTGCACTCGAACACCGTTTTTGCTCACTTGAAAGCAAATAAAAGTTCAATGTTTGAATAAATTAAGTGAACAAACACTTTGAGAGACAGACAGTAACAGACGGACAGACAACAACATAATAATAATGTGGGTGGAGGTAGTGAGGCAAAGCTTTGGGTGTAGTTGTTGCCTACAACAACAACTGTGACAAAAAAGTGTAACAACAACAACAGCAATAGCAGGCACAACAAATAACAGCAACTTGAACAAAATGACCATTTTCAATAACACTCACGTAGCATCCGAGTTAATAAATTACAATAACAACATAAGCAACACAATTAATTAAACAGAAATGCTTGGGACCCACAATTGAAATCATTGCTGCCCAGCACGTACAATAACAACAACAACAATAACAACAACAACAGTAATAACAACAGACACAATTATTATCGGAGCAACAATGAAACGTCTGCCCAAAAGCAACATGCACAGTTCGGATAAATAACTAAAAATATCTGGAGGACACCAGGATAGCAGTGAGTGAGTGAACCAGAGGCCAAGGCCAGTGCTTGAACTAAAAGCTAAAAGCTTACAACCAACACCAAAACCACTCCCGACCAGATCCACATCCAGATCCAGTTCAGGTCAGGTTGCATTCAAAAATGTGTGTGAAGGCCAAGGACGCAATCGAGTTGCGTGGACAAGTTAACAAGTTGAAGCACAATTTATTACTTTATTATTTTTAAAATGTACTTTTAACAGTTTAACAAAATCACATTTCGGAAATAAACTAAAATAATAGATTTAAAATTTAATATATAAAATGGAATTAGTTAATGTGATATATAAAATTACTTAAACATATTTTATAGGCATAACTAAAATGTACTTTTTTTAGGTATATTAATATTCAATTTCAGTATTTTTTTTATCCTTATAGCACTTCACATTAATTTAGTTGGAAGAACAATCAATATCCGAGGAAAAGATAGAAACATGATGGATCTATAATCTCTCAATATAATTAACTAATTCGCAGTTCATGCGTCTCCCTCCCCATGATAATAATAATATGGAATCAAATCGGTTAATAGCTGCACAGCCGATGTTTATAAGCAAATTCATGGCATATCTAACCAATCATCGTAATTACACACATTGCACAACAATAACCAATAAAAATTGATTAATAAATATGCATGTTTATACAGTGATTATGCAGCTTGTTGCCAGAAAGGGGGGGGGGGAAGCGGATCAGGCATAGGAAAATAGCTGTGAAAATGGTTTGTCTTTTTGAATAAGTCAACTTTCAACAGAAAGCAAACATTAATTAACTTTTTCACATGTGATTAAAAAAAAAATAAAAGAATATTTTAAATTAGTTAAAAGCTAAGCAAAAAGTGAGAGAGAGAGAGAAAGAGAAGGAAAGAAAATTAATAATAAAAAAATTAAATTGCTCTTTACAATTTCGCTGGGAACAGGAAATAATATTAATCCACAGAGCTCTATAAATAAATATCCCATAAAATCCAAATATGCATTGCACATTAAATTTTGGTCAGACAATTATGACGATATTTATAATTTTAATTACCTATAAACTTAATAATTGTTTTACGCATATTGATTTAAAACAAGTTGAAATTACAACAAATCAAATAATTTTCTTTATATTTTGGTGTGAAAAATGTTTAATTTCAGTAAACAAAGCAAGGTTTCCAATTTGCATCTTTTTGTCGACAATTGCAATGGTTTATCAATCAAATTATCAACACTGTTTTAATTGGCTATACTAAAGAAATTATCGAACAAAGTTTAATGTGTGTAAAACACCTAAAACAATTATATATATATATATATATATATATATATATATATTTAAATATGATCATTATAAATGACATGTGAAGATTAACACATAGCTAAGTTTTTTGTAGGCTGTTTAACAATTAAAGATACAACAGTAAATTGCTAATAGAGGTGAGAGCAGAGTCGGTTTTTGGCAATACTTGTAAATTAATCAATTGCAACAACAATGCCAAATGGCCAAGACAATCACCTCGCTGATAGTTGCTGATTGCAATTGTTTAGAAGGGCTTTTATGAAAAATGGAAATGCCATGGAAATGGAAAGCGCGTCGGGGCACGATTGCATTAGACGGAATGATTGGATTGGATTGAATTGGATTGAATTGGATTGGTTTGGATTGTAACAGGTTCGTTGCAGAAATGTGTGCGGCAAGCCTCAAGGCCGGCGAGTCCAAAGAGCAGCTGAGCCAAACCAAAACTGATGTGAAGTGTTGCCCAAGTTGTATCTGAAACTGAATCTTAAGCCAGCTGAGCTGCGCTGCACTGCGGGGCTTTGGCTGGCTGTTCTAGTCGGAATCCACAGACACAGGTGTCTCTCACACATTTGTAAAATGAATATTGTTTTTTATATATATATTTTTTTTTTTTTTGACAATCAGGAACTCTGTGATCGTGTCAAGAAACTACGCAACCCTGAGTTCCAGGCCAAAGCAATCAAACAAAATTTGCAAAATCTATCGCAGCCGGTTTTACAAAATTCCACAAATTTAAAATACAGACTTCTTCTGCTTTTTCTGTCGAAATGACGTGCGATCATTTAAAATATCACATCTGCCGCGTTGCCTCAAAACAAATCGGTCAACGTGCCATGGATCGCTCGGTGAGAGCAACGGACCCGGCCTGCTTTTTGCACGTTTTCCTCTTCAACTGAAACCAGAAAAAAATATTCAAAATCAAAGAAAAAAAAAACAAAAAAAAAACACAACACAACACAAAAAAAAAGAAGACATATAAATATAAAACTTCCGCAATTGCAATGCTCGAATCTGAATATTTCGTATCGGTCGTATCATCGCCTCGGTTTCTGTACAAATGTCTCACATCGGTTAACTATCTTATCGTTCAGATGTGCGTGATTTGGCCAGGTTGCTTCATTTCAGTCAACAACAATTTGAACTTCAGCGCAAAGTTCGAAGAACTCGACATAAAAACATAAACAATCGACAAAAAAAAAACACACACACACACAAGAAATACGTAACAAGCAAATTGGCAAACAAAATGGCGGCAACTACTCAGCATAAGCAAATTGTTATAAATAAAAAAAAAAAATATATATATATATATAAATTTTATACATAAAATTTTTGCTTTGATTGCGATTAGAAGCGGTTCACGGGCCAAGCTTAGAGCTCATGTTGGCCAAGTCTGCCGTTTGCCGACTGCCGATTGCCAAGTGAGTAACAAATAAACGCCAAGAGCCAACAAATACAATAACAAGAAGAATAACCATAACAACAACAACAACAAGAGCAACAACAACACTCAATCACTGATATTTTTAGTATGTGTCGTTGATTTACAAGGTGAACCGGTACAGAGCCAATACCAGTTCCATTGCTGCCAAAGCCTCTGTTTGAGCCCGAGACCGAGCCCGAGTTCAAGCCATGGCCCGGACACACAGGCCCCAAACCCATTCAATCGTATAGCGATTTCAGTTTCAGAACTAACAGATAACACACATAATTCAGATTTTACTCATATTGGGAATTTTTCCTAATTTCCGTCAGAAAAGAACTTTGAGCCAAACGTATAAAAGAAATTAATTTGGCTGGCAGACTTTAGACTGTTTTATGCTAATGTCTACCAAAAAAATTAGTTACCTTTGAAAAGCATAGCATTTTTTTTTTTTTTTATAAATTATGAAGTATTTGAAGACCAACATCAGATTGCCAGATTTTTTTTAGCGGCTATCAATTGAGATTCGTCACTTGAGAAAACTTTCCCAAAATCTGATAAGAGCTAACAGGTAATGAAATTATTATAACTATGTCATCATGTTCTCAGATATGATAACTTTCATTCCTTCAATAAATAAAAACTTTTATCCGGCTTAAGCATATGTCGGAGTATGCCATATAATTTAAGCCAAGATTGGTTATTCTAAAATTTCAAGTCAGTTTGAATTCTTGGATAATCAAATTAAAATGTACCTTTGTTAATATTAAAGCAAACCAAACCAAATATTTAATATGCTCAACAAAAGCATATCAAAAATCTCTAAAATGAATTTAATTAAGATCAAAATTTAATTACTAAGCCTTAATTTTTAATATTTATATAGAAATTTACAATTAATTCGGCAACAATTATTTTAAAAAAATGTACATGAGAAGTGTATTTGTCTATTCGTTGTGTTTGAATAATGAAAAGTCCATTTCTTGTTTTATTATTTTTTTGTTTGGTGTATTTATTTAACTTTTTTTATTTTTTTTATTTTTTTTTATTTTTTAATGACGTCTTTTGTTTGTTGCAGCACTGGTTGCTGGTTGCTGGTTGTTGGCTGAAGCAAAACTCGTGACCGCAAAAATGATAATTGAAAAAAATAATACAAAGCAAAGGCAAATAATCAAAAAGTGCTGCTCGAGTGGCTTATTAAATAAAGTCACTAATAAAGGAAATACAATTTTGAAATGCTGCTGTTCTGTATAATTAATGTTCTTAGACAAACAACAACTGTCATCAAGAATAATAATTAGGTTTTATAACACTTTCATCTCTAAAGATTAATTGAGTGTTGGAAAAAAAATATCAAAATCAAAACGAACAAATTTCAGAGAAGGATTGGACAAATCGATAGTTATTCAGCAGGTTAAAAATTATAATAAATAATTAATTGATAATTAGATAGGTCAGTGGAGAAATTAATTATCGGATTATGCAATTTATTACTCATCAAGGCATCAATAATGTGCTAGGTGTTAATGTAAATTTCTTTTGTCATCATCAACATTAAATGATGATCATCATCATCATCATCATCATCATTATGACGCTGCAGTTGAAGGCGCAAAAAGCAAACTCAACCGACAACAGAGAGAAGAAAAAAAGCCCTTAAAAATGTCACATTTACTCAAATGATTAGCGGACCGCTTTACTTGAACAGTGCGCCATAAAAGTTTGTGTGCACAACAGCAAATTGATTTTACGATGTGGCTTGATGACTAGTGCTAATTTGACCGCCTCCACAGCCTGCCGCCACTGCCACAGCCGGTTGGGAACGGTGCCCACTTTTGGGATCGGGTTTGGGATCCGGAGCACGATATGGCTACTCTCGTCAAACAAATTGACTTCTTGGTGTTTTTCTTGTCGTTTGTTTAACATTTAATGGCCAATTCATTTGACTCGCTTGTTTGCTCTTAATGGATTTATTGCTCATTTGCGCCGGGTTCACAAATGTCTGTCATTCTTCCATATACATATATATATATGTGTGTATGTATATAAATATTTATCTTAAATATTTTAAACATTTTATTTACGTGTGAAATATGGCATATTCAGTAGGCATTTGCCGTGCGGAAAGTTTTCAGCGCTATTTATTCGATTAAATTATATTCAATTAGAGACCTCAGTAATTGTAATATTCGCATTGCCGCACCAATTACCACACATCCGCAATATATATATATATATATATATATATATATGCACATAAGTGTTAACAATACAACCAGATGCATTACTAAACATACTGTTAATTGCCACCAGAAAGTGCTCGAATTGTTGGGCTACAAATCGAACATGACAAACAAACATTTATTCTAAAAGATTTCCATTCCGGTTCACTCGAATAACAAAAATTGGGTGCTAATTTCCTTAAGAGACCACAACAAGATGCAATAAAATGTTTCTTCTTCAAGTGGATTCCAAATGCTGGTTGAAAGAAAAACAGAAAAAAAATATCGATCTAAGGCAATGCAAACATATACCTAAATCGAGATTATTATCTTTATTTGCTTTATTCACTTAAAAGAAATTCGAAAACTAACAAAAAACCTCAAGGGATAATTAAATTAAACGGATAAAGTTAGATTATTTAGATTGTTTAATAATATTATAAATAAATGTTTTTCTCAAATTGAATTCATAAAAAAAAAATTTTATATATATTTTCCTTTTATACAATTAATATAAGTCTTAAAAAAAAATTACATTTAAAAAAAATTTGTTTTGATAAGAAAAACCAGTTGACTTGAAAGGCTATCGATTGATATTAGACCAAATCATTCATATCGACTTGTGCTAATAATTTCGTATAGTACCAGCCACAAGGAAATTGTAATAGAATATTTTCTATAATTTCTTATCGATCGATACTCAATAATTATCGTTTTTGCAGGCCGCCAGCAATTTGCGTATAGAATTATAAATAATTTGCTCAACTCAATGCTTTTGCATACGGAAATGAATTCTACATTGAGAGTTGCCCATTTGGTACAGTTCTGAAATGAAAACATGTTTGCTAATTAATAAGAAAAAAAATGCAATGTAAATATGTACAATGATTGATTCTAAAGTTATCGAAGAGAAAAAGTCAACACATATGCAAATTGTTTCTTTAATCAGCTGTTAGTTTTTTTTTTTGTTACTTAGTATGTAAATATGAACACACAGTTCATTCAGCGTTTATATAGTTAAATTTGACATTTAATCAAATGGGGTATATTGATTCTCTGTAAATATAAATATATATTTATCTCACTCCACAAAGTATATATAACACTTTAATTAAGATCAAATTTGTAGCATATGCGTTCATCAATATATTAATCGATAGCTGTTTACTTTTCGATACTTATCGTTTTCCAATCGCCACTAAGTGCACAATTTTCACAATTTTAATAACAATATATAATATACATACATGAAAACAAACAACTTCAACTTCAAAAGCATATCAAAAATTTTAGCTAGTTACTTTATTTTAATTAATAATTTGAGTGATTGAAGCGTAAAATCACTCGCTCAAATTATTATCAAAATTATTCAGATCGGCTTAATAGATTTGTAAAATAGTTTATATATGCACATCAGTAATTAATTTGATTTCGATTTGTGATAGCTGTAAAATTTGGAAGAAAAAAATTGATTGACTTGTCGAGTGTGTGAAAAACCATTTTTCATTATCAGTTGTTATAAAATAGTGTTTATTCAATCCGTTTGATTATCTTTTGTATTTAATGCGTAGTTTTAAGAATTTTCAATGATTGTTTTATATATAGACACACACAAAATGTGGACATTTTGTCAGGTACAGTCGAAATACTATTTCTAATCTGTTATATTTTTAGCATAAATCATTACTAATTTTCATATTAACTCTTAAAAAAGTGAAAATTAAGCTGTTGTTGCTTGTGTTTCAAAATCGACATCAGTTTTTGTTTATTTTCGAATTTTCTGTCAAATTTGATGACAATAATTATGACAGACAAACTGCCAAAGCATTGCCAAAACTTAATCAATCTTCATGTTTCAGGCAATTTTCATATTACGATTTCTCTTTGTGATTAAATTTACATTTAATATTTGATTGATATGTGGACATTAATGATGCGTTGTCATTTTATGGCCAACTGCGGTTCGATGTGCAATCAATAAATTTGCTAATAAAGTAGGCTTTTTTTGTTGTTTGAATTTAATTGAATTTATTGATTGCAATTATTTGGCCATTGAAATAATTGAAATAGCTAAACAGCGATTACGTCTATATTTAAATTTAATTAGTATTTAAGCCATTGACAAAACGGGCCTAAAGGGTAATTGAATAAATAATTCAAATTTCAAATATATGCATGTTCACAGAAAACACCTTCACCTTCAACTCTATCGTGACTCTGAAGTTCAATCTTTGCATATTTATAGCAGATTTGTGCATTATTCATAAGTTAAAAAAAATAAAAAATAGCTCTGTTTGTTAAATAATTTTTTTATTTCGTTTTTTTTCTACTTCTTCTTAATAATTTAGTTATCTAAATTAAAGTAAATTGGTCTCACTTTGTACAATATTTGTACTCACAATTTTGATAAATTCAATTAAAATATTAAAAAAAATGTATTGCCGGCATAATAAAAGTGTAAATGTATTTCTGCTTGGCCAATAAAAAAATATGTCAGTAGTGCAATAAATCAAATGAGGTAAATCTTAATAAATAATTTACTTTTTAATCAAAAAATATTTATCAAAATTTATTAACAGCAGAGTATTTATGTAACGGTTAATGCTTCAATTACAAATATCTTATATATTCATAGATATATATATATTTTTTTTTTTGAAATTCACAGAGTATTTAGCGATGGTATCCATTATATAATTACTTGAATAACAATCACAATATTATTATTACAGCTATTCAATTAGTTAAAGACTATCGGAACTAGGGGGAAACCTTCATCTCGTTCCTCAAAATTGTTGCATGCACTTGCGAGTTAATCTATCAATTATTAAATAAATTGAATGCAACTAATTGAAAATAACTTAAATTAATAACAAAGACAAATATTCCCCTCCCCTTCCCAACCTCCTAACGCCACGCCTTACCCAATTCTCATCTCGAACGGGGGCAGCGGAGCGAGACTGAGTCCCAGTCAGGGTTACGTGTTTGAAATACTTCAATTATTTTTTAAAATGCACAATGGTAAGATTTTTGAATTTCACTCGAAACTGCGCAGCATCTTTGCCTAATGCCTACCATAATTGGGTATGGCTAATGGAAGTGGTAAGACTAGGTAGGTTGAGGGAGGAGTGCAAAAAACCTTCTTTATTTGTTGCATTTTTGCGCAATAAAATGTGTTATTTCCTGAGCACATTTTATGCCTCTGTTGATATTTATTTATTTAATTAATTTAATTTGTATTTACTTTAGGTTTACAGAATACAATCAGTTGGAAAATAATAAAGTAAATATCCCCAAGAAGAGGCAGTTGAATGAAACCCTCAATTTTGTTTTGTTTCGTTCGGTTTTTGTTTGCACTTTTCATTTGCACTTTACGCGACGTTTCCCCTTATTTGATTAAAAGCTGTTCTTTATTTAATCAAATGAAACGCAAAAAAAAAAAATCCAAATGATGAAAAATTAAATTCAAATTCGGCAGAGGAGCTTCCACTTCAAATAGGGTCAGGGCAGGGACGGCAGAGTGGAGGGTGGAGGGTGTTGCTGGTGGTGGGCTGGTCTTATGAATTTTGCGCTTGTCAGCGGAGTGCGACAACCTTTAATATTTTCTGAACCTATTGAAAATGGTTAAAAAGGGTATATTGGTTTTGGGCAGAAGAAATTATATATTTATTCTTGATCAGGATCAGACATGTCCGTTCGTCGGTCTGTCTGTATGAACCCGCAGATTTCAAAGACAATAAGAGATAGAGCTTCGAAATATAGCTTCTCGTATATCGATAACTGCTTTCGTTTCTCTATTATCGATAAATTTCGATTACCGAAAGCAATAAAAGCCACAAAGTCATCTTTTAATTTACACATAAAATGCACAATAAATATATAATTGAACAATTGCCGAAATTTCATCAAGATTGGATAAGCAACTCCCAAGTTATGATCAAAAATATATTCTCAAATTGATCTCATTTCAAGCAGCAGCCGCAAGCATTTTCTGTATGCATAAATATGATAGCGAATGTGTGAGAAAGAGATGACATGATAATCGATGCGAGCGTAAGTATGTTTTTGTGTCTGTGTGTATTCTGAAGAGCCCCGTTACGATTGCGTGTACGCGTATGTATGCTTGCACATATTTCTAGCCAGCCAATTAGGGATCAGTTGTATTTTTTTACTCTTCGTTGCCTTTGCTTAGCCTGCACGCATTTGGCTACTAATCTTTTTAATAGGAAAATTTGCCAATAAAATTAGAGTATTTTGAACAATTGGAATTCAGGGTATATTGTAGTTGAGATCACTCGACTAAAGCATTCTTACTTGTTATTGTTTATAATTTGTTCATATAAATTAATTTTGTTATTGTCTTGTTTTGTTACATTGCAGCAACTTCTTGACAATCTTGACAAATTAAAATGCGAGCAAACAAAACAATATAAAATGCACACGCTCCTGTTCTGTGCCTCTGTGTGTGTGTGTGTGTGTGTGTGTGCGTGTGGGTGAGGGTGGGTGGGCACTGCTAAATTGTGACAAACATCGAGCTAATATTATATTGTGTGTGTGTGTGTGTGTGTTTGTGTGTGTTAAAAGTTACATAAATGCAATAAATAAGACGCCTAATTCGTGCAATTTACGTTGCAGGGTCAACTCGACGTATGAGTGATATACAAATGATCAACAAAGGAAGTATAACAATGCAATCATAAGTGCTGGGAAAACAGTAGCTGTCATCAGCGTTACGACATCGATTGCAACTTCACACACACATTTGATTGACTGCAACTGTAATCATAACGGTAACTATATTTGACATAGTAAATGTGCGTTTCCCATATCCTGTGCCCACAATGCAAATTGGTCTCCATCGCGTATACGCGTTGTTTTGCGAGACATACTTTGTAAGGCGAAATCAGCACTCTGTATCTGAATACCTGTTTTAGTTTATGCATATTTTTATATTATTTATAACTCTGCCATATCATATGCAAATTTACAGACGAGCTTGACTACAATAAACTGCCAGCGTTTTGCGTTACGAAACGCGCCAAATGCGCATAAATACAAGCCAGCCATGTGTCTGTCATGCTTGACTAGAAGATACCAGATATATCCAGTTTAATCAGACATTGATGGAAATTACATTTTTTTTTTTTATTTAATACAATGCTCGAATTTCGAATAGTATTCCAATCGTTGTATTCATCGGCTAATATAAAAGGGCCAAATACAAATGTTATATGCATATATATATATATATATATATATATATATACCTAATCAGAGACTTATTCATAGATTATTATATCTTCATGACACTCTTTTCTCTTTTCCCTTCTCTTTCCATGATGAGTAATATTTTATATAGAAGATTTGAAGCAAATATTTTATTTTATTTATTATTTAAAAATTTTTAGCTCAAGTTTCATTAACATAAATAAACTTGCTCTATTTATGGTTCTGATTTTTTTCAGCATTTTATTGCCATTTGTCCGACTGTAAAATAAACAATCTAAGTTTGATATTTGTTTTTTTTTTTTTTTGATTTGTTGAGACGTTCATTATGTGGAAGTCACACTGTATATGTACAGAGTACAGTTAAAGTACAGTATTTGCGATAGAATTTCAAGTTGTGCCAGCAAATAACATGTCACGACCAGTTGGAAACACTTAAAAGTCGACCAGCAAACAAATAAGTAGCTAATAAGAAATTATTATTATATAAACATGGCGCAGCAAACAGCTGTATCTATTATTAGAGTATAAATTCTAACTCAATTCGCATTTGAAACTATGCAGTGCTATGAGAAATACTCGTATACAAAAATGCCAGTAAACAGTTTGTGTTATAACGTTATAGAGTATCACACGATATCAGGCCATATATATATATATCATGTCAGCTGTGCAAGCAAATACCCAAGTACACACCTCCTTCCACAGAGAAGGCGCCAGAGTCGAAAAAAAAAAAAACAAAAACATAACAGCTACCAGATATATTCGTAGCTATAATGTACTCAACTTGTTTTTTTGTGCCCCAATCTTATTTTTGTATGCATTGTAAATTAGGCGTATAAATCACAGTTACTCCCCTAATTCATATGTAAACATCTTTCCATATTCAAAACGAAAAATATTGGCTTAGAGGCAACACTTAAGAGAATACTCCAAGAATGGAACTTTGAAGGAAAAGTTTCTTTTCGGCACTTCTGAAAGGATTCCAGGAATGCCCACCGATTATTTCTATATAAGTTTTGTGTTCCATTTTGATTATTTTTTAAGTCGAATTTAAGATGAGTTGGATCATAATATTTTGGAAAACAACATTTTTCAATCTCAAACTCATCTGTCTATCGATAGATTTTGTTGGATGTTGCCAGACTGCACAAGTCTAGAGTAATGGCGATCAAGAACATATATACCATATGGGGTCGAAGATGTCAGAACAAAATGGTGACCCGCTCTGCCGTGGTCCAATATGATCTGCTTAAATAAATAAAATATTAAATCAAAACAATTGAAAAAAAAATAATAAAAATTTATTCTAAATGCACTTACAAAAATGACAAAAAATATTTAAATTTTAATATCTTTTTTTTACCAACACTTTTAACAATCTAAAATTGCATCGGCATTTCAGAACCTGCTCGAAAAATGGATTTATTTTTTTTTTCTGTTCGATAAAATATGAAAAACATATTTAAAAAAAATGATCAGCAAATCCAAACTGACAACTAGCTTAGAATAATTAGAAATCTGTGTATAACGATGACTTGCGTTTACAGTAAGTTTACAATATAGTCATAAATATTTAAGATTGTTTTGAGAATTTACAATATTAACGATTATCTAAGTTAATACAAACCGCGTTAAGGTAAACAATTTAAAAAAAACTTACGCTGTAAGTTGGATTTGATGTGGCAGAAGTGCCACACTATTTTTTTTTTTTTACTACATAAATAGATAAGTTTTTAACTATTTGATCAAATAAGAAGTTATATTTAACTCCACTATCTTTGAAGGAAATAAGATAGCAACTTCGTGTGGTACATAAGTAAATACGGTTTTTGAATTATAACTTCATTTTGTAAATATTTTTTTTTATTATTATTTTTTTTTTTTTTTGATACCCTGGAGTACAATTTTTATTTACCTAATCATCTAAAGTCCATAGAAATCTGGGCTGAAAAACTTGTTAATTTTGTATTCTAAAAAATACATATTTTTGGGAAATAATCGAAAGTTTTTATTTCCTTTAAAGTGAGTACAGGATATCAATTTTATGGGATAAAGGACTTCTTTGATCTTGATATTCACCTAACGGGTATGTGGTAAAATATCATATAAAGTTGGCATATTCGTATTAACTTAATGAACTCCAGTCATCTGACTCTTTATTGGCGACAGTGAATAAAACCCAAGGTAATCCAATGCCAATGGCGGCCAGATTCAACTCGAGTCGAGCCAACCACGTGAAACTTAACCAGATAATGTGTGGCTGTGGTTGTGGTTGTGGCTCTGCCAGGGAATCCGCAGCAAAAAGAATAAAATAATATAATGAGGGCCATAAATTCTCTGGGTGTTTGGGCATCACGCGCCACTTGATGAGAAATACATAAAAATGAGTTCATTTTGTTGAAATGGCGCCGACTTTGAGCCGTGGGTAAATATCTAAGGGGATTACGGGAGCAGAGTGCTCCATTTCATTTCGTTGGGATTACGAATGCGAATATATATATATATATATATATATACAATGGCTGCAAATTACGCGACATTTATTTATGCAGCAATATGAGATATCTTGGTTTATTTACATTTAATTTAGATATATATTTATGTACTCGTCCACGGTTTGAATACGTGCAAATAATAAAATAGGCTACCAACAATAAAATGTAGCATACGTAAACAGTTACAGTTTCACTGTGTGTGTGTGTGTGTGTGTGTGTGTGTGTGTTTATATTGACGAGATCATATTAATTGTAAAGTACACCACCATACAGGTCTTAATATCACCAACACTGAAGTGCACCACAGCCTTTAGTTCCCCGCTAACATGCCAATGTGGCATATTTTTCACTATCAATCGATTGGTCATATTTCTTAGACTGTAAATTCTCTGAAAAATTAAACAAAAAAAATTGTTTATCAAATCATTTATCCGTTACATACAAAAGATATTACACATTATGCCCGATCGAATGCCAAAAAAAATGATCTTCTTCGTCGGATGATTTGAAAACTATTCGCAGTTTTTTAAGTTTCCAATATACTGGACACATTTTCAGTTTTTATAATATAATAATAATATATATAAAAACATACTTACCCCAACTGGTGGAGGACATTCTCGTTGTTCTTCGGGTACATGTTTAATATAAAATTGATGATAGGCCTCTCGGCGGTCAGTCAGGGATTTGCAAAAATCGTCGCGTTTAAGGGCAACAGCTGTTGGCACCCATTCCCCCCGATCCAAATGATTGATTTCCACCTGCATTTGGATGGGTTCATTGGGTATTTGCCTTTTAACAATGATATCGCCATTTAAGTAGATTGTTTCGTAATCGTTGTCAAGGACAATCGTCAGTCCACTGGTGTCCACAAAATCGCTAATGGGTACATTGCCATTGTCTTCGTTGTTGTTGCAGGACTCGTCAATCATTCGGTCATCCATAACAATGCCATAGGTTGCCGACTGGACAAAAATATATACATTAAATAGAAGTTTTTAGATTTGAGCTGCAACAGCAGACTGACCTCAGCAGCATGCAACATTAGCAGCAGAGCAGCTGGCAGGAGTTGAATGAAAGGTAGTCGCATCATTTGGACACTTTGGCTCGGTGGCAACTGGTGCAGCCAATTTATACATGCTGTGATGTGGTCGGCTAATTGGCTGGCAATTATGGCTTTGAATGCAACTTAATTTATCGCATCGCATCGCATCTATCGGCCTAATTGCCAAAAAACAAGCCAGCGCTATTAGCATTTAATTGCAACTGATTTTGAATTCGATATCAATTTGAAAAGCAAAACTTCCACAACTAATTTCAACGCCGTCGCCTTGTTTTGCACAAAAAAAAAAAAAAAATACAATAAATAAAAAAAAAATAGATGTCCCGCTCGGCATGCCAACAGCGTAGACGTTAGCGAGGCCATCCTGTACGGAAGTCACCTCAATGCAAAATGCATAAATATCATCGATTTGTATGTGTATCGATCGGTGACACGCCTCTGACGTGTGCGCCTGTGGGACAACAGGCCAACGCCTGACCTTGGGCCTAAAAAAGAGGCGTCAGACACCATTGTGGGCCATGGCACACTACAGTTAAATGCAAAGCGATCCATTTTGGAGCCAAACGCAAATAATGCGAGCCACACGCCTCGCCAGATTGTGGACTTTGCCATAAAAAGCGCGTGGCGAACAGAGTTAAACTAAGTCAACATTTGTCAGTTTATTTTCGGTCTGAATTTGACATTTATGGCACTTTATCACAAACAGCTTCTTTTGCAGTCATCTCTCATAAAAAAAAAAACACATTTCATAATTGTCTGTGTTTGGTTAGTGGCTCTTTCAATGCCAAAGTTCTTGAAACACTCTGCTGAATCATTTCCCAAAAGGGAACTTCAACTTTCATAACTTTTCTTGATAATTTCCATTATTTAAAAAAAAAAAAATTAAATATTATTTATTATAAATCAAAAAGTGATTCAAATTTTATAATTAAATTTTCTTATCAACTTCAAATTTCCCATAAAATGTATATAATCATGTTCTTTTGTTCGATTAGACTAAATATATATGAGTAGATCTGGCGATTTTCGTACTTCAATTAAGAAATTATCTCGACTTAGTTTCCCGTCACTCGATCAAATAAATTATAGCATTTAGGTTTTTATTATTCAATTTGATATCGTGTTGCGAAGGCAATTTAACTAAAATAGTTATTTTGTGTCAATGCTTGCATTTATTAAGCACAATCAAATTACAGTAATTAGTCGCTTTGTTTATTAATAGTCATATAAATTAATATATATGTATATATATATAATTTCTTGAGAAAATTTGTATACTTATAAGTGAAGTTTGTATAACATGCATATGTATATATATATATATATATAGAGTATATAAATGCTTTCCCCTTAAATCTGGCAGAGATTTTGCGAGTGGGCAAATTCATTTTATTTAATTCGAATGTTTATTTTATATTTATCCAAAACGTGGAATATAACATTTCGAAAGAAACTAGCTAAATTTAAAGCTTCGATTAATATTCTGATAATTGTTTGATTTTGACAGATTATTTATAAGTACAAATGTGTAAATAAATGTGAATTTGATGTGATATTAATTTAACTGCAAATATTTGTCGCAGATTATTCGAATTTGGTACAATAAAATTTTGTATTTCGACTCGTTTACTATATGTATTTTGACCCATAAAAACAAAGAGTGCACATTACTAATTATATATAAATAATATATATATGTATATGCATATATGTATGTGTATATGAATGTAACTATAATATTTGTCTAATATCTACAAAGTAATGCACTTACAAACTGAGAGATATTGCGATAAATGTACATATAAAAATACAGAACGAAAAAAAAAAAAAAATACAAAATACAAAAAAAATAATTATTATAAACCGTGTTTCACAAACATATAGCATACTTTTTGGATTGTATGATAATTAAATTAAAGTGATCTGATTAATATTGCGATTGATAATGTTATATTCCCATATATAACATTATCAATATATATATATATATATATATATATATATATATATATATATATATATATATTAAATGCTAGTGAAGTGCAGGCAGAGTAAATTGGCAAATGAAAGACTGCTCCATTCTTCACTGTAGGATAATCTCCCCCGGCGGCAAAGTGTTCTCGCCATATAGACAATACCAAATGCTCGAGAACCAAATGGTGCGATCGTTCCACTCGCTGCCCGCCAGCACGTGGCCAATGAAGGGGGCGTCCCGTGATCTGTGAAACAAAACGGAGACAAGTTAAGCATATGGAGAAAATGGCACAGTTAAGAATTATGCGTATACCTCATAATTTGCGATTGGGTGCGCTCCACGAATGTGATGGACCAGCTCCAGGGGAAGTCGCGCTTGCGCTCACAGCCCAAATACGCTGTGCAGCTGTGCAAAAAGATTTCGCGGACAATTGTCGTTTTGTCGTTCTTATCCTTTTTGGAGACAACGATTTTGCCGTCGCGCAGCTCACATTGCAGCAATTTAAAGGATTTGGTGCGATTGTCAGCAAAGCGCAGCTCCTTGTAAGGCGTCACCGTTGCCAGATTCTTGACAGCCCGGTTCACCTCGCGCAGCATCTCAATGGGTCGCACCATGAGGTAGTTGTCCTTGCGATCCTCCTCCGGCCAGTAGGACCAGTTCAATATCACATCAAACACCTTTGCATCGTGATGCAGTGGACGTTCCAAGCTGTTGTTCAGTATAACCTCATACAGTGTCAGCTCGTGCGTCGGTCTCCGCATCTTCTTAGAGTACTCGCTGCACACCTCATACGCAGTCTTCGTCGGCGAAATGGTGGCATTCACCTGCATCTTCTCCTGCAATCATAGCGAATTTAAATCAGCAAATTATGATTATCTAATTGACTCACCTCTGTGGTATTCTCAGGATTGGGATTTAGACTAATCCAGATCTTAATGTCACCCGATTTCTTGACGACATCAGATAATGTTTCGGCAGCTGAATAGTATTTCTGCAGGCACAACAGCATCGCTTGCTCCTTTTTCTAAGGGGTAGCAATGGAGAAATATATAAAATTGTTGAATCTAATATTTAAGTGTGGAAAATAAAATATTTTACTTGACTTTAATTGTGTCTCTTTTGCTTGATTATTGGTAAGAAATCTCAGACTACAAATTCGACTCACGAGAAATTTGTTAACATGTTTAAAAATATTAATCTGAAATGGTTTTAGCCAAAGGTCAAAGGACAGTTTGGCCATGATTGGCCCGTTGTGATGCCATATGGATCTACACTTGGCTTAAAATACATTTCTGAGCATACACATAAATATTCAAAGATTTCGTAAACCTGGCTATTACTGATAAGGTTGAGAAGAGGCTTGCCAAGTTTGGCCAGAAGCAGAAGAAGTGTTGCGCAGATTCCACTTATTCGCCTGGAGTCTATTGGCAGAAATTGCCGACTAATCAATGACCGGTTATGGAACGGATTACTGCAACGGATTATGCTAAGGGAACGCTTGTCATTCGACCTGTGCAGCAATGCTGAAGCAACCTCGACCTGGTCAACAAGGCAATTGATGAGTTGCAGCAGCAGCAGCTTCTGGTGCCCGGCGAGGCAGAGAAATTAGCTTTGTGGTTTTGCTTTTGTGCACAATTACCATTTCTTCGACGCCCAAGGGAAACAGATTCTTATAGAGCACTATCAGATCGGTTAGAACATCGGCTTCCTTCTGAGAGTAGATGAGATCGTCGCACTGTGAAAGAGATGCGATGTGGATAAGTAAATGGATGAGCTAAGAGAGGCTGAGTAAATAAATTTGTCACCTTTTTGGCTAGCAACGTTGGACCCCATAGAATGGTCAGATTCTGTATGCTCATTTTGTTCTTGGACTGCTGTGAGCTGATGAACACCAAATGGCCAACAATGCGACGCAGTGTCTCGCGCTCAATGGTGCTCAGTCGGCCGATCAGCTCCCTGTAGATGGGTATCTTCTCGCTGGCGACGGCCAGTTCGGTGACAAACACAAAGCTATCGGTCAGCTTGCCCAGCAATCTTTCGGGCAGATCACGCATGAAACGCTTTAGCACATTGGCCACATCGTGTTCACTGTACTCGTTCCGTGTGATCTCCACATTGAAGGCATCGGAACGAAATGCGCTCATCAGCTTGTTCATGGAGTTCTCCGAACCGGACTTGCGATAAATACCCTCCGACATTGAGCCGTGTATATACACAAAATTGATGCATTTATCCACAATGACGGGCACATCGAAGCGCGTCAATTGCTGCTCGCCCAGCGAGAAGCCATTGTTGTGCGCCACCTCACGTATAATGTGACGCCAGATTTTGGTCTCGCGCGCCGAGCTCATTATCATATAGACCGCATATGGCGGACAGTCGATCATCAGCATTGGGCCGTTCTCCACGTGCAGATTGTCAATGGATTCGTCGTTCTCCTTGAGAACTGCAAATGAAAATTTAATTAATATTTGTTTTTTTTTTTGTAGTTTTCAAAAAAAAACTTACCAATGCAACGCGCCTTGCGCAAATCCATTTTCTCCACGTTGCCATTGGACTCGCAGACAAAGATGAGGCGCCGCTGACTCTTGCGCAGCACCAGCCAAGTGCCGCTCCACTCCGAGGTGATTGAGTTCTGTGTTCGCAGTACAGCAAATAGATTAGGCCAATGGACATTGAAGGAATAGGGATAATGGACTCACCTTTAGATAGCACCAGCCGGCACGATAGTAGTGGCAGGTGTATTTCACTGGCACAATGTTGGTGAGGCTCTCGAGGATCTTTTGCATCCAGAGGCTGCGCTCGGACTCTTTGCCAACGCCATAGAGATGGGCGATACGCTGCTGCTTCAGGTTGCCGTTGGCATTGCTGGTCATCATGAGATTGGGATTGGAGGACATTGTGTCGCTGCCAGTGGCACTGCCATTCTTCGACTGTGACGTTGTCATTTCGAAGCAATAGAAACGTGTGGCGCTATCGGTGACGCGAATATTACTGACGCACTGCAGCGTTGTGATGGCATCCAATGGTATTATCTCCTTGGGGGTCTTCATCTCCTGGTCGAGATACGTCTGGAATTGTCTGTCACGCAGCACAGCCTTACGGTTCTGCATCTCCTTCAGTATGTCCTCGACGACACCAGATGGGAAGCGCACCAGCGGTCCCTCGTAGCGCACCAGCATCGGCGACAGACTCGGCCTGGGCACCATCTGCAATGCCACCTTTACATCCGTCTGTGGCTTGTCCGGGCCTGCTTTGAAGCTGGCCCGGCGCTTCATTGCATCTATGTTGATCTTCACATTCGAGAAGGCGTTCATCGTTTGCCGTAAGCGGGAAGTCAGCGTATTTCGCGGCTCGGAGCTGGTCGCATTCGGCGCGGAGGTGGCTGCGGCGGTGGCCGAGGAGGTGGACGCAGCTGTCGTCATCACTTGTCCATCGCCGCCAATGGCCTCCAAATAGGTGGGCGGACAATCACCCTCAATGCGCACCTTCTCGCCGACAAACCAATTGGTGCGTTTGCTTGACGGTGCCGCCAGATCAACAAAAGCCGGCGCCTGCTTCTCCTTCAGCTGACAGAGATAGGGCCGTGCTTGCAACTCAGTCGCATCCAGCTCCATCTTGGCATAACTGCCATCCAGCATATGCTCCATGCTGTCATTCTGTTGTACAAATTGCGGCTGATTTGGTTTTCCAATATTTTTCTGGCTTGTCGCAGGTAATATGGATGGGGAAGCGACTGTTGATGCATCATTTCGGCCATCCTCCTCGGAGGTGCACATGCTGACATCGTCCTGTTCGCGCTTGATGGTGCCATAGGTGTCCTCCTCGAGTATATGCTCCATCAGCAGCAGCACGTTACTCTTGCTGGGTGGAGTATTCGGCTGCAGTATTGGGCCTTTCCCTAACGGATCAAACTCTTCAATGAGATCCGGCAGCGCCGACGCATGGACAGCTGTTGGCCAACTGCCGCCAACGGCGCCATCATTGCTATCCAGCTCACTATCCTCACTGATGCAAGCCAGCTCCAGTTGGGGCGTCAACAGTTTGCTGCGACTGCTGCTGCTGCTGCTGCTGCTGGCCATCTCGAAGAGTTTGCCATAGGTGGCCTCCTGCGGATTGGCATAGACTGGTTCCGGCGAGCAACAGATCTCGCAATCAGCTTCGACATCAGCGTCCGCCTCGGAATTGGCAACGGGTTCGGTTTCAGATTCGGCTGCGTTGCTATAGAAACGCCAAGAGTCGCTGCGCTCGGGTTTGGGTGCACGCGCCTCCTCAACGGCATTGCTGGCCGAGATGAGCAGCGATTGCTCAGTCTCCGCGGCATCTGCCACCCGATTGAGTTCGTGCAGTTCCGCGGAGTCCACCTGTGGTCGACGCACCTCAATGTTTTCGTAGTGTTTGCGTCGCTTCTGACGCACCGGCGGCTGCACTGCAGCATTCGGCTGCTGTGATAGACGCGGCGGCGGAAAGTTGGGCATCGGTTGCTCCTCGCCCGTCGAATCACCGCTGCTCGACTGACGCTGCTGTATTTGTTGGCCCGCCTCCTGAGCCAGATTCTGGGCCAGCGACAAGGGAGGCGTTGGACGCGCACGCAGTGCCTCATCGTAGCTGGGTGGTTTGGCCTTGGCCTTCAGCTTGTGCTGCACCTTGGACTTGGGCACCTCGTACTCCAGTTCCGTGTGCGCACTGAGATCCGTGTGACCACCACCGGCGGCATCCCGATGCAGTGGACTGCTGAATTGTATCGTATTGAAGACGTCCTTGTTGGGCATTGTGCTGCGTCGTTCCAACTCCATTTGCTTCAAGTCGGAAATGTTAATGCTGCCCGATGATTCCGTCGCCTTTCTGTTGTCCCGCCTGCCCAGCGAGCCAAGCAATTTGCCGGCGTTCCTCAGCCGGATGCCGGTGTCTGCGCCCAAATTGTTGATTACCTCAGTGGAGCTGTTCATATGCTTCTCCAGACGCTTCCTGGCGCCCTTCGCCTTGTGCGCGACTCGTTCGCCGATCGCTTCGCCGAGTAGCTTCGAGGTGTTGCCCAGCGAGCGGATCAAATTTCTGTGAGAGATTCAGATTGATTCAATTGAAATTTAATTTGAATGAATCACAAAGTGCACCACACCACACCCACTCTCAAATGGGGTTAGTAGAGTAGATTCAAATACCACAAATAAACAGAGTATATATATATATATATATATATATCTGTATGTTGTTGCCAGTTGAGCTGCCAGGCGAAAACTACTCTCAACTCCTGCGCCAACGAAATGAAACGAAACGAGTGGAAACGGAACCAAATCGGAACCCAGCTCAGCACATATCATTTTGTCATTGATCTTGAAATGGCAGACGACGGCTGGCGACTATTTTTGGATACGGCCAACATTGGCGTGATTAATGCGTCGCCGGAAGTTGAAGTTCAGAGCCGAAAAGTGTACTAAAAATAGAGCGAAGATTGCGCCAGACGTATCAGTGGCACCAACTAATTACGCACAACATACATACACACACACACACATACACACATACACACATACACACATACACACACACACACACACACCACTTATGGGGGGGCGATATTTCCCCTCAACAGTTTCAGCTGTTGTCTCCATTCAACTCAAACCAAATCCAAATAATAACGAAAAATCTTTTTGAATCCAAAAACAGAAAAAGTCAAAGTTTTGAAATAAATACAAAAAAAAAAAAAAAAATCTATAATTAAAATTAACATTAAACCAGAGCAAAGATAAAAAGAATATCAAAATTAAGCATTAAATGCAAACAATAACAAAATGAAATAAATTAATTAATTATTATTTTAATAAGAAATTTTCATTTAAAAATTTAAAAGTAAACTGGTAAATCTACTTGATTTGGAGTTGTTTTTAAGTATTTGTTAGTCAAATTTCAAACATGCTTCAAACGTCGAAATCATTTCAAATAAATCGAATATTTGTTTAACAATTACAACAACTACAAAAAAACTATTTACAAAATAGAAAAAATTAAATTTTATATTTTTATTTTGATGTTTAATGAGGTCAAATTAGTTGATGATATTCGAATGTTGCCACAACTTCATTGGCAAAGGCATTCCAAGCCCAAAACTGGACTCTGGGATTCCAAAATTTCTACTTTTTAATTTATACAAAAATCCATCAAAATTGATTGATTGATTGATTGATTGATGGTTTCTACAGTGTTAATCATTGCACCCACTTGGATCCACTTGGATTAGTTGTCAACAAATACAAAATAATAAATCAAATTTAAAAATCAAATTAAAATACGGGAAAAAGAATGACTGTGCACTATATATATATATATTTATATATATATATATATATATATATACATGTCATTGGCAAGATTGTACAAATACACCAAGGATTCGAAAAAAGATAAGATAAGAGCAAGTTTTGAGCAAATTGATTTGTAGCGAAAATAAAGATTACTTGTCATCGGCGTCATAGGTCGAGGATAGCCCCGTTTCCATTTCAGAATCAGACTCAAGCTCATCTTGACCACGTTCCCGACGCACATCATCCACTTGCTCGCCCCCGTCTACGTACCCAGGTGACGCCGACTTGTATTTGCTGCTATGGGAGCTATCGCTGCAGTCGGCCGATACATTTGAGGTGTAACCAAAATCGTCATCCGGCAGACCATATGCGCCGATGCCACCGCCGCCGCCGATGCTCGTTGTGGAGAACTCGCTGGAGATGGAACAGCGATTAAGTTGTCGCCGTTCCAGATGTGTGTTCAGCGGCTTGCATCCTTGTGGCACCAGCGGCGCTGCACGCAGACAATGACTGGGCAAGTGTTGCTGCTCCTCCTGCTCCGGCAATAGATCGGCGCGAGATCGCTGCCTGGGCGCCGGCATGGGTGTGGCATAAACTGGCTCGTTGCTGCCGCACACATTCTCATTCGCATCGGGGCCATATATCGGCTGCTCCATAGTATTCTGCTCCTGCAGTATCAGTTTGCCATGGCTACTCGACGCCAGTTTCTTTTCCGCACAGCTTCCATGCAGATTCTTCGCTTCGATAATTTGCTTTTTGTTTGTGTTGTTGTTGTGATTTATGTTGTTGTTGTTGGTTTGGTTGTTCAGGGAATTGATGTTGCTGGAAGTGGACGTGCTGCACACATTGATCTCAATATTTTCGTAGGTGGCAGACCGCGACTCCGGATAGAGGCGACGGGGCGCCGGCACGGGTCTTTGTGTCTTTGTGACGCCCGCCTGTTCCATGACTAAAGACCACTGAAAGCAGATCAGAGAGCGAGAAGAGTTTCGCATAAGCATGAAAATGTATATACACAAAACCAGCATAAAATATATTTATATATATATATATATATATATACAAAAGCTATAGACAAAATATCAATCGATTTCTTCGATGAAGAAATAGTTTTTTTTTTAATAATTATTTACAAGCAAAGTTTTCTTATATATTTATTATATTATATAATTACATCTAAGTATGTACAGATGATGTATACACATGGAGAAGATGCAAGGATTAAGAATATTCAAAACATTTTTTTTTTTTAAGGATTTTAACGACTTCTTATTAGGGTCTATCTATAAGGGATTGTCGCTTTTATTGGGATTCTTTCTTTTTATTGTTTTTTACCTGAAATTTGGGAGATTCCCTAGACCATCTGGGAGAAGGGTGGGTTCAAAAGTTAAAGGACAGGCAAGGGGATTTGGGTTGTGGACAAGTAACGCTACCTGTTGCATATGTTGCATGCATATATAAGTGAGTTGTAGTCAACCGAAGTGGCACAGTTAACGGCAGCAACGCAGTGTAGCAACAAGAACATGCAACGGATTACAAATCTTAAGCACAATTTGTGGGAGCTTCTTTACTGCCTGCTGCTACAGTTCTTTGGCCCAATCTGCTGCACAACGCAACAGACAAAGATGCCACCAATGAGCTGGAACAAGCAACGGGAGGAGGTTGAACGCCCACTTACACAGCGGCATGCCACAGACACGACGACCTATGACAAAGTGGAGCTGCTGCATCGGATGCTCGTCGCACAGCAGCTGCAGCAACTGGAACAGCGACGTCTGCTGCAACTCGCATTGGAGCGGAGCGAGGCGACACCAGTTCCCGTTTGACTTGATCAATTATAGGCGTTTATCTCTTGAGTAGTCTTAGTTTAAGTTTTTGCATATTTAAGTGCAAATTATCATAGAAAGAAATCTGACAAAGTGAACAATAAAACTGAACAATTATTTAAAACATGACAATTTAATGTGCTCCTCTTGAAGAATGATAAATAAATTAAGGGAAGGAATAATTTCAACAGAATGTGGAATATATATAAATATATATATATATATACAAATCGGCATACTCTATTTAAACAGCAGAAAAGAAGCAAAGCGAAAAATACAAACTGGGCGAAAATGTCAGAGACGTGTTTCCTCTTTGGCCAATTACTTAAACGACAAACGCCGGCGATGTATAGAAAGATAGACAGATAGATAGATATAGAGATATATATATATATATAAAGATAGGCATCATTAATTGCCAATTTGGCTTTCACTTTCTGCTTTGATCGGACTTTGTTCTCCATCTGTGTCCGGTTGCAGCACAGTAAAAAATTAAAGTCTTTAATAATGCCACTAAAACTTGACCAATTCACAAAGAAAGCAAACTTCCAATTACCACCTATATATATATATATATATATATATGTGTATAATTATATATATGCTCAGTTTGTATACAATCGAACACAAAGCAAAATATTCTTTGACCTGAATTCAAAGAAAAGTCGCACAAATTGCTTTTGCTCATTGGCCAGGTGCATCCATTGCTAAATATGTATATATAATATATATATATATATATATATATATATATTTATAAGTCTCAAGTCAAGGTATTTTTATACCGAATATCATGTCAATTGTGCAGCATAAGGAAGTAAAACGACACTTTCGAAAACGCAGCAAAATATAAGTTGAATTTCTTTTTAAAAATATAAAATTAGTTTGTATTTCTTAAAAAAAAAAATAATACATACAAATTAAGCTAAAAACTTAAAATTTTTTAAAGCGATAACTAAATACGAAACTATAAATTAATAGCCTCTCGAAAATTCAAATTATTAATCAAAGTTCGAATTAACGTTATAAAAAAAAACTATGGCAATCTCAATTTTACAAAGAGTAAAAGTTTCAACCATATTTTAATAATAATATTAAGAATATAATTTAAAGATTAGCAAAATTCAAAAATAACTAAGACACAAAGAATAATAAAAAAAATATAAAAGATTAAAAAATCATAAGTAAAACAGACTCCAAATGGAATCGCAAAATGGAAATGCAAATTGCAGATTCCAGCCATAAGGCACAAAAGATATATCGGCCGATATGATAACGAACACTATATTTTATGTATTAAGCTATAAATTCATATAAATTACATTTATTATGGTTTATCAACACTTTTAACAGAGTCTACAATTATTCAGTTGAGGAATATAATTAATTTTACTGATTTAGTTATTCGAGTTGTACACAGTCCACAGATGCCTTAGTTAGTACTGTGATTCCCCCGGAACCTGGCCATTTGGACATTTGGTGGAATTTGGATTGGATATGGTTCATGTTGTGGATGTTGCTTGTTGCTTGTTGCTTAAGTGCCCAGCACTTTAAATGAAAGTTGTGCTGGGCAGCTGCAGCTGGCTCAATCATTTTGTTTACAATGTTAATGAACTTGTTGTTGTTGTTGTTGTTGTTGTTGTTATTGTTGTTGTTATTGTTGTTGTTATTGTTGTTGCTGATGTTGCTGTTGTTATTATTAATGTTGTTGCTGCTTTCCGCAACAACTTGAATAAATGGATGAATGAACTTGCATATGACAATGCGTCTGATGCATCTGTTGCACGACCGAATCATGGACACACATGAGAGAGAAAGAGGAAAGGGGAGAGTGGGAGAGAGGGGGAGAGCGAGTCCATCACCATCACCATCCACAACGACGCAAATCAAATTCTAATTGGGCTACATCATGTGAAGCATTTTCTTGGAACAGCAACTCATCTGCCTTCCCTCAACGTTCTTACCTCAACCCACTCACCCCTCCACTCCCACTCCCACTTCCACTCGACTTAATATTGTCGACTTGGTGATTAATCGGAAAGCTGCTTGAAGCAATTGTTTTACATCCAAATGAATCAATGGGTACAATTATAGTTCACATTTAGGGCATATCAAACGGAGAATCATATATATATATATACAACATATACCTATATATAGGTTATTGTGGTTGATTTTAAGGCATGAATGGGCAGCTCGTTAAATCCATTAACCATTACTTTAAAAAATTAAAATTTAACAATAGAAAAATGTATCAAAAAAAAAAAAGACGAAAGAAACTAGTTGAAAAATAGTTCAAGTTCACAATAAATTTGATAAACATGGAAATATATATAACTGTACATATAATAAGACAACAATTTATGACAACAAATATATATATATATATATATATTGTCTTATCTTGCAGTTATCGCAGTTACCGTTGCAATGTTGTTTGAGTTGTAGATGACAAAATTAGATGTTTTGTGTATTTTGCTGCTCTTCAAAGATGTGAGTTCATTTCTAAAACTATATTATATACATATATACATATATATATATATATATATACATATATATATATATATATACATAAATATATCTTGTACTTGATCAAATTCTTAAGTGTGTGTGCCGGCATAGGAAATATAGTTTTTCTAATAAGTCATTTAAAGTTTCACAATACATTTGAATAACACATATTTGGCAAAACTGTATAAATATATTACACATATATAGGTATACATATATATATATTTGTATATTTATATATATGTTAGCTTTATATACGAAAGTAGCGATAACGCATTGTAAATCCAAGCGCAGCTCTGAGCATTCCATAAGCCAGGCGAACAGAGGCAAATTTGTGACTGCTTTGAGTTATCAGTAATTTATAAATAAACAAATGCTGACAGAACACATCCAAGAATATGCAATTATTAAAAAAGTATAAGAAAACTTCGTCGATAATAAAAAAAAAATTAATACATAAGCGTTATATTTATAATTTAAAGATTGTTAATAATAATAATCTTAATAGTAAATTAATTTCTCATTTAGTGAAAGAAATTTGAATTGAAGAGGCAAATCTATTCTATTTCTATAACTTTGCACCTTAGTCCTGATCTGCCCAAAATAAATATATATAATTATATATATATAATATATATATATATATAAATATTAATATTTGACATAGTTCAGTGATAGTAAATTTGTTAGCTTTTTGATCTTTCAAATTATCGACAAAGTTAACGCACAGAAAAAAATAGTGCACTTTGATTGAAGTGAATGATTCACTTTCCCTTCGACGAGTACATTGGACAGCTTTTGTTTGCAGCGAATTTGTTCTTGTTGCTGTTTGGCTTTGATTTGTTGTTACAAGTGTGAATCACATAATGATATGTATGCACAATTATAGGAATGTATGAGTTTATTTATACTTATAAAGATTATCTGGCAGAGTGTCCAGCAAAAGACGCTGATGCCGCACAAGTTCGAGTTTCATTATGACCAATCCCAAATTCATATATACACTGTGAATATGGGAAGTGAGGGTGTATGTGCTGGCTAAGCAGAGTTTATAAATATCAACGCATGAAGAAGTTACCATTGAACAGCAGCGCAACCCTATTGCAATTCAGAGCACAAATGTACAAACATAAACAAAAAACAAAAAAACAAATATATATATATATATATATATATATGTACTTCATTGCGAGAGCTGATTAATAGATTTCTAAAATGTTTTACAAATAACAAACCAAAACTTATATTGACTTATTTATTTGTTGTCGATAGAAGATCTTTTTTCGCTATAAATAAAAAAAAAAACTCTTTGCCATGAAACTAACCAAGTTTTAAAGATAACATTTTGATTTTCTCAATATTTTCACCTGATTGTGACGCGCCTGCGCAGCAACAACAACAACAACAACAACAAAACAGTATTTTAATGCAGCAAGCAAAACGTGAAAAGACTATTGAAAAAGAGTCAATGCGAAATAGTGGAGAGAGCAGGTGAGAGAGAAACCGTGAGAGAGGGAGAGACAGAGTGAGTGGTTAAGGGGGCGCAGGCGTTGCTTGATTAGCTGACAGACAAAGAATTACAAAGTTGATTTGTAGCTAAATGCGCATGTGTGTGTGTGTGTAGGTGCATGCATATAAATGCACATACTCATATACGCAGCCAGACAGATAGTGTCTCTGTATGAGTGTCTGCACGCTGTGCATTTGAAGGCAATGTGTTTGCTGCGAATGGTGACCCATCTATCTGGTTTTTTTTTGGGCTTGTCAGCCAGTCGGCCAGTTATTGTTGTGTTTGTTCTTCACCTTCTTCTTGTCTGCAATTGTACCTTGTCCTTTGTGTGAGCGACAAGTTGAAAAGTGGAGTGAGTATAAAAAAAATGACAACTTTTCAGTGTGCTTTTGTGTTTACCTTGTAAGCAAAATTGAGAGCTGGTCAGTGAAAAATGTAGTTCCGACTTTATAGAAAAATGTTTTTGATTTTTTTTAAGCAAAGTAAGTTATAGGGTATATGTAAGTCAAGCATCGCTATAAAGTAAAACTTAAAGTTCAACTTTTTGTTGGTGTATTGAGCTTTTGAATCTTCAGTTAGTTGAATTATTGTCGCGATTGATTCACTAAAAACAAAAGCGAAGCAAAATATTTATTATGTACCGTTTTGATAAACGATTAGTGACAATCGATTATGGCATTTGCTAGTGCAAAAATTGCAAAAAAATCAACAAGCGCACGCGCACGCACACAAACACACACACATAGATATGAATGTGTGTCAGTGGCATCAAACTTAATTTGTTTATAATTGTCTCAAATTGCCAAACAATTAAAAGCGTTAAAAACAAAAATATTGTCGTGCTCAACGAAAACAAACAAGAACCAAAATGCGAATGCGAATTGGGTCCCACGGTCAAAGCGTGTCCCATTTTGCGGCAACAGGTTGACAGTGTGCATCCAATAAATAAACATATCCAAACGCATACATTCATACGCATAATGAATCTGAGGAACAGAGAGAGAGATAGAGAGCGATAACGGGTTTACATTTAAGTTTGACTTCTACTTTCTCCCACGCTCTCTAGCTCTGCCTCTGTTCGATATTTGAATGATAAACAGTCGTAAGTTGGACTAACAACAACAACATTTTGTGCCAAAGCGATAATGTAATACAATATAACGCTTAAGACTGTATGCAACTGCGTGATGCGTATATGAATGCATTTATATATATACTACAGAACCAACACACACACATATGCAATGCAACTTACAAGAGAGCAGATAAATGTTTGCTGCAATCGCTGTTAAGCAACTGTTAAGACTTAGATAATGGAAGATCGATCACATAACGTAAAAATATATACATGTGCATATATAAATGAAGTGAATTTTTAAGGCGTGTTTTTTTTTTTAAAAAGAAAATGCGGGCGCACGCCTAAATGTTAATAAGAGAGCCAGCGATTAAGAGAGTGATTGCGCGACAGAGATGGATGGATGCATGTTTCTTTCTTCTCTCCTCTTCTCTTGTGTTGTTATTATTTTCAACACGGATTTAAATGATTTGTATACGTTAAGATTATTTATGGAAATTAACCCAACACCAAGAGATTTAAAAATAAATCAAAGAAACACAATAAACTTTTACCTTTCGCTTTTGTCACCGAACAGCTGTAAATTTCTATGCAATTATGCGAAATTTGTGTCTTTGGCCCACATAAAAAGCACACACACAAACACAAACATAGACACAATAAAAAATAAAAAAGATTTAAATGCACTGTTTGCACTATTTGGGCACATTTGTCGTTTGGAATATGAAGAAGTAGAATTTCAATTGACAATTGACGCTGTACTTAATGATTTATACATTTCTATATATGAGCGTGCTAAACTGTTCCCTTGCCCCTTCTGTGTCGGTTTCGTTTAGTGTCGCTTTGTTCAGTTTTTGCTCTTGCTTTTGGTTGACACAAATTATTTATTTATGATTTGCCGAGTGACGAGTTGAATGATTCATTTCCATGTTTTTATCACAAGCAGCAGCAGTAACAGCACTAACAGCAACACTAACAGCACTGTCACTAGCAGGTCGCCGATCTTGCACACAGATTGCCTGCGAAATGAGTCGCGACTTGCGAATCGCGATTGCAAACAGAATAGAAATGGAATGTTTCTCGTTTTGCTGACTGACCGGCAACAACAACAACTAATGCTACTACGATAAACGATATTAACCACGCACGAATATAACTTCAACACTTGACACAGTCACGGCAAAAGCACACACTTATCGCGGCAAGAGCAAAATAAAGTGCCAAACAACTTGTTGGCTGCTCATTTGATATGTGTGTGTTTACATTTACAGATACGCTGTTCTCCCGTTGCGTGTCGAGTGTTAGAGCTGTTTTTTGTTTATGGAGACAGCGTACTATGTTAGATTGGCTCACTGTTGCCGCTAAAATGATCTGTTATTGTTGCTCAAAAAGAACTGTTATTTGACTGTTACAGCTTTACCGATCCGTACATGATTCTTAACTTACGTTACTGAAAACAAGAATTTTATTTTACCATTATTATGAAAATTGTGTGGGTACGACGAAGAAAATAATGTGAATATTTGTGGTTTTTTTTATACGAGCAAAATGTAGTTCTCAAATTGCCCGCGTCACAGATGCGTTCGTCTCTTACTCAGCAATATAATTACCATTTATCGATGATTCATCGATTAAAAATGACAACTCATCGTTTAGTGTCAGCAGTTGGCAACGCGGACAGTGCTCAAATTTGGCACTCACGCTAAGTTGGCTGCGCCCACTGAGAGACAGTGCTGTAGTGAAGTGAGGTGCGCGCTAAAGCTGTTCCCACTTGAAGTTGGGTGCGCACAAGCCAAGGCAATAACCACTATTTGCCGAACGTTGGGTTATTACCAGTTTTCCCAGTGCACTGCGCTTGTGTGTGTGTGTGTGTGGCACGCATTCAATTTGTGGGCGTATGCAAACAACATCCACAGCTGCGATTGGCCAACGCCATTAGCTGCTGCGCACAAGCTCCACAAATGACGAAACCTGTTTGGCAACGCCCCCCAATAACCGTTATGTGCGTATGCCAACTGCTGCGACGCTTATGTTTCCCCCATTTTGTGTGTGTGCATGTGTGTGTGTGTGTGTGTGTGTGTTGGTTGGCTTGTTTGTTTGTTTGCTCGGGCTTCGTTTGTCGTATAAGTGATGAGTCAATTAACCCAACATTCCTCGAGGCCACATATTGCTTTAATTAAACAGACAAACAAAATTGCAACAAAAACACCAGCAACAGCAATAGCAACTGCAATGCACAACAAATTGCGGTTGTTGTTGTTGTTGTTTTGTCTATTTCTGACTTTTGTCGCTGCTGTTGTTGTTGTTGTTGTTTCGTTTGTGGGCATTAAATGAAAAACACAAACACTTCGACAAGCAAAATATATATATATATATATATATATATAGTGTGTGTGTGTATTGAATACGTTTACCAACACACACACACACACACACCCACACACTGATAAAAGCGCAACCTTGAAAGGCCAACAGCACAGCAAAAGTTGCGCTCTTAATTAAACTTTAATTATCTGTAATTAATAATGTAGTTTGAATGCGTTAATCTTTTTTCTCATCTTTATGCCAGCTGCTTATATATTTTTTTTTTGTACTGCTTTCATGTTATTAACAGTTGCCTGTGTGTCAGTGTGTGTGTGTGTTTCCCCAGCTGTGCATTTGCACTTCGCATGTGTTGCCTATTTTAAGGCGCATAATATTTAATTTTCTCTTGAATTATTTTTATTTAAAGCACAGCTTCATTTTTTAGCCTAGTATTTAAATTTAATTAGACACCTTTAATTATTCTAGTCTTTTTTAAAGTCTCTTTAAATGTTTCCATTTTATTTTTTAAGTATTTTAGAATTCGGCCATATTAAATAAAACGCAGATTTAGCATTATTTCAAAATAAATGAATGAATAAACAATAAAAGAACTGCTTAAATAAAGTTTATTGTTTATAATATTAAATTGTTTATTCAAAAGTTTATTTATTCTTATTGTTTTACTAAAAGTTTGTATTTTAATTTCTTTCTGTGATGTAAAAATCAAAATAAATCAATATAATATTTAATTATTTAATTGAGACAATTAAAAATTCTGTCTGAGCGCTGAAATAAACTAAAATCAAAAGGGCTGCAAATAATTTGTCATTTCTTTCATTCAGTCGTAAATTCAATTAAATTACTAGATAAAATAAATAAATTTCTATTTACAAATCAATTTTTTGTTGTAAATGAAAAACTAAAATGCAAACTTTAAAATATTTTACTGAGTTTTAAGCGTAGTTTAGACTAAAATTTAAAAATATTTATTATTGTATTTGATTTAATTGTACCTTAAGAAATATACATTAATAATAATATATTATTTTTTGAGGAGAGGCGTAAGAAAAGTTATCTATGATGAAATTGTTATCAAAGAGAAGCCGTAATAATGCCACGGATGATGACAGGACGATGACGACAAGGATGTGTATAATGAGAATGATGATGGGAATAAGGATAAAGATTAAACATTAAATATTGGACACTGGTGAGTTCATTATCGAGGGATCAGTGCTAAACACAAATGGAAACACAGTCGACGCAATTTGCCTGATGATTGTCGGACAATGGTAAAATGGGAAATGTGAAATACAAAATGCAAAATGGCAAATATACAAAAATGAGAGATGAGAGACGAGAAATGAAAAATGCATGTCAACTTCAATGAATGCGAGTGAAAATGATAAACTTGAGGAAAAACGACCGCATGCAAATTGCAGCAACTGAAAGGAAAATGAGAATGAAACAAAGCAAAACAAAAACAAAAACAAAAATAAAACCAAAACAGTTGCGAACAAAACCGAATTTGGGATTTCGGTTGAGATGAGGATAAAAATAAAAATGCCAAATAGAATGGGAATCAGAATGGCAATGGAAATGCCAATGGAAATGGGAATGGGAATGGGAATGAGGCTTACATTTGAAAATCGTCTGACAATGAACAAAAATGTGAACAATGGCAGCAAACTGCAAACAAATTTTGCATGCGAAACGCAACAAACAAATGAAAACTAAGACAGAAAGAGAGTGCGAAAGAGATGCAGAGAGAGAGAGCAGAGAGCGAGCAGAGAGCGAGTTGGAGGCTGCAGGTGATTTAATGAGCGTGAGCGGGACAGCTGCAGTTTTGGGCGCTCGACCAAAGGCAGAATCACTCAAAGGACTTCCACTTGAATGTTCTTGAAAACAATTGAAACTCAAATCAAAAGGAGAAAATAAAAAAATAAACAAACAGAAGCAGAAGCAGCAAAGCCAAAAGGATAGTTTGATCCGAATGAAGACCCAAAAATACAAATACGCAAAAAAGCAACTACAATTTTCATCATAAGAATGGATGCAGATCCTGGTAGCTGCTTCTGCGCCACGTTTGACACACTTTATCGACTTCTGACTTCTTTGCCGGCAGCTCCTCAGGCAATTTACCGAGCGCAATTTAGCGAGCCTTGCAAATTTGACGCTACACAATATATATATACATATATACACACACACAACACACACACACACACACACTGCGTGTATGGATAAAAATTGTCGGGTCGAGTGCACCTTTCAATTGTTGCTGCTGCTTCTGCTGCTCGCAATGCAAACATTCCTTTGAATAGATAGTTTCCCAACAATCAAATGTTGTTTGCCGAATTGCTGCTAACAAACAAATGTTGTTTGTCGATTTGCTGCCGATATTTGATACAAATTGAAAGCGATGAGTTGGAAACGTCGAGTTGCTGCAGCCTGCCGGGGATAGATCGGGGATCGATCCCAATCGCTAATTGCCAGCGAAGGCAAGAAATCAATTGGAGAAAAACGCCTTTTCAAATACAAAATAAATAGGAACAGCAATTGAAAAATGATAATTAATAGAAAGCAAAAAAAAAAAAATATATATTTTAAAAAATTAGTAAATGTAAAAAATAGTAAAGTAGATAATCAACATTAGTTATGCAAAAAAGTAGTAATAATTATACAAAAAAAAATAAATATTATATCGTTGATTATGTGTTCAATTCTAAGAGCTGTCTTTAATTATATAATATACATATGAAATATTTGACTAATATTAGCAAAACTAAACTAGATATTAATAAAACAAAAGTTTTTTTTGCTTTATGCTAAACAGATTTATTTGTGCACTTTAAATGAAAAATGTTTAAGTACAATTAAATAAATAAAAACACAATAATAATAATTCTTATCATTAATTTAATAATTGTGTTAAGTACAGATAGGACAGATAAGCTAATATTTTGTAAGTTGAGCATTTTTCTGATAACATAATTTTCACAGCTTATGCTTATTTTGTACGATATAAAAGATAATTTAATTATCTTTCATCCCTTAGATATAAATGAAAACCCTTATAAAAATTCACAACTCTCGTTTTAATGTGCGATTTATTTATAAATATTAAAAATTAATAATGTAGTTGGAGAGTTTTGTCCAATATACATAATAATAATGCGATGCAAACGATATTCAAGTTTAATCAATAATAATATAAAAAACAATAAATAACATAATAAAAGCAGGCAAATTGAATTAGAGACGGTCAGTTTATTAATGCCAATCAATACTATAAATATAAATAATATAAATTAAGTACATAAATAAATGTAAACTGTTCTTAAATAGAACTTAAACAGATTGAAAATTAAATAAATTTTCTGGTTCTCAAAAATTATGTTTAAATACACAAATTTTAAGAAATTTTAATTGCTTTATTCCTTATATTTTTAAATAAACTTATAATAATAGAAGATATTTGTGAAATAAATATAAACCTCAATTTTTAAGTAATTATCATACAATTTTAATTTTTCTTTACTGCTAAATTTTGGCTAAGCTGTTGTCCGATTTCGAGATAATAAATATGGGAATATGATAAAGATAAATATGAAATAAGATAAGAAAAGTTAAAGCAAGCGATAGATAATTAAATATATTTCCAAAAAAAAAAATATATTCTTAAAAGGAAAATATGAATATTGACTAAAGAAATTTTGTATTGCTAAATTAGAAATCACACATAAAGAATTCAAAACTGCAATTCTTGAAATATATCATATGCTAAAAGTATTAAATTATTATTAATTATTAAAATTAGTTATTTGATAATTTATAAAAAGGAGTTTTAAGCTCAAATCAAGAAAGTGATTTTAAAATGCGAATTAAGAGGCAAAAGAAATAAATATTTTAAATAGAAAACACGCAATTTACACAAAACTTATATGACACGTATATAAAGTACATATATATATATATATATATTTATATATATATTTATATATATAAAAGTGATTTCCGGTAAAAAATATTGCGGCCAAAATCATTTGGCACGCATGTGCGCGCGAGGCAGGAACACATTTTCTATGGGCTAAGGAACACATAAATGTGTGTGTGTGTTTGGGTGTGTGTGTGTGTGTGTAGTTGACTCACACTCCATGAGCAGCACACACAATGCCTGCTTCGGCCCTCAAACACAATGTTGTTGTTTTTTGCACGTTCCTCGCCGCCCGCGACGAATCGTCATTTCGGCGAGATTCGGAATGCGGTATCAAATTGGGAATCAGAATGGCAATGGAAATGGGAATGGGGAATGGGACAACTTGAACGCAACTATTTTTTTATGCCTGGTCGACTTCCTCTCTCCCGTTGCCCGTCCCCCTTCCACTTTTTCTTTATTTCATTTTTTTTTTTTGTTATTATTTTTTTTTTTTATGAGCAACTATAATTGTTTTGGCTAAGGACGTGAATGTGGCAGCGGCAAACTCGGACGAGACGACGACAGTCAGTCTGGCAGGGCGGCCATCATTTGGGATTAGTGTGCGTGAGTGTGTGTCTGTGTGTGTGTGTGTGTGTTGACCTTTGCATCTGCCAGAGGTCGTAACAGTCGCCAGGCACTCTAGGAGAAGGAGTCAGAGTCAGCGCGTCAGCGTCAGAGTCTGTCGAAATAGTGGCAGTAGGAGCAGAGGGCAGGGGTCGGCATCCGCATGGCCCAGGAAGCCGTGCTCGTTATGGAGTCACGCTCATTGCTGCTCGTATATAAATTAAGATCCCTAAATGCTGACAGAGGGCACTAATTCAATGGCAATAAAACAGATATTAAACACACATCGAACTGGCTACCGACTGCCTGGCTGCATAGCAGGACAGTGGTAGTGGCAGTGGTGAGGGACGGGGGTGGGGGAGGTTGCATGGGGCATGAGGCAGAGGCAGAGTCATGAACAAAGGGGGACACCCCGTGAGCTCAAACCAACTCATGATTATGTTCATCATCATCATCATCATCATGTAGATTTGAGGCTGCTATGCATTAATGAATCAAATGCACATAAAAAAAAAAAATGAATTTTTTTATTTGTTGTATTTTTGGATTTTACTTTTCTTCTTCATTTTTTTTTTTTATGAAAGAGAAGAAAATGTTGAAAGAAATCGTAGGGAAAGAGCGAAAGTTCGTCGTTGTTGTTGTTGTTGTTGTTGTTGTTGTTGCCACTCCCCGCGCTGCATCACTAATTCATTTTTCTAATTTCCACATTTCTCAGATAACAACGGTCCATGTTCATGTCCAGCAGCGGGTGGATGGGGCCATATTTGGGCAACCAATTCATTTTCAGTTATAATTTATGTGCGGCTGTCAACTGGAACAATTGCGCGACTGCAACTGGTCTTCAAATGCGGCTCTGCCTCTGCCTCTGCCTCTGCTTGTGTCTCTGCCTCTGCCTCGGCTTGGGCCTCTGCTACTGCCTCTGTCAAAGGTCAGTCACACCCGGGGTCAGTTGCTCAGGTGTAGACCGTTTCGGTCGCAATCTAAATTAACAATTACCAACCAATTATTGGTCACAACAATGCAACAGGAAGCCGCTCAGCATTTGTCGCATTGTCTCCGTGCCCCGTACAAATCATTTGGGCAACTGTGCAACAGTCTTACATCGCTGTTCCCCAAGTTCGATTCCGGTACATCAAATCCGGCAATTGCAGCCACTGTGCGGTTTCTCATAGACACTTGCCGCAGCAACTTGTCCTCATTCATTCAGTGACCGGATATGACCAAGATGACGTCCAAAACAGATTTATCGACAGCTGGAGAGAGAGCAAAAGAGTGTTTTGGAGGTGGTCCCAATTCGGTGGCAACATCATTTGCTGTTGCAATTGTGTAATTGAGTTCCTGTTTCCTCTTCATAATCAATAAATTCTTTTTCCTTTTTTTTTTTGTATTATTTATTGACAGAGAAATTTAATGATATAAAATAAAGAATGGCAAAGATTTTATGCTCTTCACATCGGAAAGTCGGATTTTTTTTTTTTAAGGAAATCTATAAAATAGGAAACAATTTTTTCAATTTATTGTAAATTTATTATGCGCTCTGCAAGAATACTCGAAAAATGATTATTAAATATTCCCTATAATTACTAATTAATTATATATTAATTGATATCAAAGATCTGTTATAACTGGCTATATTTATTTTTCAGTTTACATGCACAATAAGTCCGAGCAAATCAATGTCAGTTTAAAAAATTTATTCATTTCAAATACTCAACTGCAACAATTTGCATTAATAATTAATTTGTAATTTATTATTATTTATTATTTCATTATTAGCTTGAAATCTGCTTAAAGATCACATTTTCTAACAGCTCGGAAAAATGTACATGTCAAAAGAAACTCAAGTTCATCAGCTTTAAATGTAGAATTAATATATGATTATTATTAATTTAATGATATTTAATTATTATCACAGCAAGTTCTGGTTTAAGTTGACTTTTTATTAACCAGCAATAATTATTTATTATGTTAAAACATTTCATTTAACATAATAATAAATTATTTATTTATTAAATTGACAATTTGTGTGCATAAATTTATTATTAAAAACATTGCATTTAACATAATATATTTTTTATTTAAAAACATTTCATTTAATATAATCATATATTAATTATTTTTTAGATTAACATTTTGTGTGCATAAATTTATTGTATTTATATTAATAAAAACATTTCTTTTAACTGCTTTTAATCATTATAATTTTACAAAGTATCGCTTAATAATAGTCTTGTTAATATATAATATATATAATATGTATAATATATAATAAAATATGTATAATTCAAAGCCGCAAATTTGAGCAAAAAATTTACAATTGTCTCAATTACAATTACAAAGATTACATTAAAGGATTACATTAAAGGACGACGAGAGGTGCACTTAATTCATTGAGTGATTCCTGAGCCCAAAAAAGAAGCTAAAATGTTTTTTTCAATGATTGCTCGATGGGGCGTCTCCTCGATAGAAAGTTCCATGTCAAGTGCTGTTAGCCTTTTGTAATCCGCTGCGATGCAGATATTAACCAAAATCGTTTAACAAATCGTTGACATCGTTGGACGGCACATCAAATTTTCCCATAACACGGCAAATCAATCAAACGATTGGAAAAGTGGCCCCAAAACAACAAGCAACAAGCAATACTAACAAGAAGAAGAAGTTAAAGAAGAACAGCAACAACAACAGGGACCACCCTGTGAGACGCCCTGTGACTCCTGGCTAGAACTGCGCTTGTGGTTAGTGGAGTGTTTTTTTTTTGTTTTTTTTTTCTCTCTTTTGGCTTTTGGGGGTAGAAGACAACGACAAGCTGCAGCCGGTTCCTAGTACCGGTCAGTCTGCAAGTGTTGCACTGTAAAAAAAAAAACAAGTCAAGAATTTTCTATTAAAGTTTGGCTAATTTTATAGCCTAATTAATATGAAATATTTGATTTGCAGCAAACTTAAATAAAAAGAAAATTTATTTTAAATAAGCAATGTAAAGTTGTGTTTCAACTCACTTGTTTCTCGCAGTGCAGTTTAAGTCTGTGTCGCAGTTGCCATTGGCGGGGGGGCTTAGCAAAAGAGCGAGTGGGGCATGGAGCTGGGTGGTTGGGGTGCTGCCGTTTTGGGATGCACGCTGTGCCGCTTATTAATGACACACAATTTTTGTATCATTTACGGGTCACAATAATATGTTGTGCGGCTGCAGACCTCTTCCGATCTGTTCTGCTCTGCTTGGCTCTGCTTCTCGTTGTTGTTTTTTTTGTTTTTTTTTTTTTTTTTTGTGTGACTCTTGGCGTTGCACAGAAGCGCATTCTTAAGCTCTGCCACAGCTGCTGCTGGACATTGAGCAGCCTCGATAATTTATTATGCGAGAAATCTTATTCACGTGACTTATTTGCTTCTGAATGCCAAGCGACGCGTCGACGAAACGATCGCTGAGCCACACAAGAACAACATGGAGGCCCCCAAATCTTTGGGCTTAGGCCGAGCCCCAGTCACAGACCCAGCCACAGACCCAGCACCAGCACCAGAAGCAAACTCAGACGCATTTGCAGCTTTCAGTTTTGGGCTCAAGCAGTCGGCCAGTTGGCCAGTTGAACTGTTGACCAGTTGGGCACTTGGCCTAATGACTCATACAAAGATAGAGAAAGAGAGCACGAGTTAAGACAGAGAGAGACAGAAACAGAAAGAGAGAGGAAGACAGATAGATAGAGAGAGAGAGAGAGAGTGAGCAACTTCTGGCGGTGCCTTGATGTGGATCCCATCCCAACTCAACTCAGCTCAGCTCAAATCCAAGCAATACAAATACAAAGCAGAAAACACAAACAGCGAATGAAAGCATCTCAGCAGCTCCAACAATTCATTTGACTTTTCAATACCCTTTCCAAGTTGGAGCTTAATGCATTTCAAATGGCATTCACAGAATTTTCATTCACAGAATTTTTTTTTAATTATCCAACTGCTTAGTAAAACTACATTTAAATTTTCTTTTTTTTTAATGTTCTCAATAAAAATACTTAATAAAATAACAATTTCACATTACATATTTTTAAGTATTTTTTACTAATAAAAAAATAGACACATATTTATGTATCAAAATTTTGGTTAATTTTTTTTTTAAATTTATACTCAGAGAATTTTTTTTTAATTATCCAACTGCTTACTAAAACTACAATTAAATTCTTATTTTTATTTTAATGTTCTCAATAAAAGTACTTAAAAAAATAACAATTTCATATAACATATTATTTTAATTATTTTTTAGTAATACAAAATGTTCATTATAAAATAGACACATTTATATTTAAAAATTTTTGCTTTTTTTTTTATTAAATTTGCATTCACAGAATTTTTTTTTAATTATCCAACTGCTTACTAAAACTACATTTAAATTTTCTTTTTTTTTTAATGTTCTCAATAAAAATACCTAATAAAATAACAATTTCATATTACATATTTTTAATAATTTTTTACTAATAAAAAAATGGACACATTTATATTTCAAAATTTTGGTTTATTTTTTATTAAGCAATTAATTTTTTTTTTTTTTGAACTCGTTTGGCAAAATACAATTTATTAATGTTTGATCTTAACTTTAGAAGTTGTTTATTGAAGAACTGCGAATTTTTCGAATTAGAAAAACTGAGTAAAAGTGTAGCAAAAAATCAACTTAAGGGCTTAAACTATATAAAAATAATTAATTTCTTTGCTCAATTTAAATGTGGGAATTTTTTTTAATATATATTCAAGTTTAGGGTATATTGGGGTTCGTTGTGAGCCGAATTTGGTATTTTGTATTTTAGTTATCGCTTTTGCTTTGCTTTGCTTTACTTTAATTTATTTTCATTTGTGCCGTGTGCGAGTTTTATGCTCATTTTTGTCGAAGACATTTAATGATCGCATATAATTTGAGAATGCGAGCTGTGAGCTGTGAGCTGTGAATGCGTGTCCGTGTCGGAGTCCGTGTCCCTGGATCTCCACCTGTTCCCCCCTCCCCACACCACCTTTTCCGCGCCACACACTCCGCCACTGCCCTTTGCAACGTTTTGCGTCATCGTCCGTGTCGTTGCTGCAGTTGCTCATAATTTTATGGGAGCTGCTTTGGAGACCATTCAAAATACACTGGCAAAATTTATGCACATTCCTGCCGCCTGTCGCCTGCTGCCTGCCGTTGTTGCTGCTGTTATTATTGGTGTTTGTGTTGTTGTTGTTGTTGTTGGTGTTGCCGTGTGACAACAACAAAGCCAATTTGCATACCAAAAGGTGCAAGGACAGCAGCAGGCAGCAACAGCAACAGCAACACTAAAAAGGAGCCGCTTTCGCTGTTGGAGCTCTTAACAAATTTGTTCAGCCAAACACGCCCAAAACACAGCGCTTGGCCAAGCGCTCGCCGAGATCCCTAAGATCCCCAGTTGGACGAGCCGGCAGCCTCCATCTAATTACGGGCGCGTGCAAGGGTCTCAAGATTTTGATTTTGGTTTTGGTTTCGGTTTTTTCGGTTTTTCGGTTTTTGGGTTTTAGGTTTTTGTGTTCGAGGTTTTGGGTTGTCTGTCGTGTTTGCCTCGATCTGTTTCGATACGCTTCTGGTTTTTGGTTTCTTTTCACTCCGCTGCGGTGACAACATGAAAGGCGCAACATCTGAAAGCCAATGCCGCAAAACAGACAGCAGGCAACTGACTGCCAACTGGTAACTGGCCAACAACAACAACAACAACAATAACAATAGCAACATCAATGCACTGGTCAACGCTGGGTCAATCAGGCAGCACAGGTTACAACTTACAAGGTGTGGCAAATAGCAGTCTCCTCATCCAAAAGGGAACACAAGATGTGCTGCAAGTGCTGCCCAATCACAGATTCAAATCTAAATCAATACAATGCACAGAAGCTGCACCATTAAACTGTTAATGAAAAATCAGTTGGTTATTGAAAATCATTGAAACATTGATGCATTGATGCATTGATGCATTGATGCATTGATGCATTGATGCATTGATGCATTGATGCATTGATGCAGTGCCTCCTTGGAAATTAATTACGTTAAAGTTGAAACTATTTCAAAGTTGAATCAATGGGAATTAATATGAATAGAAATGGCAAACATCAGAGATATTTGTAAGCAAAATGTGATTTAATTTAATAATTATTAAAAGAACTTTTAATATTTTATTACAATTTAGTATTAATTAAAGTTGAATAAAGTTGAAACTATTTCAAAGATGAATCAATGGAAATTAAAATGAATAAAAAGGGCAAACATCAAAGATCTGTAAGCAAAATGTGAATTAACTTAATAATTATTCGAATAACTTTTAATATTTTTTTTTTACAATTTAGCATTAATTAAATTAAAGTTGAAACTATTTTAATAATGAATCAATGGGAATTAATATGAATAGAAATGGCAAACATCAAGGATATCTGTAAGCAAAATGTGAATTAATTTAATAATTAGAATTAATTTAATAATTTTAGTATTTAATTACAGTTTAGCATTGATTAAACTACAAAACTGACTAAATCTGTAAACAGAAAATTAGCAATCGAAATAAATAAACATAAATAGTTTTAAATAAATTATTTGTGGCAATTGTCAGAACGATTTAAAAACTTTAATGTTAAATAAAAATGACTTTGACATTGAAAGGGTTGCTTTTTGATTTCAGTTTGATCTTTGACCTTTGAGTTGCTTAAACTATGCAAAGGCGTTGCATAGTTGCAATTGACTCGCACAACACATGCAACACCAATCAATTGCTATAATTTCGGGTTTCCCATTGTCTCTTCAAAATTCGCAAATTCGTTCGACCTCCCCCCCCCCCATCCAAAAAGAGAGCTATAAAATTGGCAGCTGTTTGGATTCAATTGAAGCATTTTGAACAATTGAACAAATCGACAGCAAATCAGCTACGAATTTTGCTGTTGAAATATGAAACATATATATATATATATATATATGTATGTATATATAGGTGCATACATATATGTATGTGCTTATGAATTGAAAGGGCCAATGCACAATTCATCTCAATATGCCAATGTTGCTTTCAACGGGCGCATTGTTTGGACATCAAACCCAGAGCCGGGTGCTCTAAGTAGCCTGAGAGAGCAACACCAATGGAGTCGGAGACGTAGACGTAGACGGACAAGCAACATAGTATGAGAATCTGAGGTAGACAGTCCGTCGCCGTACTCAGTGAGCAGACAGAGAATGAGAACCAGAACGCGGACCGAGACAGAGACAGAGACCGAGACCCAATTTCAATTCCAAGTTGTTGCAGCTAAAAAGAAGGATTATCCCGGCAATGATCAATATTGAAAGAATGAAGACATATCAACATGGGCACGTTGTCTATGCATGTGCATACAGTAGGCCAATTCACACACACACACACACACACACACACAACATGGACAGACTTTGGCGTTGGCGGCGTCGGCTCAGAAAAAAAAAATATACAACTTGTAGACGCAAACGGAGCTCAAGAAATTGAAAGGTTAAACAAAACAAAGAGCCAGGAACGAGGGATTGAGAATACACATAAAGCGCAGTAGGAATGGGTATAGGGATGGTCATAGGGAAACAGGGAATAGGGAACAGGGCACAGGGAACAGGGACCGTGTGAGTGTTTGGCCAAGTCGAGCATGAAAGAAAGTAAAAAATCAATTTGAACTCGAGCAAAACAATTACTTTCTCATATGCGTGGGCTGCATTTGAAGATTTGGTTTGGTTCTCTCTTCAATCCGCACGTAAATAGTGTCAATCAAAAAGGTTGCACAACAACAACAACAACAACAACAACCACAACTGTAGACGTCGGCACAGATAAACGCAGCGTATCTCAAAAAACCGTTGTACCGTCTCCAACTCCAACTCAAACTTCGACTCCGTCTCCAACTCCAACTCTAGCTCCGTCTCCATTTCCATCTCCGTCTACGGCTTTCGCTCTCGGTGTGCGCATTCCTGGAACCGCTGGTTCGGTTCTCTTCCATCTTTGTTCGCCATTGTTGGCAACTCGTTTCAAACAAAATTTTCTCCGTGTTTCGAGTGAACTTTTTTTTTTCTTCTTTTTTATTGTTTTTTCTTTTGGGTATTTTTTTTTTTGTTTTTTTTTTTTGTTCATACCATGTGGGCTTAACATTTACAGTACGCCTCGTCAGTTCAACTGCCATTGTTGATCTTGTCAATGTTTTGTCAGCAGTCGCCCAATAAGCCAAGTCTAATATCAAAACTATCCAACAGATCTAACAGCACACAGTTAATTTGATTGACGCCGCTCTTTGTTGTTGAAAACTTGTAAGCACACACACACACACACACACACACACACACACCCATGCACAAACCCATGCACACACACCGCCCATACACCTGTTCAGAAAACTTAAGTTTAACTTCAGCTCTCACTAAATATGTGAAATATATATAAACTAAACGAAGCTTTACTTATTTTATTATTATTTAAAAGTCTTCTTCTTCTCCTAGTACTTATTATTTTCAAAAATATATATATAAATATATATATATATATATATATAATATTATATATATAGTTCTTGATTCCATTTCTATAACATTTTATTTATTTCTAATTTTTAGCGATTTAAGAAAAACCAAAATACTGCGATGAATTTGTGTGGAAAACGGAAAATTTCATCCATTAAAGGCTTGAAGTAATTATGGCTAAAACATACAATTAAACGCGCAAATTGTGCTTATGATACAACTGTAAATTTGAAACAATTCAAACTAAAACAACTATTAAAAACATAAAAGTTTATAACATTAGTTATAAAACATTAAATACAGTTAACTAAAGGGCACAAAACGGTTTTTGAGTTTACCCTTGATATCCATTTGTAACTTTTCGTAATTAAAAAAATATACATTTCACTTCAAATGTTGAATTAAAATATTTATAGCTTTAAATTATGTGTTCTCTTATAAATTAATTTTTAATTAAATATATTTAATTTTATTTTGATATTTATTGTTAAAAATATATTAAAATATTTAATTGTAAATTTTTGTGATTTGTAAAAATTTAAAATACGAATTATAGCTATAAAAGATGTGTTCTCTAATTCAATAAATAATTTTTAAATATATTAAATATTATTTTGAAATTTATTAAAATATTTAATTGTGAATTTTTGTGATTTGATTTGATTTGATATATAAATGATGTGTTTTCTAATTCAATACATAATTTTTAAATATATTAAATATTTTAAATCTATTGCTCAAAATATATTAAAATATTTAATTGTGCATTTTTGTGATATATACAAATGTAAATTACGAATTATAGCTAAAAATTACGTGTTCTCTAATTCAATACACAATTTTTAAATATATTAAATATTATTTATAAATCTATTGTTCAAAATATATATTAAAATATTTAATTGTAATTTTTTTGGGATTTGTACAAATTGAAATTAGGAAAGTTTATTTGCAACTGCAATTTAAGTACTCTCAAAACCAGCCACATTTAATTGGTTATGTCTTGAGGTACATAAATACCTACCTAACATATATATATATATATAGCATATATATATGCTTGTTTAATAGCCAACAACTTGCAACTTGTGCTGTGGTATAAGTAAGACAATCAACGGGCAACAATGTGCATAATTTGTATGCAACTAACCGACACTTGTGCCCCACTACAAACTAGTCTTTAACTAAAAAAAAAACAAAAAAAAAAAAAAAACTTTCAACTCTCCCTCCCCTTCCCCACCACCAACAGCAATTCATTGCACGTCTGCCCTTGCCCCTTACGTGAAGTACGCCCCCTTTGGGCAACGCCCCCGTTGCGACCCACTCACTCACTGACAGGCTGTGATGCATTTAATTAATGCAATTAAACGAAGGCAAACCAAACAAATCCCGGAGGGAACGAACCATAGTGCGCAGCCGTAAACTTTTGCAACAACAGCAACAGCAGCAGCAACAACAATAGCAACAGCAACGCCAACAGCAACAACAAAGTGTGGCATACGGTGGCAATGGCTGCGCAGCTGGCGTTGGCGTTGGGCCTCGCCTCCAATGCCACCATGGGCCTCACCCTCTTTAATCACCGCCATAAGATTGTCCATAAAACGCGCCCAAAAAAAAAAAAAAAAAAAACACACAAAAAAAAAAAAAGAAAACAAGAACAACAGCAGCAGCAGCAAGAGCAAGAGCAACCGTTGCAGGTTCCCAATCGTACAGACAATAAACGTAGCAAGCAAGTCGCAGCTCCAAGCTGCAACAGACTCCAAGAGCCGCTTGCTGGTCAGCTCCTCGCGCACGAATCGGTAGCCTAATCCCCTGTTGTACGACTAATAACATTGTTACGATTAATGCTTCTTTTTTTTTTTCCTCTCTCTCTCTGCTTCTTCTTCTTTTATATTTTGTGTGTGTGTCTGTGTGTGTGTGTGTGTGTGTGTTTGTTGTTGTTTTTTTGCTGCTGCTGCTGCTGCTGTTGGCTGTGGCTGCCTTTTATTTATTTATGCTCTTGCATGCTGCTGCCTTCTGCCGATGGCTTTTCTTATACGAATTGGTCAGCATTGGTCCCTTCAGCCTGACACAACCCCCCTCCCCCCCTTGCCAGCTTGCCCCACTGTGCAATGCAGCTACCGTGTCTGCCACAAAATCAAGTTTTGTTAAGTGAACTCAAAGATGCTTTCGGCCTTTGCTGCGAGACTTTGCGTCGCAGTTATTGTTGCCTCAATATGTGTGTGTGTGTCAGTGTGTGTGTGTGTGTGTTGTTTTTTTTTTTTATATCTTGAAAAGAATTCGTTTGATATTAGCGCTCTGTATCGGGCTTGCGCTGCTTCATATATCAAAAATTATTATGACGATTTTATGCGTTCGAAATGTCGTCTCATTATTAAACAAAAAGCCAAAAGCAAAGCAAAATACAGAAAGAATAAAAAGCATATATACAACAACAACAACAACAACAAGAGTAGCTTCATATATATATATATATATATCAATATATATGCATGCATATAAAAACTGAACGGCAGCAGCAAAGTTTTGTAGTCGCAGCGAAGATCTTTTTATTCAAAGATCTTTTGTATTATTGATTTTTGTTTTTGTTGTTGTTGCTGCTTAAAAAAAAAAGAAAAAAGAAAAAAGAAAAAGAAGAAGAAGAACGACTGCAAGTATTAACAAATAAAATTAAAAATAAAATAATTATGCGGCGTCGATCATGGCTTATATATGCATAATGTCCAAATCTCAGAGAAAGCCTAAGGCAAAATTTGCCAAAAACCAAAAAAAAAATTATTAAGGGCCTGAAATGGATGCCAAACGAAATATATCTAAAGCTAAGAGGCAAGTGTACTGCCTATAGACTCCCCCCTTGCCCCTCTCCCTGACCGCTGCCCTTAAGCCCAGCCCCTATAATGCGTGTTGTCTTGAGAAAGCGACGAGTTTTTGGGGCCTTGGGTTATTTGATTATTCTTATTGATATCATTTGATATTCTGCTCTTTGGTTTATTGGTTTCTACGCACACACACACACACACACACACACACACAAAAAGAGCCAAAGAAAGAAAACTTTTAAGACGAAACCTCTGCTTCTTCTTCATCGTTATTATGGGTAGACAAATTGTGATATGGGGGGGGGGGGGGTTGGAGTGTGGGGAACTACCTGATGGAATTGTCTTTGTTGTTGCTTTTGCTGCTGTCGTTTGACCGTTGAAGTCTTAAAATTTTCCTTTAGAGGCCACCGGAAATAACTCACAATGGACATAGAACTATGCACAAAGCGAATACTCACACACACATGCATACACACACACACACACACACACACACAGACAGAAGAGTAGCTGCTTATTTTATTTATAGCTGCTCGTTGCTGGAATACGCGACGTATGCGCAATTTATTGTTGACTTCTATTGGATTGCTTTGATGTGCTTCTAAATCGGAATTTCCTGCGCATTCAACTGTCTTTTTCATTTATTTTATTTATGCACAATCCAATTGCAATACCAGTTCCTGGCATTTCATACGTCTAAAAATGAAACCAACAAAAAAATATATATTTAATTATTCAGTTTTTATTTAACTTTGTTACTAACAAATTTGATAATTTTATGGTTAATATGACTTTAATGCACATCGAATTATCTAATTGATTAAATTTAAAAAAAAATTATGATTATATCTGAGATGCGATAATAATTGTGTTAAATAATAAACATTTATAAAAAAATGAATATCGTTATAACTTTGCCTTAAATTGTTCAATTTTTGACTACAGAAATATTGCAGTTAGCTTCTTGTTTCAAACATTTCAAGATGGAGACCAAAATAGCAGCTAAATGCGAAAAGAAAATAATTGCATAAAATAATTAATAAGCAATGAATAATAAAAACAAAATTTCTGGGAAGAATCAGCAGCGCTAACAGAAACCACACCTGGAGAAACAGTGAAGAATATTAAGGGGTGTGGGAGTGTCGGTGTGTGAGTGGTGTGTGTGTGTGGTGTGTGTGTGGTGCATGTGTTTTGTGTGTGTGGTGCTTGTGTGGTGTGTGTGAGCTGTGCTTAAAGCCCGGAAAATGGAAGTTGATAAGCAAGCAAAGCAAATCAAATGTGGGCTAAAAAGAAACAGTTTCCATGGCGAGGTGAGAATTGCGTGTTTTTGGTTTGCTGATGTATCACATTATTTCTCCATGTTATATAATACCAAGTGCATACCCTAACAATTACAATAAACTAGCATATATATATATATATATATATATAAATATATATTTATTTATATATATATATAAGATGTGCATAAATAATCGCCTCAAATATAGTCAAACAGCTTCAGTTTTGTTTCGAACAGTGTATTCGTGCTTCGGTGATGCCCACAATATTTTTGCTGCTTAGCTTATTGGTTTTATTTTGCTTTTTCTTTCTGTTTTTCTTCTTCTTCTTTTCTTTTTCTTTTTCCTTTTCTTTTTTTGCATTTTGTGGTGTAAGGAAGTAAAAGTATTTTCACCTTTTACGCTGAAATGCATTTAATTAAAAACTCGCAAAGGCACCGCGATGTCTGTGCTGTGTGCTTGCTGTTGTTGTTGTTGTTGTTGTTGTTGTTACTGTTGCTATTGTAGTTGTTGTTGTAGTTGTTCGTGTCCTCTCACCGTGTTTTACCCCTATGACCAGACCCATTCTCATTCCCAAAACCGAACCCGAACACATTCCCATTACTCAACCCAACTACTTTTCAACTCTTGAGCTCGTGTTAATTGCGCATGCTTGCACACACACACACACACACACACACTGAGTGAGATCTGGGTGTGTGTGTATGCTTATCGTTAGGCTCTATCTGTGGGCTGTTGGTCTATATGGTAACCCGATGTGCAAATAGCCTGCAGCGAGCACCGCAAGCAGCACTGCACAAAAAAAAAAAACACACACACACACAGAAAAAAAAAGGAGCAACAAACGCTGCAGGCAACGATCGATAAGAGTTTTTGCCTTTTGTCTGTGTGTGCGTGTGTGTGTGTGCGTGTGTTATATGATATGCAATTATTTGGCAATTACTTGAAGGGGCTGCCCTTGTTGCTGTTCATTTTATGTGCTGCCCAATCGATCGTCAATCAATCGATCATTGCGGTTCTTTCTCTCTCTCTCTTTTCTTTTCACACACACATTGTACAGCCACTTACCCTACACACACACACACACATACATTTGCACTAATACACACTTATATTTTTTCTTTCTATTTCGCACTGTTTGCCATGGGCGTTGACACCGCTGACGTCTCAGTTCCAATCATATTATGCACTCGCATTGTTCTCATGGCTTATATTTCTGCTCCTGCGACTTATATGTACATATATATGTATGTATATATATTTATGTGTATATGTGTACAGTTGTATGTGTATTTGTGTACGTTTCAGGGGGCGTTTGTTTATTATTTGACTGCATTTGCAAAGTATTTCACTGCTCCATAGTAAATGATATATGCAAGCGTGCGAGGTTATTAGATCTAGATATAGATATGTTTATGTATATATATAGATATGTTTATATATATATATATATATATATGTGTATATATATATGTATATATATATATATATCTTTATTAATGTTAGCTTTAAAAAATTTACGCGCGTTACAACTGTATCCCTTTGCTAAAATGGTGTAAAATTAGCTTTTCAGGTCTTGTGTTATATTATTTTATAATATTTATCCTATATTTTATTCTATGTAAATTTGCCTTTACTTTACTCTCTGTGCATAAATTAATAAGTTAAGATATGAATTTCATCTGAAGATATTTTGAAAATTATAAAATTATAAACAGCTTGAAAAATATATATATTCTTCATAAAGCGATCTAAAATACAGAAAAAATAAAAAAAAATTAAATTGAGTTTTTTGACGTTTAACTTTAATGTGAAGTGTATTTAATATCATGAAAATATTCCATGTTTTGTTTTTTTATGTTTAGATAGCCCAATTTTTAATAAAGGCCTTTTAAAACCAATATTTTTATGTTTGGCTATTTTTCAGCACTTATTTTAAATTTTATTTAATTGAATTTACCATTATTTTTTATTTATATTCTAATGTTAATAATTTTCCAATTATTATAGTTGCAAATATAAAGTTTTGCGTTTCTTTTCAAACATAAAAAAAAAAATATTCTTTTGCGAATTTTTGAAAATATTCATAAGTTAATTTTTGTATTTAACTCGAAGTCTAAACCAATTTTTTTTTGTTGATACATTTGGCACATCCACTTTCACTCTGCAGCCGCCTCTGACCCCTCCCCTCCCCCCACTCCCACCGATGCCTTAACCGTTGTACACCTGTTGTTCATTTAACGGCATTAAGCGGTAATTCTCAGCATTAGTTTTTTTTTTCTTTCAAATTTCTTGATTTGCTTTCTAACTAATTTTTGAGTTTTTTGTTGTCTCCAGTTGCGTTTCGGTTGCACCGATTCGAAAGCGGACACCAACCAAAATATTGCTTATGGATTTTTATCAGATATATATATATATTCGTATACCCTGTAGAAATGGGCAAGACGGAAAGTGTGTGTGGAACAGGCTGAAAAAAAGTAAATATGGACGAGACATCTTCCCAAAGATCTGGCCAGGGAGTATCTCCTAGTCGACATATCGAATTCTTACTAGTTTCGGAATAGTAGTTAAAGTATTGATTGCACCTGCTTGCGAAGAGAGAGTATTGCGTAGTCGGTTCGATTTGATTGCAATGCTTTTAGCTGGTTATTTTTGGCTACTCATCGCAGCTCGCATCCCGACCTTAAACTGCTTATGGAAACTCTTCTCGGATCGCTCCAACAAGTCCAACAAATTGACAACTCAGGAAATGAAGCATGACATTGCACTGTCGCTGTCGCAGTCAGCAACGGCAACGGCAACGGCAGCGGCAACGGCAACGGCATCGGCATCGGATTGTTGCATACATATTTTTAATGATTGACATGGCCAGCAGAATCGCAGAGGCAGGCAGCGACGTCGACGACGACGACCAACCAACGGCAGCTAACCAAACTAATTTGTGGCAAGATCATGCCACAGATATAGTCATACATATCACAGCAAGCGATCTTGGGACCGAAATGTTGCCACAGTTGAATTGGCTGCGTGTGAGTTCAAGCAGAAGCTGAGACCGGCAAACGGCGAACGGAGAACGGCAAAGTCTCTGCGATTGTCAGTCAGTCAGTCAGTCAGATATATATATATATATATATATATATATATGTTATATATTCATATTTGTGTATATAGTATATAAACAGTATACTTTGTCTAAGTTGTTGGTCGCCAGCAGCGCACGCTGAAATAAATCAACTGGCTCTGTGGAGGCCGTGGCACATGAAAAAAATTAGTTTCATCAAGGCAGGATTAGTGTCAGAAACGTGTTAAATGGACTGAAGGGTATATGATGAACGGCTGTGCAACAACTCACTGCCCAGCTCTTCTTCTTGTAGATGAAGATGGAGAGACGACTGTCGACTGTCGTCTGTCTGTCGACTCCGACAGCCAGACGAACCGACGGCCACAAATCTTCAAGCACTCAGAGAGACTCCGCTCGAGACTTGGCTGTCGATCAACCCAGAGCAGAACTGACGCTTGTTTTTTTTTATTACTGGTTGTTGTTGGCCGTTGCATGATCTACAACTTGGCAGGTTTCTTCCTCTTCGATGAATATTTACTGCTTGCCACGGCGTGCGATCGTTGCTGCCACTGCCACTGCTGCCACTGCTGCCACTGCTGCCACTGCTGCCACTGCTGCTGCTGTTCTCATTTTCGTAACTGATTTATTTGTTTTGTGTAATTTAAGTCAGTTTTATTAATGAAAATCGCTGCTGCGGGGAGCTCAATAATCTGGGAAGCGGTCAGCTAAATTAGACCAAAAAAAAAACAAACATCGCTTAAAAATGACTTTTGGGAAATAGCGGAAATACAACTTAGATTTAATTTGCATTTAATTACGTCTACAATTTGAATAATTGTGGCAAATTAGATGCAAATGTTAGCCAATTACTGCATTGGGATTCACATAGAAAACTTACATTTATATACAACAAACGAAGCGCTGACATTCTAAAATGATAACAAAAAATATATATTTAAATTGTTAATTGCTTAAGACTTTTTTTTATATATGGATAATCAGCCTATTTGACAGACATCTATATATATATGTACATTTCCACCATTTGATATGGTTTCTTTTGCTGCAATCGGAATATCTTGTTTGGCTTACAATATATATATCCCAATTAAATTCTTCAGTTACGTTGGAACATATATCAAAATCGGAATAAAATTAACGATTAGTTAATGATCGTTTTTATTGTTTTAATTTATTAATAAATTTATGTTAACGATTTGCAACGATTTAAAAATCTGACAAAACAATCTTCAAATTAAATTAAATTAAAATAACAAAAGGAATAAAATAAAAATGATTTGATTTTGAATTAATAGACCAATTTCAACCCAAAATTGTAGTTTGCTAATTTTGCACAACTTGTAGAAATTTGTAACAATAACAAAACCACAATCAAATTAACAAAATAAATAGATAAATATTAATAATAATTTGGCAAAAGTGTGTGCTATGTGTGTGTGTGTGTTATGTGTGTGTGTGTGTGTGAAGCTTAACACTTTATTTTTAGTCCAGTTCTTGCAAATGAGATAATTGAAATTCTTAATAGTTACTTAGCTAAATAATGCTAATTTTATCATGTTATCTGTTTGATACAAGATGCAAAGTAATAATTCTTGCACAATGCTGAATCGCAGCTGATATTTATAAATATATATATATCTATATATATATATCTATATATATATATATATATATATTATATGTGTGTATGCATTTTGCGATGGGCTTCATTAATTGACACTTAAAACTGCAATTAACCTAAATTAAATATTATTTAGTATTAAAAAATAGCATATAAATAACAAATATAATTTACTTTTATTTTATTATTATAACTAAGAAATTGATACGAAAATTAAACACTCCACAAAAATATATCTATATATTTATTAATTCAATTAATTATATATTTATTATTTATTATTATTTATTTATTAATTCAATTCTAAAGTTTTTCCTAGTGTTTTTTTTTTAATAATAAAATTAGCTTAGCAATATTTAAAATTGTGTCAAAATACAAATATATAAATGATAATAATAATAATATGCAAATATTCCATTATTTAATGCATGGAAAAACATCTAAATAACATAATAATTGCAACATTAGCTTCTCAATAATTTAAATATTTGCCTGCAATTTAATGTTTGTATCTAAGCATGGATGAATGCTAATTACACGAATTACACCTTGACTCCAGAGGAGCATTTTTGGGATTGGCGTGCGCTTGAAAGTTATGCTGATAAATCCTTAAGCGCGTCTCATTTAATTGGTAATCGCTTATGGGCCAAATGATGGCAGACAACCACCCAAAACCAGCCGAAAACAAACACAACGGTCTAACTTACAACACACAAATCTCAGACAGAGAAAGCCAGGACACAGTATTCAGATATTGACTCCCCTCAGAACCCCCCCCACAAGCTCTCTCTCGAAAACTCCTCACGTAGTGCGCAGTGGCATATGGCAAGTGGATTGACATAACTTAATTGCCAGCGCAGTTTGGCTGGAACCGCCCTTAAAATCGAATAAACAAGCGCAGCCAAAAGCAAAAAAAAAAAACACAAAAAAAAAAGCCAAACCAAAAGCAAAAGCAACAAAAACAAAAACAACAACAACAAATAGAAATAAAGCAGAGATTTTGGACGCAAGGGGTAAAACGCTGACGAAATCATAAAACAAAATCTCATTATCGAAAACGTGATAATCGCTGATAATCGTCAGTGTTGTTGTTGTTGTTGTTGTTGTTGTTGCATGCTGTTGCTCTGGCAATATCAAGCGGGATGCAGCTGAATCTACGCTGCTTGGCCCTGGACACACTCCGACACTGGCACACTGGCACAGGTCCCCTGGTTTCAATTACCAAAAACCCATAAATCCATGAGCTCAAGTAGCTGCCGCTGTTGCTGCTGCTTGTTGCCGCTTCATTTTTGGCGGGGGAGGGGCATGTGGGCAGGGGGTTCAGCTTTATTAAGTCAGCATGGATTTGGCAAAGGCGCAAAGCCGTCGATTATCGAATGTTGCTGCTGCTGTTTTGCTGCTGCTTCCAGTTAAATTTCTTCACAGCTACCTGATACGGATATACTGGAGAGATCATAAACTCATAATCACCTCGTGCTTCAGGTAATAATTAGGGCTTGCAATTGGAGTTCAGCAACGGCGACGTCGACTGCAAGGATTGCTCCTTACACCTCCTTTTCAGTTCAGCTCCGGTTTGCGGCTGGTCTGCGCTGAGTCTCTGAGATTAATGTGGTCGCATTTTTATTGTTTCCGCATGCTTTGGCCTGCCCTGAAACAATGAACACGATTAAGGCGTTTATCCGGCTAACCGCAGTTCTCCTCGATGCTTAACTCAACTCGCGCCGGGGTCGACAAGTTTGGCCGGGCCCAAGACCGAGACCGAGTCCAAGCCCAAAGCCAAAAACCGCTTGGAATGCGGTTAATCCTTTAGCTATTTTCTATGTCGCGCGCACTGCGGCTGCAACGGATTCGGAACTCAGATTTAGACGGACTCGCTGACAGGTAGCTGCTTGCTGTTGGCCCTGCTCCTGCCCCCCCCTTGCCATGGCTTGGGCATTGCCAAAACTTGAACAGCTTACGCGACTCGACTCTCGTCTCTGCTTTGTTTTTGTGTGTGTGTGTGTGTGTGTGTGTGTGTGTGTGTCCTCATCCTCATGTTCATGCTCATCCACATGCAGGTCCTCGCCGTCAGCGCTATCTTTAGAGCAGCGCAGGTCGCGCGCCGGTCACTTTGCGGTTTTCAGCGCTTAACCGCATCATAAAACCATCAGCAAATATAAAAGTAAACCATTATCATCATCATGAACGCACAACGGTGGTCCCTGTGCTCTGAGCCAGGCACTTGCTTTGGTCCGCTGACCGCTGACCGCCCGCTCGACTGCCCGCTGTGACTCGCCCGCCTGCCCGCCCCTTCTGCACCAGCTGCATTGATCCTTTGTAGCAGCATTTTGTCGGACCAAAAAGTGCCTTTTAATGAACGAATACAAAATTCCATCAACGATATAAATTTCCACTTGCCGCTTTAAAGAAAAACATCGCTCGGTTTTCCATCTTTGTTCCCATTGCTTGCCACTTCCATTTCCATTCACGGAGTCACCCTTGGGTGTATCCTTGCTAAGCAGCAGCAGCTCTGTCGCCTTGACAATCCTTATCTTATCCATCAATTAATTAAAAAAAAAATTGTAGTATTTTATTTTTTCTTCTTCTTTTCTTTTAAGCAGCATTTTTAATGCGTTTCTTGATTTTCATTTTGTTACTTTTCTATTTGATGAATTAATGAAATTAAATCGAATAATTTGAAATATATTTAGAACTAAATTGATAGTTTTAAAATAAGGCAAATATAAAAAGAAAAAAATTAGTATTGCACTATGCAAAATCCCAAAAAAAAAAATAGTTTATTACCAACAAAGATAGTAAAATCAATTTGGCCATTAAAATATTTCTGTCATTTCGCATGTCATATATCATATGACAATTATTTGGCTTTAAGCTTGATTTTAATCAACATGTTTGGGACTTTCATTTTCGTGTATGATTTGCAATCATCATGCGATGAGTTGCCTGTGGTAAATCTGTGATAAAAATATATCAAATATTACGTATACGAAGCGACTGGCCAAAATTGAGGATTTGTTTTTTTTTTTTTCTCTCCTTCTTTTTGCGACATTTGCAGCTGTCACACATTTCAAATTTTGTGCTGTTGATGCTGCTGTTGCTGCTGCTGCTGCTGCTGCTTGTTATATGCAAGTTAATCATGATATTTATGCCACGCCCTTGTTGCTGTCGCCCCCTTGCTGGCCAAGATCACTTTAGACAATAAAAGACAACGGCTCAGGCGCTAATGAAATTTACTAGCCCGAGTGGAGTCTGGACACGCGCCTACGACAGCGCCTAATGAATGTGCAACAGCAGCAGTAACAACAACAACAACAACAACAAGAAGCATGAGTGGCATTCTGCATGTGGCAATAAAATATCTGGCAAACGAATTGTCGTTAATCAGCGCTCAGGCGAATGGCGAAGTTGAAGTCCATGTCCAAGTCGAAGTTGAGTTTTTAGCTGCTGTTGCGGCTGTTGTTGTTGCAGTAGATAAACACCCACACATGAACAAAAAACATACACACACACATACGTTGACATGGTGTAAATCTCCACCTTGCCCATATTCTCCATTCTCAGTTTTTGCGCTCCTTTCGTGCCTGTAATCAAAACTGTCGCCTATGAAAAATGTGCAGGGCAATGGCGTCGAACCCTGCACATATAAGCAAAAACAACAACAACAACAAAAATGCTCTCGCACACTCACACACACACACACACACATATATACATGTATAAAAACGCCCACACATACAAAAGCTTTCAATTCTGTTTATATCCTGCACCCATTAAATATATATCTCTAAAATATGGGTATCATGAAGTTGTGCAAAAAAGTATGAAAATGAAGAAGAAGCTACACTAAACTACATACATATTTATATGTATATATATATGTATGTGTGTAATACCTTAATACCATATCAAGATAAATATGATTTATTCAATTAGTTTCCTGTTAACAAATCAATAAATTTCGATTTGTTTTTCCCATTTATTCGAATAGTTAAAGGATATCTACAAGTCGAGCAAATATTCTGTATTGCTATTAGCTATTCTCTGCTTATGTTTCCCTTTTTTATATGCGCACATTTTCAATGTTGTGTGTGAAAAATAAGAAATATAAAAATAAAAGTTGCTGTTAGTTGGAAAACTGCACTTTTGCAAAACTGTAGTTAAAGAAGCGCACAAATAAATACAGTTAGCCACTTATGCATAGGTAAAGTGCTATATATATATATATATATATATATATGTGTGTGTACACACTTTGTGTATGTGTATGAGTTAATTCGCGTTGGCTTCCATAAATGTTTTTTTTCTCGCATTTTTCCAGCATAGTGTTAATAAGTGCGCTGGGATTCATTAATAGAGACTTAAATCTGCTTAACCAACTTAAATTAAAACGTATTTTTTGGTATATATATATTTATATGAAATTGTTAACTTTTATTTTGTAATTTTATATTAGCTTAACTACGAAATTGATAAGATAATTAAATAATCTACAAAAATATATTTATCTGATTAAAATCTAATGATTTTCCTAATGATTTTTCATTTGCACCTCGCCTAGAAAGTTTGTACATTTTTTTTTTTTGTATCATAAATTCTTTTCAACATTTTGCTGTTGCCCCGAATTAAAAGGGGTTTGGTGTGCATGTGTGTGGGGGGGGGGATGTTGTCGCCATATTTGATGTACACATCAATTAGCCGATAAAACTTTTTCGATCCGCGCCGAATGGAATAAAAAAAAAACTGAAAATAATAAATGTTTTCCAAGATTCGTTCGTGTTTCATTCCTGTGCAGTGAGTACAAATTAATGAAAAAAAATCTGTCGTCAGCTATTTCAAAGTGGCATACAAATTTGATAAGGCATTTTTTTTGGGGGGTACTTGCTCTTTTTTTTTACTGCGTCAGCTATAGCAGCAACAAAACAAACAATGCAAAAATTATATACATATATATATGTATATATTAAAAAAAAAAGGAAGAACGTAATCGAGTGGAACCGACCGCGCAATACTTTGTTTTCGCTTAAACTACAATTAGATGGTGGAACTAATTTATTGAATTAGCTGTAAACCAGAGCATCAGTAGCAAATATTTTAAAACTGATGTCTCCGACGACTCTTCATAAATGCAGCCGATATATTGGATCAATATAAGTGAGCAAACAACACGAATATTCAAAGTTTGCAGTGTTGTCAAACATTTTGCAATATGTATGCCCACTTGACCCATGGGTGGCCAGAGTATAAAAACTCAGCAAACGAGGAGCCATGTCAGCCATTTTGTTGTTGTTGTTGTTGTGGGTAGGCTAACTATCATGTACAGTGGAGTCGCTGTATTGTATTAACTTGTATATGACATGAAATTTATACTATTGAAATATATATCAATCTTAATGTGTAATAAATTATTTTTATTCCTTTCAGCTAAATTAAAACTCTTATCTTATATATATATATTTTTAAGCTATTGCTTTTTAAAAGTTTATTGCAATAGATTAGCTTCAATACAATCAGTAATCCAATTATGTTAATTTGCCATTAGCATTCAAATTAATTTAATTTATTGACTTGTCTTTCTTTGTGTGATTTATCATAAATTAATAATTTTAAAATAACAAGCAAGTTAACAAATGCTTAGGTATTCAGAGTCTTGTCATAAATTGTAGAAAGTTTTGGTGTATAAGTTTTTTTTCCCATCGAGGCGCACATTGGATTCCACTAGGCAGACGCAAAAGTGAATGATTCAACTGCAGGACGTTCCGTTATTTTGCTTTTTGTCGTTGTAAGTGGACGGGGGGGAGTAGGGGGTGGTGTCGTGTACATCTCCGACTCCATTAGCATTGTTGCCTGCCTGCCGAGAGTATATAGCAATTTTGGCTGTGACTACAACGTCGGTCGCTGCTGCTGCTGCTGCCATGTTGGGTGTTTGTCCTCCTGACCAGAGTCCTTTTACCTCATTGCCCCGCACAGTCTGCAACATTCTTCATCGCTCTACTCTGCATGTTATTTATTTCTTCATCTTTTTTATTCTCTTTTTTTGTATGACTTTATTATTTATTTTCATTCCTGCTAACTAACAATTTCGGCATTGCTTTAGTAGTTGAGTTTTGCGTGTGTTTGGGCTGCTGACATTCTCATTAAAATTTCATTGCGCGCGCAAAACACAGCAACTACAACAACAACAACAACAATTATGGGGAATCAAACAATTTGTGCAAAAACAACAAGAAAAAGATAAATAAAAAGCAAAGTTGGCGCTCTGCTTGGTTGTTGAACCGAGTGCGAAGAAGTGGCAGCTAGCAGCAGTAGCAGTAGCAGTAGCAGTAGTAGCAGCAGCAGCAGCAGCGGCAGCAACAACAACAGCCACTGAAATTTTCATTGTTTTTGGGGGTGTGGTTCAGCAAAAAACACACAAACACCAACAACACATAGGTAAATACAGCTGCCAGATGCAGCGCACTCGCTCACACTTGCCCCACTGTCGCGACGCGGTGAGCGAGACAAAAGAGAAGCCGCTGCCAGCGTCAACGAAATATACGCTGCCAACCAGCCAGGCAATCGCTGCTGCACACCATCCAGTCATCTCGCTCTGGCGCACGCTGAACGCGGTTGACGTACGCTGTCAGCCATTGCTTAACCATTGCGCTCTCGCTCTCAATCTACCAGAGTATGTATGTGTGCGTGTGTGTGTGTGTGCGTGTGCGTGCGTGGAAAAAGGAAGTTGCTTGGCCTCTTGTTGTTGCTGTTGCTGTTTGCTGGCGTTTGACGATATACGACGACGATACGAAAACGAAAACGACAACGACGACGACGACTACGACGACGATGTGAGTAGAAGCAACGGCAGAAACAACAACAAATTGGACTGGTCGAACGACTTCTGCTGCCGCAGTCGCTGCTTGCTTGTGTGCTTGCCGTTGTTGAGTTACCGCTGTTACCGCCGCTGCTGCTGCTGCTCGCATTGAAGGTGTCACGACGAAAATCAGTTCCAAAGTAACATTCGTGCCGCTCGGGTTGTGCGTTCGTCGCTCCGCTCGCTCGTTTTGTTGTTGGTCCATAGCGTTTCATCGTTTACCGTTTCACCGTTATACTTCGCCGCGTTTGTTGATTGCCGTGTCACGCACACAACCATAAGCACCCGCAAACAACACACACACACACTCACACTCCCACAGAAGCGAACACTATCTCACACCCAGATATATATATTAAATACAGATTCGATATCACAACAGACGTCGCAAAAGTTATATGCAAAAATTAAAAAAAATTAACCAAAAAAATTATATATCAAAAATAAAGAAGAATTAAAAACACAACAACAAACATTGGTGTATGCGCGTGTGCAACAACAACAACATCAACATCATCAACAACATCAACAACAACAACAAAAAAAACAACAAACAACAACAACGAGTAAAAACCGCTACTAAAAGTTCTTAAAGATACTCCGTTACTCGACGCAAACAGTGTGCATTGTTTTTTTTGTGTCTGTCGCAAGTGCATTTTTGTCCTCAAGCTGGCAATAACAACAACAATAACTCAACCGCCACAATAACTGAGAATCAAAAATCCAATATATATATATATATATATATATATAGTTAATACTATATGCAATCAGCCAGGCAGTGCATAATCAAACACATGCCACCAACGCAAACAATTGGATCTATATACAAATAATATATATACCATATCCGATCTACGATCTGCGATCTGCGATCTTCGATCTCCGAGCTCTGTAAACGGTCCTTTCCTCGATCGTTTTGGAATATCCGATCGACGGGGCCAGTTGCGCGTTATTGGTTTTTCTTTTTTTTTTCGGTGAGTGCTGTTTCCAGATGCGTTTTGTATTGCCACAAAACCATCAATTACATAAATCTATATACGTATCTACTACTACTACTACTATTACAAACTAACAACAACACATTGTATATTTTTGCAACCAACTAACTAACACAACGACGACGCTGCAAACACGACACGACAAGGATTATAAATATCATCTAGATTCAAGCAAGCTAATATAGTAGTTATAAGTTATAAATAGATCTCAGCTAGGATTATACATATATATATGTTTTTACTATATAAATATTGCACCGTCGGAGGGGCTAGTCATAAACTAATATAATTAAAAGGCAGTTAAATATTGCATTTTAATTGCATTTTACTTGCAATATTTGTGAATTATGATGACACATTTAATTCATAAAAAAAGTAAAATTTATGCATAAACAAATCATTTACAAACTTGTAGTAAAGTGTGCAGAATGATGTGTTAATATATATATTATTCATGATGATTACAGATAGATATGAAATTATTGATAAATCGATTCTTATGAAATGCATTTAAATTTTTTGCATTTTAAGTAGATATTTGTAGCATCAATCTAGGCCTCAATTATGCAGCGTTGTATTAAAAAGTATCAATATGATTATAATTAATGTGCTACATTTAGTTGCACACAAAAAAGCCGTTAATCCAGTCGAAGTTCGATAAGTTAGAAGAAGAGTTTGCGTTTGCAGGCATACAGGAAATTCCAGATGAGTAAGTTGCATAGCTATAAATTTTTTTCAAACAGAAAACGCAACGAATTCAAAAAATAGATTTT